>JASAMY010000976.1:0-173597 GCA_030248085.1 Paralinhomoeus sp. GSCO2_6
ACGCGGCTGGCTGCGCAGTTGGGCTAAGGCGTTGGTTCGAAACTGAAAGGTGCGGAGTTCAAACCTCAGCATGGCAAACCTGCCAAAAAACAGTAACCCCCTTGGGCAAGGGGCTCACGTCAAAACTGTGCCCCCTGATCGCTGTTCTCATTGAGACACTCGGTCTTGTAGAAGGCAGTGGTAACCAAGGACCCATGTGGTCCCCCTCTTGCCTGAGACTTTGGTCTCAAACTTCAAAAAAAGGTAAATTTACATACAATTGGCCAGTTGTTGATTTTGTGAATCGATTGGTAACTTATTCTGTGATCAACATCAAGCCCATCAAAAAACATCAAGTCGATGAGTAGCTGCTAAGAGATTAACCAAGATGCCCGCGTGCTCTCCCAGAAGGCTGGCTGGCACTGAGACGGTTGACGCTGCGACAAAACGCTTTGATGTTCTGTCCGCGGTGTTGTGGTGGGCGCTCTAAAATGAATTTTGTCATAAGCAGGCAAACGTTACTGTACAACCGAAATTATGAACCCAAGTGGCAGCTCCTCCTTTTTTTGCGAAGCAGAAGGGCACACGACGATTTGATCTTTGTGGCTACAGTACAGCAGCCGAGTGCATTCAGTTGTGGCTGTTGTCGACGGGGAAATCATAGTCAATTGTGCCATTGTGCTGACATAGATAGTGTAGCCTAAGCCAATGCCTATGCTTAAGCCTATGCTTAGGCCTCAGCCTAGGCAACTGCCTAACTCTGACTAAGGCTAAGCAAAGCCTTAGCAAAGCCTAAGCGAGGCGCAAGTCTAAGAAAATACGTCGGCACAATGGCACAATCAACTATGACTTATCTGTCGATGTCGACGTCGTGGGGAAGAAGCTGTTGCTGACCTTTTGGCCCAAAAGTTTTGGAAGGTTTGGAAGGTCTGGGAAGGAGGCGTTTGCTTTGTGGTCCGTCATTTGGAGGAAACACTGGCGAAGACGGGTGTCATGTAGAAGATTGTGGCAATAATGGAGTCGACCAACGCAGTTGGCGGCCTTGGCAAGGCTCGACGCCAGGTGTTTGGCTTCATGTTGCTGCTTGTCGTCAACGTGCTCTGGGTGGTCTCGTCCGAGTTAACTAAGGTAGGTGACTTGAGTGCGTGCGAGCCAAACGGAAACTTAAGAAAAATGACTAACAAACACCAGCCAATCCTTGGTATACATATATGTGGGCTCAGGGAGGGGGGGGGGTCACCTCCCAACTGGCTATAGCCGTTCCCTTTTTTTGCGGGAGAGAGGCCCCTGTCCATCGCCATTCCGGATAATTTGCGAGAAACCCTCTCTCAATATTAAGAAAATAGGCGAAAGATGCGTGTTTTTGTTACCTTTTTAGTGTCGTGTGAGGAAACGCCTACAAAGAGCTATTTCTGCTTTATTTTGACCCATTTTGGACCAAAAAGTACCAAAATACATGCTATTTTGGTGCGAAATCTTTCATTTCAACCACCCTTTCCGCAATTTCCAATCCCTGACATTTTGTCCAGGATGGACCCTCCCCCCTCGAAACCACCCCAGAGACCCCCCCTAGCTTTTGACCCAATCTACACCTATGTACAGGGTGGCCCACGGTGCAACGTCCAAATTTGTCTGCTTGCCACTTGTTCTTCCGCTGGCCAATCTATCCGAAATTCTACTATGTTGTGCAGTAGACCTTATCATTGATGCATTTTATGCATCGTTTTCACTGTCTGAGCCATGGAGGGCCTTTTGACTGGCCATCAAGGTCGCATGACCTGACACCAGTCGATTTTTATGTGTAAAGGATTGTCAAAAAACTTTTAATTCCCAGCGCTACCTTGAACGTTCAAAAGATAGAAGAATCAGCAGAAAATGCCTTTTGTCACTCAAACGTCCAGTTGTACTCGAATTGTTGTTGTGATGGCGCAGGTGTGTGCGCCAAATGCATTCCTGTCGACACTGAGCACTTCGAAGGTCGATGATTCGACGTATAAATGAATAAAAGATTATTCCTCCAACAGGTTTGACAGAAACTTTAAACACATCTAAGTTAAGGGGTTCGCAGCACAACGTAGTACAACGTAGTACAACGGGGTCAAAAGAACAAGTGGCTAGCAGTCAAAGTTGGACGTTGCACCGTGGGCCACCCTGCATACATACAGTGTACGTACGTCCATAATGCTAAGTACGTCCACTACACCCGCCCCCAACGACTCGTGTCATGCGAGCGTCTTGTAGACGTGAACTTTGCAGTTCATTTTCACAAAGGAAAAATTCGAGCGGCCGTTCTTTTCGACGTACATGAAGACGTCGACGTTTGTCGTGTACCTGCTGGGATTTGCGTTCAATCGCTCCTGGAGAGACCAGTGTCTCAATCCGGTGCAGAACGGCGACGCTGAGGACGACGCACTGCCTTCCTGCCTGCGGCCGGGCAGCGTCAGAGCCGTAGCGCTCGCCTGCGAGCGACCTGGTGGCTAGTTCGTCCTATTTCAGAGACACGCCGTCCCGTACGAAAGCTTGCCCGACGAAGACGAAGGCGACGACGAAGGCGACGACGAAGGCGACGACGAGCAAGGGGGCTCCGAACGGCGTGGGAGTCGGCACGCGCCCTCGTTGGTCAGTCGTCTTTTCGGGCCGACTGATTCCGTGCTTGTTTGCGACGCGTAGAGCGCTCCCGCCTTCGAGCCGACGCACCGCGGCAGCGACGTGGACAGCCTGCTCTCGGACGACGCCTCGGCCAGGGAGCGCCGACTCAGCGGTAGGCGGCCTCGCCGACAACCGCCGTCTGATGGCTGGGAGTGAGAAGGCGGCGTTGCGACGCAGCAGGAGGCGAGGAAGTCGCGCCGCCCGACCCCAGTCCCCGTCTCTCCATGTCCAGCTCCTCTTCGCGCCGTTCCATTCGCTTCTCGAGAACGCACGAAGTCCGCCGCCTGCCCCGTGAGTCGGCGCTGGCTGGAAGAGACTGCGTAGCGGCCGACGTCGAGCCGCGGATCCGTGCGTCGTCGCAGAAAGCGAAAGCGTGGAGGCGACGGTGGCGCGCCTCTCGTTCGAGACGTGGCGGCGTCTGCAGGCGGTCGCGAGCCGACTGCGCCTCCGACGCACCGCCATGCAGCAGCGACTGCCCATCCGGACCGTGGCCCGTCTCGCCGTCGTCTTCGCCTTTCTCGTGAGCCGACCGTCTCGTCGCTGGCCGCTCCAGCCGTTGGTGTCGACTGATGGCCGCGTGCTGCAGTGGTTCGCAGGCAACCTGGGCTACCAGGAGGCGCTGAACTTCACGTCGGCCGGCACCGTGAACGTGCTGTCGACGACGTCCTCGCTCTTCACGCTCGTCTTCGCCGCCTGCTTCCCGTCCTGTCCCGGTGACGCGTTCACGCTCACCAAGCTCGTCATCGTCGTCTCCAGGTGCCGCTCGTTGCGGGAGGTCGCGCCTGGCGTGGCTGACTGGCGCGGGTACTGAACCGCGACCTCCTCGCAGCCTCGGGGGCGCGACCGTCGTCTCGTGGGCGGACGCGCAACGCGACTGGGTAGCGTTTGCTGGCGGCGTCCTGCCCGTCGGCGCCCTTTGGGCCTTGGTAGGCGCGGCCGGATACGCGGCCTACTTGGTCTTTCTGCGCCGCCGCGTCGACAACGAAGAGAAGCTCGACATCCCCATGTTCTTTGGTGAGCGCCCGCCTCAGCCGTGCGTGCGCGTGTGTGCGTGCGCTCGTGTCGGGCGGTAGGGAAAGTGGTAGAAGTGGTGTGGGTACGCGCCCAGGTTTCGTGGGCCTGACCTGCTTGCTGCTGTACTGGCCCGCGTTCTACGTGTTGGACGTGCTGGGCTGGGAGTCCTTTCGACCGCTGCCCAACCAGACGCAGTTCTTCTCCGTGCTCCTCAACGGCCTCATCGGCACCGTCCTCTCCGACTACTTGTGGCTTTGGTGGGCGTCTCGCCTCCGCCCCAGACGACAGCGAGATGTCTTTCTTTGTTCTCACCAGGGGCTGCTTCTTGACGAGTTCTCTCGTGGGCACGTTGGCGTTAAGTCTCACCGTTCCCATGACTCTCGCGGCCGACGCCATCTTGTGGAAAGTGGGTCTGCTGGCCGCTCAGTTCGACTCCTCTGCACGGCAACATGGCGCCCCCCGTCTCCGCTTAGACGACCTACTCATGGCAACTGCTGTTGGGCACAGTGCCCATCATGGTCGCGTTCCTGGGAGCCGCATTGGTGGAACGTTTCGACAACTGGGACCCCGTGGGGCGCGCTTTGGCCTGCCTCTTCTGCCCCTGCCGGCAGAACCGGCGCCGCGACGAGGCGCGCGCCAGCGACTATCGCTCCCTCGGGGCCGACGCCGAGCCGCTACTCTTCTCCGCTAGCGACGACGTGTGATCTCAGACTCTGCGCTTCCGCTGCCGCGTTCAAGTCAGTCATACCCCCACTCTCTGTATGAATAGGCCCAACTCGACGATTCGTTGATGTTGCGAGTCAGGGGCCGCGGCCGCCGAGTGCGCGTGCGGTTCGATAATAAAATCACCGGTTGACTAATCGCAGCACTCACCCACAGTCGACCGCTCTCGAAGTGGCAATCAATGAATGTGGATTGTTGATCCGATCACATTGTTGGTTGAGGGCGGGCCGCGGTATAGGGTGGTATAGCCGACGGCGCTTCGATGGCACTCCGACGGTACAGAAGGACACTTGGTGGATCGCGCCGCCTGCAGCCGAACTGGCGCCATTGTCCGTCGATACTCGCACGAGTCAGTTCACGTGACAAGAAGCGTTGCCCTTAATCACGTTTTCCAACCGAGAAACGGCCAATAATGCATCCAAAGACTTGGACGCTGTTGCCGTTGATAGTCATGGCGTCTGCGAGTCGTGAGTCCCTGGCGCATGGTCGCGATGCGCTGTCCGTGGCCGTGACAGCTTGTAGTTTCAGCGGCGACGCTGGCGCTGTCGTGCTTCGAATGCGAGAAGCGCTCCGACCAGCGCAACGCAACCAACTGCGCGGAGAGCGAGTGCACCGGCGCCCTCTTCTGCGTCACGCAAACGCAGACGCTCAACGTCAACGGCCGCGTCGGTGCGATTCCAAGAGGCGCTGCGCCACCTTTCCAAAGCCACCCCTCCCTTCCAGAGTACCGCGTGTCGAAGGGCTGCATGAGCGCGCCAGCGTCGTCGGCTGCCGCGCCCGTCGAGGCGGCCGGGGCATCGGAGCCGGCGCCCTCTCTCAAGCGGCCGCGCTGCTACGAGAGACTGTTGTGGCAGAGTCGCTTCGGCACCGAGTGCATCTGCAACCACGCCGACTACTGCAACGACGGCACAAGCGAACCAGAAGTCGACTATGCCGGCGGCGTTCGGCTCTCGGCCGCCGCGGACTGCTTTCTCTTGGCGCTGTTGCTCACGTGTGCTGCCGTCCTGTCCGCTACGCTACAGACCTCTCCTCGCCCGCCTAATGTCTAGGACGTCGCTACGTCCACTACACGACATGTAACGGATTGGCTAGTCCAATACTGACAATACTGTGTGTGCCCCTGCGCCAAGTTTCCCCGTCGCATAAAACTGATGCTTCGCATGTGTTGTGTACTGTACACAACAAACTTTTTTGTGTCTGCCTATTTGCCGTGTTCGCGTTCACGCGGTCGCGTTATCGTTTGGCTTGTACTTTCGACAACCCCCTGTTGCTCCTCACCACTCATCTAAGAATGTGCCTGCAAAATAAACTGAACAATATAAAAGAAAAACGCTACTTATGCAAAATAGGTAAGCGCACGCGTAAACGTCATATACAATAGTATGCAAATTTTGGAAGTAAGATGGATGTTACAGTATACACTGGACACTTGGAAATATTTGACTCAATTCAATGGTAGTACAGAATATAACATGGACTCTTCACCGTCTTTTGTTTGTTGTCTGCAAGGTAGGTATTCGTTGTCGTGACGATTAGTATGTGCCATTGCACCACCATACATGTAACCGGGTTTTTGAAGCGGGGGGAGGGTCGGGGACCATTGGGGGGGAGGGGGGGGGGCGGGGGGGGGCACGCAGATTTGACGAGGGAGCGGAGTGTCAGAGGGTAAAAAAGTGTACCTAAATAGTGTCTAAATAGGCACTTTTTGGTCAAAAATAGGTTAAAATAGGCTATAAATAGCGTTATTTAGCTGTTTTAGAGTATTTAGCGTATATATACATACACCTACGACGTCACACATCTACATCGTGGCCGCGGTGGAGTAAGGAACAAGTTTGGGTGCTATTCATCTGAGCTCTGATTGAGGATTTTGGGATTCGCTCAGCCGACCAATCACGTTTGCAGTTTGCAACAGGCCGCTATTGCACGAAGGGTGCAAGTTCATCTACTTAGGCGTAAGGTACCATGAAAAGTGCAGATACAAAACCGCCGTGATAAGCGAACAGCCACTGGCTCCAATACAAACGCGTCAAAACCGAACCTCCAACCCTTCGCTCGCTGTCACCTACGCCACGCAAGAATCGACACAAAGCGAAGAAAAACGACGTTAGCTAACAATTGTAGAATCGTGCCAAATGCGTATCGACCTTCGAATCAGCTCACAGTCAATACAAAGGGCGCGCAACACCAAAAATTGCATAGTTGGCCCCCTGACTGTGAGGCAGTGGATGGAGCGGGCATTGAAACACGGGGGTATCAGTGGAGACGCAGGAGGCGGTCGACGCCCTCTCCAAGGCCGCCGACATTGTCGGCGGCGGCGGCGTCTTGTTGGGGTGGGCGCGCTGGAGAGGAGGACGGGTGCGCGCCGCGGCGCCGCTGGACGCGCCAGCAGTGCTCGTCGAACAGCTTCCGCTGAGGGTCGTAGCGCTTCTGACGGTCCACCTGCAGCGCCGACGAACAGTCCGTCCCCACACGGACGGCCAGCAGGGAGCGTGCACGCACTGGACGAGCACCTGGAAGAGCGACTGGGAGGCGTTGATCTTGCGCTCTACCAGCTGGTACGAGAGCTGGCCGAAGTCGGAGGCGGCGACGTCCTCGCCCGTCGCCACCGAGTGGCGCTTCGCGTGCGCCTGTGCGCGCAAGCGGTCCCTGTAGAAGACCGCCGCTCCACGCGACCCACGCACGTCACACCAACCGCCACAATCGGAGGAATGTCCTCGAGGAAGAAGCCGCGCCGCTCGCTGACAATCGACTTCACTATGAAGTTCACCTGAAAGCAGCGCCGTCGGTGCAGCGAAAGCGGCTGGTCGAGCAGAACCGACTCTCTCTTGGATGGCCGACGTCCTCGCAGCCGCCCGGCCGGCGAAACTGCGCCGCCGATTCGCGTCTTCGTTCTGCAGCTGACCCAGGCGCCGTCTGAGGCGGTCAGCTCGCGGCGGCTGAGACGACGGCGGGGGCGCGGCGGCGCCTGCGGCCCGCCAGCTGACGGCGCTCTGTCTGGGCACGAGCTCGGTGGGCAGCGTCGGCGAGCAGGCGGCACGCGTGGCACGGCCGCGGCCCGCCGCTGCGACCGCCGCCTCACGCGACTCCTCACTGCCTCTGCCCGTCATTCGCGTCGTCGTCGTCGTCGCCCTCGTCGTCTGCAAGGACCAAGGCACTCAAGTCAAGGTCCAGCTCTCCAGGATCGGCATGACGACCTGGGCCGAGCCGCGTGACGACAGTGACGTCTGCTGCTCCAACGGTGGCGACCGAACTGCTGGCCCATAGGACGACTCAAGCGGGGCGCCGCCTCCGCCGGCGCCGCTCGCCGCCGCTCCGCGCGCGACGCTGCTGGCGACGACGGCCGAGTCGGCGACAGCCGCAGCAGCCAGCGGTCGCCTGGGCGCGGCCAGACGGCGCTTCCACGAGTCGAGCGTCTGTAGAACGCATCTCTTCAGCGCCTGCTCGTCAAGAGGAAAGACCGCGTCCCGGCGCCAGGCGCTGTTCGAGAACTCTGCAAGGCCATGAATGGGTCGCTGCTGGTGGTCGCCGCGCGACTAGACGACGAGTAGGGCAGTGACAGGCAGCCGGCACAGAGGCGGCCGGTGTAGGCGAGGGCGCGCGCACCGGCGAGGCGGAAGAGTTCGACGGTGTCGTGGACGTCGTCGACGAGCAGGTCGACGACGCGGCAGTCGACGGCGCCCGGGCCCAGTCGCCGCAGCAGTCCCTTCAGCAGTTCCGTCCTCTCAGCGCCGGCCCCAGCCGCCGCGCACCTCGCCCGCAAGTCGGCCAGCCACGCAAAGTCGTTGTCCTGGAGCTGCTGCACCGCGTCTGCAACGCCAACGCAAACGCCGCCTACTAACTAACGCTGCCCCACTGCCCAGACAGCCAGTCAGACGGCTGCACGCTTCACGAGCGCGGCACCACGCAAGCGAAGCGAGGAGAAGGCAACGCAACAGCGCGCACGCACATGCAAGTTCGCCAACTGCTGCTCCGCCTGGGAACGCGCGCAGCAGCGCCCGCACAAACTCCAGCATCAACGCGTCAGAGTCGTCGGAAGCGCGAGGCTCCCGCGCCGCAGTCGACGACGACACCGACTCGGAGCGAGAGGGCAGCGAAGAAGGCGTCTGCTGCATTAAAGAAGTCATCTCGCTCTACTCAACGCCCCCAAACGTCAGTCGGCCACTCAGCAGGGAAGCAACGAACCGGCAGCGCAGGAGGCGCGCAGGAGCCTCTGGCAGGGCTGGCGACGCGGAAGGAAGACGGAGACGGGCCGGTTGAGGGCAGCTGGACGCCGGGCAGCGGAGACGGCTGCGCGGCCGGCAGCGCGCGACGGCGGGAAGGATCGACGGGGATCGCGGTCTTGGGCCGCCGCTCTCTCTGGGACGCGCTCGTCAGCAGCACCACTCGGTCGGCCTCGGACAGCGGGCCTGCGGGCTGGAAGAAGCCGACTGCGCTTCGACCGCCCTCATCCGCCGCCTTCTCGCCCGTCTGAGAGAGGGCGCCCACAAGCAAAGGGTCGGCCGACGGACGAGGATGGACACGGGCGGGCAGAGCGACGGACCAGTTCGCGCGCCCTCGCCCGAGAGACGACGTTCACGGCGCGCGCCATTCTTGTGTCGAGCAGCTGCGCCAGGTCGACGCAGCCGAAGAAGCGCACCGGCAGCTCCATGGTCATCTTGTTCCTGAACGACAGCGCCCACAGCGACGACGCGGTGCACGACGCCAAGCCACGACCGACACGCCAACCGAACCGACCGAAAGGCGGCGGCGAGCCGCTCGAGCGGGAAGCCGCCGGGCGCGCCCTCGACAATGCTCACCACTCCATCGGTGACGTAATCGAGCAGCGATTCGTCCGAGTCGCCTCCGCCTTGCTGAGAAGCTCGCACGTTCTCCCCCATACCGCTACTTACACCGACACCAAAGATACCGCTATAAAAATACTGCGCGATGCTAAAGTTTAAAAGTACAGTACTAGACGCAGTACTGCATCAAAATTTGCATATCTTTAATAACTTCTGGATACCATTTATGCAAAACTCACTTGCAAACATTTTAGTTTTGTTTTATCTTGCTTAGTAATGCTTGAAAGAAAAACTTAGTTAGCAGACAATTATTAACGCACCATAGATGATAGTACGCGCGGCGGATGAGTGTCTTCAGCAGCAGAAAGCGCAGGTATATGGCAGCAATTGTGCCAAAGCAAAACAACAGACTTTCTCTAAAGCGCAACGTGCAGAGCGAACCGGCAGAAGCCAGTAACATGTATGAACGTGCTAAGTATGTATGTGCCTCGATGTATGTCTGTATGATGATGTATCGATGATGAGTCGAGTTCTTTGCACCACGTGTCGAGACTAGCGAGCGAGGGAGAGAGTGAGAGCGAGAGGGGTTGGCGGCCGTGCAGCAGGGGGAGTGGGCGTGGATCACTTGGGGCCGAGGTACATGGACTGGTCCTTCTTGCCGCCTTGCAGGGGAGGCGCTGAGGCGGCGGGTCGGCTGGCGGCGGGCGGAGGAGGAGGAGGAGCGGAGGAGGCGACGATGGCGGCGGCTCCGCGCGATCCCGGCCCGCCCATGTAGCCCTCGTTGAGGCCGCCCATCGCCGCGCCGCCCATGTACTCCTCGCGGCCGCCGGCGCCCGCCGGCCGGGCGAAGTAGTCGAGCCGCTGGCCGGCCACCGACGCGCCGCCGCTCGGCGCTGGCCCGCTGCTCTTCTGCATCGGCACGTACGCGCTCTTGTCCGCCGTTCTTCCTCTTCTTCTTCTTCTTCTTTGCTTAAACGAAAGAAAAAAAACAAAATTAAAGGTAGCTAAAGTGTGTACCCTCTAACTCCGCAGGAGCTTTTAGCGTCACCCAGACCAGTCGCGGCACTTCCTTCTCGCACGCCCTGCGATCCCAACCCAACTACAACAATCGCTCGTCCAGCCACGCATAACAAAACAATTTTATTTAGTTTCAATTTGTTCTTATTTTCGTTTTTGTCTTCCAAAAGAAGAAAACCGGAGATGGCGTCTCTTCCGCCGGGCGAGATCCTGACGCAGCCGCACGCGAAGCTGGTGTACAACGCGCCGTTCGCGGACAAGCATACGTACCACGTGGCGGTGCAGAACGACGGCAGCCGGCGCATCGGCTGGGCCATCAAGACGACGAACATGCAGCGGCTGTCCGTCGACCCGCCGGCCGGCTGCCTCGACCCCAAGGAGTCGGTGCTGCTGGCCGTCAGCTGCGAGGCGTTCGACTACGCCTCCGCCGACACCAACAACGACCGCGTCACCGTCGAGTGGACCAACGCCCCGGAGGGCGCCGCCAAGCAGTTCCGCCGCGAGTGGTTCCAGGGCGACGGCATGGTCCGCCGCAAGAACATCCCCATCGAGTACAACCCCTGAGCGCCACCTCCGCTGCCGTCTCCGTCGTCCCTTCCCTCGCTCCCTCTCCTCCTACCACTTCTCTCGGCGCCATTCCCCCACTGATTCAACGCCGCTCTCCGTGTACGTTCAACCAGCGGTTTTTTCGAAGAACTGGTGACCTTACACTGTCAACCAACACTGCAGCCTTTCACTCGTGCAAACCGAAGAACAAACAACCAGCGGATAAACGGAGAAAAAATAAATACCGTATAGAAACCATGTTCTACATGCGTTCAGTCAGTGCTCAGTCGCAAAGATGCGCGTGTGGTAAAAATAAGGTCGGAAAAATAAAAAAATGCGTAAAAATGCTAAGCGATATTGCTAGTACTAGACGTATAGTGCATATCTTTAAATAAGTTCTGGATACTGTGTATGCATAATTTACATGCCACATGCAAATACAATGTATGCAGAATTTACATGCCACATGCAAATGTTGCGCCACATGCAAATATTGCAGGTTTAGATTTCACCTAGTTTTTTATTGTTTCGTCATTGTTTTTGTAACAGTAACTGTAATACGTTCGTTCAACACTGTAGGATTCACCACAGACAATCATGCACGCACCAGATGCACGCATGCACCAGATGCACGCACCAGATCAGATGAGAGCACGCACGGCGGATCAATGTCTTCAGATATATATATAGCGGCCAGTGTGTCAAAGGAAACGCAACAGACTTTCTCCAAAGCGCTGCGTGCAGAGCGAAACGACAGAATCCAGTAACATGTGTACGTACTAGGTATTTCCTGCGGAGTCGTGTTGATTGAGCAAGTCGTGTCGTCCGATTTGATGTAGTTAATGGGATACGGTACCAACGTGTTCAAAATTGACCCAGGTTGTAAAATAGACGTCTAGCGAACCGGGTGTCAGTTAAATGCAGCACACGTTAAATGCAGCACACGTTGTATGTGATAAAGGATGCAGGCATGCAAGCAGGTGATGTATGCAAGCAAGTTGACTTCAGCGGCATTTTCTTGGCTTAAGGTTGGGCTTAGGCTTAGGCTTTGCTTAGGCTTAGGTATAGGTTTTTGCTTAGGCTTTAGCTTAGGCTTTGGCTTTGCTTAGGCTTAGGCATAGGTTTTTGCTTAGGCTTTAGCTTAGGCTTTGGCTTTGCTTAGGCTTAGGCATAGGTTTTTGCTTAGGCTTTAGCTTAGGCTTAGTCTTAGGCAGCGAAAGTCGACTTGCCTGCATACTTTACCTGCCTGCATTCTTTATCATATACAACCTGTGCTGCATTTAACGTGTGCTGCATTTAAGCGTAACGTGGAATTTGACGATAGCGTCGAATGCACGACACTAATTGTGTTTAAAATGAATGTCGTCCATATACTTCGAATACTCGTACTATTTTCTACGTCATCTATCAGGCGAATACACGGTGGATTGGTTCTTTCGGAGGAACGCAAGCATTACGGCGACATGAATGTCACGATCAAAGGCCCTTCACCGGCTGACCTCCAATTGGTCGAAAAATACACGCGGCTGTTGCAAGAGAAGTTTGGTATGGGCTGAGCTGTTGTATCCCTCCCTTCGAGTCGTTGTGCGTGCGTGCATGCATGCAGACATGCTGGGTGAACCGCTGGGCGAGGACGAGTTGCTGTGCCGTTGCACGGCCGGCTTCGACAGAGAGTGCTTCGAGTTGGACGGCGCCCGCGGCTGGGGCGTCTGCGCCGTCCGGGAGGGTGGCTGGTGCCGACGCGAAGAGAATCTGCTGCCGCATCAACGGCTGCCCCTCTCGACCTTTCGGTGCGTCCAACTCGACCGCAACACTGGCCGGCGCACCGCCCAAATTGGTTGCCCCCAGGTGTACTCCCGCCGAGCGAGTCGATTCCTGCTCCTTTTATTCCTACGAGCGATCCGCAGCGGCTTGCTGCCGCGGGACGTCGTTTTGTAACGACCGACTAAAGGTGAGCGAGACTGTGTACTTCGCTTGAGACTTGTCGTCGACGCGAGGATGTCGTGTTCAGTTGGCGTTCTCGCGTCCCAAAGTGGAAGCGGAGGAGGAGGAGACGACGACGCGACAGGCGGACGACGTGGTTGGCGGCCAGAGAGCGCGTCGGCACCAGTACCTGCTGCTCGTCTGTCTCGCGCTGCTCGCCGTCGGCGTCGCCCTGCTCTTCGCTCTACACCGCTGGCAGCGCGTCTACAGCGCGAACAGGGGCGGGCCGTACCGCTTCTGGCAAGGCATGCCGCTGAGCAAAGGGTGAAGCGAACTTGTCCTCCCCATTCGCTCGTCTCAACCGAGCGCCGACGTTGCTTGCAGAGACGGCAAGAAGCGGAGCGTGGTCGCGCTGCCGCAGCAATGCGACGTGGAAGACGTGCGTTCGCTGGCGGAAGAGGCGATGCGAGCCGTCGGCGCCGACGACTTCAGCTGCTCTGGCAGAGGTCTGCAGTAGTCCGTAGTGCGAAAGACTGCTGGCCGAGCGCGCCTTCCGAGCAGCAATTATTTCAGGACAAGCACTGCTCGTTGAACGCTCTCTTGCCAAACAGGTCGAGCTTGTTGGCGAGCCAGTGGGCTCTGGCCGATTTGGGGAGGTGCGCTGCTGCTGCTGGTGCTGGTGCCCATTGCTACGGCTAGCCTGGTCCGTGTCTCCAGGTGTACTTGGGCCGATGGAAGGGCGAGGACGTGGCCGTGAAGATCTTCTCGTCGCGAGAGGAGCGCTCCTGGATGCGCGAGGTGGAGCTGTACACGAACTCGGTGCTCGTCCACCCGAACGTCCTGCGCTACATCGGCGCCGACAACCGAGGTGCGTGCGTGCGTGCCCTCGGCCTCTAGCCCGCTGCCGTCTCCGTCAGCTGCGCCGACTGCCGCGCGTGTGCTCGCAGACACTGGAGTGAGTACGGAGTTGTGGCTCGTCACCGAGTACCAGCCGCTCGGCTCCCTCTACGACTTCTTGTCGGCGCGCACCGTGAGCGCGGAGCGCGGCCTCGCGATGGCCTTGACCCTCGTCGCCGGCGTCGCCTATCTGCACACGGAGGTGGTGGGCGTCTACGGTGAGTGGCAGCAACTAGCCTCGAAGAGACGGCTCAACTAGCAGCGCTGCTTTCACCCCTCCCCCGCCCCCAGGCAAGCCGGCCATCGCGCACCGCGACCTCAAGGCGAAGAACGTGCTCGTCAAGTCGGATCTGAGCTGCTGCATAGCCGACCTGGGTCTCGCGGCGCGCGAAAGCGGCGGTGTGCTCGACCTGAGCTTTCCCAACAAAGCGGGCACCATTGTCAGTCAGTCCAGCGGCTCTTCTAGCTAGACAGACGCACACATAACGTGCCAACCGCTCCTTGCAGCGCTACCTGGCGCCCGAAGCTTTGAGCGGCCAGTTCTCTTCGGCCGATTTCAACTCGTACCGCTGCATCGACGTGTACGCGTTGGCGCTCGTCCTGTGGGAGCTGTGCGGCCGGACGGGCGACGCGGCTGCGCCCGCCTACCGTCTCGCGTATGAGGGACTGGTGGGCGACGACCCCTCGCTGCACGAGATGCGCCGCGTCGTCTGCGGCGGCGAGCGCGCGCAACGGCCTGCCCTGCCCCACGACTGGCGCACGCGTCCCGTGCGTCCGCGCAGTCGGTCCGCTTCTCAGCGGTGTCGACGCGTGCTCTCTGACTCCGTAGGTCCTCCACGGCCTGTCCGAGGTGGCGCGCGAGTGCTGGGCCGGCGCGCCCTCGAGTCGGTTGACGGCGCTCGGCGCTCTCTCGCGTCTGCGTCGCCTGTCGACCGCGGGCGCCGTCGACGCCGTCACCGCCTGACGCCCAGTCCGCCTGCACAGCGGCGTCGTCCGTCTTTAGGGAGGCCGCAGCTTGTGCCGAGACACTCTCCCTCAGTCGACTTACCAGGGCTCCTCTTCTTCTCTTCGCCATACCGTTCTTCGACGGTGTCACGCTCCGCCAGTCTTTCTACAGGGTCGGCCGGCTAAACAGGGTTGGCAGCAGTCGTCGAACAATATTGGTCCGGTCCTCGCGACGTTAAACAACTACTCGGTGTCAAACTACTCTGTCTAGGGTCCTCCTGTTGATGTACGTCGCTGGTGAAATTTTGGTATTTTTGGATTACCTATGTTGTGAGATTTGAATGTTCGTTCACGTCGTGTTGTGCATCTGATGCCGCTAATTTCCGTGTACTCACGTGAAACGTGCGTCCTGTACTACTCGTGTCCATCCGGTGGTGGTTACAGAATTGCCTTGTGATCGAGAGTGTCTGCTATCGTCGCGTGCCGTGCACTTCTTTTGTGCGACCTGTCTTGCCTCTGCTCCGTCGAACGGTCGTCCCTTACTTGTCTGCCGAATAAAGTGGTCGTCTCAGCCTCTCTCGTCTGCAGCGGCGTCTATTGGGTAGCGAGAGGTGTTGGAGTGGGGGGGGGGGGAGGTGGGAAGGTGCGCGCGCGCACGCCCGTGAAGATGGCCGGCGCCGAGTTCGAGTACGACGCGGGCAGCACGTTCTACTACTTCCTTGTCTCCTTCTACGCGCTGCTCCTACTGCCCGCCACCTATTTGCTCTGGCCGCGACGGAGCCGAGACGACGGTGCGTGCGCGGCGCTGGCGACGGACGACTACTCGCGAGCGCGCAGCGCACTTGCAGAGGGCGACGCGCGCAAGCGTTGCCACTGTGACGGCTGCGAGGCGAAGCGCAGTCGGCAGCGCGCCGACGAGCCCTGGAGGGCCTGGCGACGACACATCGGGTTCGCTCCACGACGCAACACACGACCCAGTCGACTAGTTCTAGTGACCGTTGCCCCTTGTTCAAGGAAGCTGCTGATCGTGCTAGGCTGGATCCTCTTCTTCTACCTCCTGTACAAGGTGTCGCAGATCGAGCACGACCACAAAGAGTACGACCCATATCAGATCCTGGGATTGGATCGGGTGGGCGCCGCCCTCGTCGGTCCTTGAGCTCCGGCGCCGTCACGTGCGCAGTCTCTTAGGGCGCTTCTGAGGCCGAGATCCGAAAGGCGTACAGACGATGGGCCAAGATCCACCACCCTGACAAGGGCGGCGACGCGAAGATGTTCTCCAAGGTGGCGAAGGCGTACGAAGCGTGAGTCGCTGCTGCAGCCGTCGTCGTCATCGCGAGCGCGCTTGCGGCGAGGCGGCCGCGCGCTTGGGGCGTCTGCAGGCTGACGGACGAGGAGGCGCGCGAGAACTTCGACAAGTACGGCAACCCTGACGGGCCGGGCGCGACGACGTTCGGCATCGCGCTGCCCAAGTGGCTCGTGTCGAAGGAGTACGGCAAGTTTGTCCTACTCGCCTACGTGCTCGCCTTCCTCGTCCTCCTGCCCACCGCCGTCGTGAGTCCTTCTCCTTCTTCTCCTCCGCCTCGGCCCCGGCGGAATGAGCCGCGATCGCTTCTCCTTTCCTTGAGGGCATCTGGTGGTACAACTCGATCAAGTACAGCGCCGACCAGGTGCTGCTCACGACCACGCAGATCTACGGCTACATGTTCAACAAGTCGCCCAACATGCACCTCAAGCGTAGGCGCTCGTCTTGCGTTCTGGCTGTCTGGCGTCCCCGGTGTTGTCATCGATTCCTCCTCCGCAGGCGTCATCATGGTGCTGGGCTCGTCCTGCGAGTTCTGGAAGGCGCACAACAAGGAGGTGGTCGAGAGGCCCTCTGACGATTGGGAGGTACCCAAGGTGGGTGGGCAGGGCACCCAGCGCTCTACCTACTACCCCGACCCCCCCCCCCCCGAAACGCTAGTGCCAAGACCTTGCATTGCAGCTGATGCGCGACCTGCCCAACCTCAACGAGAAGAACAAGGAGCGGCCGCTCTGCTTTCCGCACAGCGTCAAAGCGAGAGCAATCATTCACGCACATCTCTCCCGCCTCTTTCTGCCGACCAACACGCTCGACAAAGGTATCTCTGACTAACGTAGACACACAACGTATGTTACTTTTCTTTCCCAAGAGTAGGAGTACGGTTAGCCCGCGTCGTGTATCGACGGAGTATCGCGAGGCGGGCGTGTGTGGCAATCGGCGCGCGACGGCAGGCGGTCAGCAGACGACGTCGACGATGTCTTGCTCCGCGAGCAGCGTGGCCCTCGTCGCGTTGTCGTCGTCCTCGTTCACAGCCGCTGCGGCGCTCGGCCAACTGTGAGCGGCGGCCTGCCTCGCGGATTCCGCTTCCATTCTCGCGGCCAAGATGAGCTGGCGGAGGCGCGCCTTCTCGACGGCCAGCAGGCCGAAGCGCGCGGCCATGCGCTCGGCGAGCTTCTTGGGAGACAGCTGCTCGTCGACGGCCACGCCAACCGAAGACGCCGTCGACGACCGGACCCAGGCTTGGAAGGCGCTCCGCAAGTTGCTGAGTGGGAAGCGCGCCAGCAGCAGGACGACGTTCTCGGCGCCCAACGCGTCCATGTCCGCCCTCAGCGCAGTCTCGAGCGCCTCTTGGAAGTCGGCGAGCTTGTAGCGCCGGCAGAAGTGCAAGTATGAGGAGAGGCGGCCCGGACTCTGGCGAGCGGTGGCGGGCAGCCAGTCGTCCGCGAGTGCCGCCCAACGGAGGAAGGACGCGACCGTGGACGCGTCTTCGTTCACCGACAGCCGGTGTCCCGCGGGCACGGCCTTCCAGTGCGTGCGCAGGAGGCCCGCGTTCACCGTCAGCACTTCGCCCGACTCTTGGAAGAGAAGTTGAACTTGGTCTTCGCCCACGTGTCCGGCAAGGGACACGGCCCTGCTTCCGAGGAGAAGGGAGCTGGACAGTCGAGGCTCGCGTCTGTAGTCGGTGAAGGCTTCACGAACTGCTTCGGGCGCCTCTCCGTTGACGTCCGCCAGCGCGTGCCAGTCGAGTCGGGCGGCCGTCTTCGACAGCAGCTCGTCCGTCAGGCCGTCGGCGCTCTGGAGCGCCAGTCGAATGAGAAGCGTCATGAGGCCGACGTTGGCGACGTTGCTGGCCAGGGCGACGATACGCTGCTGGAGCGTCGGCCGCTCCTCCTTGGGCGGCTCGACGACGACTCGGGCGCAGCGTCGCCAGAGCGCGGTGCAGCCGTTCAGCTCGCAGGCGCGCATGAGACGCGCCACCCGCTCCACGTCCACCAGCGGCAAGTCGGGCGCCTCCAGGTGCTCGACCATGTCCATTGTCGCGGCGAGACTCGACGTCAGCGTCACCGCGTTGACGCTCCAGCCCGCGGCACGAGTCGCCAGGACGGCCGGCGCCAATAAGTCGGGCGAGTGAAATGCGAGCAGGGCGCCGTCGGCCGCGAGCATGCCCTCGGTCGTCGCGAGTCGCACGCAGTGCTCGTCGCCGCCGCCGCTCTGGTCGCGCGCTCGGCGCCGCTCGACGGGCCAGTCGCGCTGCTCGAGCAGAGAGAGCTGGACCTCGAGCTGGCGCTTCGCCATCGCCTTCTTCGTGGGGTAGAAGTGGAGCGGCAGGCCGACGGCGTCGTGTCCTGGGGCGACGAAGCTCGACAGTAGGGCGTTTCTGACGGCGCTGCCGATGGGCAGTCGTGCTCCGCTCTTGAGCTCGAACAGGGCCACGTCCGCCCTGTAGTGGAAGCGGTCGCCGGGCCGTCTGCCGGCGACGGTCAGCTGCAGCACGCCCCGGTCCCGCGTGGGGCCCAGGCCCACCGTCGCGACGCCCACCGACGGCGGCGGCAGCGCGAAGCGGACGTAGCGGAAGCCGTCGCCCTCGGGCGCCTCCAGCCTCTC
Source organism: Paralinhomoeus sp. GSCO2_6 (assembly GCA_030248085.1). Classification (NCBI taxonomy): domain Eukaryota; kingdom Metazoa; phylum Nematoda; class Chromadorea; order Monhysterida; family Linhomoeidae; genus Paralinhomoeus; species Paralinhomoeus sp. GSCO2_6. The sequence continues at coordinate 18,382 of JASAMY010000976.1, forward strand.
GTCCGCGCCGCAACGACGGCCGTCGCACCGAAACCGTATACTAGCCGCCATTTTACTCGAAGAGAGAGATACAATGCGAGCAGTCGGCCGCGTCCGCCCAAAAGTTGTCTAGTGAGAATGCGAATGCGGTTTGGAATGTGTTTAGACCGACGACTGATACTGAAGAAGTGCCCGATGCTGATACAGGGAATGCTGCAGCTGCTGCAGCAGATGATCATGTACGCGTACGCGCGCCGCTGTGAGTCGAAGAGGGCGCGGGTGTAGCGGCTGGAGGGAGGGGTCGAGGCGCGTGCGCGTGATTCAGTGCGTATGCCGCCGACTGTGGAGACGGTGGAGAACGTGATGCGCCTGCTGCCGATGCTCGTGCAGGCGTGCTGGGAGAGCAAGAGCCCCCTGATGCAGTTGCCGCACGTGACGGAGGAGGTGCTGCGCCACTGCTCGGCGAAGAAGACGCGTCTGCACGTCAAGAGCTGCCAGGACCTGGCCGCGCTCGACGAGCCCCAACGGCAGGCGCTCTTCCGCCGCGCCCTCAGCGTCAGCCAGTACGAGGACATTCGCAACGTGCTCGCCATGATGCCCCGCGTCGGCGTACTCATCGACTTCACCGGTCCGTCGTCAGCCGCAACGGCGGCGAGCCGCTTCGTTCTCGGCGACGCGCCCAAAGTCGGATGCGTTCAGTGCAAGGCGAGGACGACAAGCACAACATCACGGCCGGCTCCTTTGTCACGGCGAACGTGACGCTGACGCGAAAGCCGCTCTTGGAGGACGTGGGCGACGACGCCCGCTTCGCCGCCGCCGCTTCTTCGACCACGGACGCGACAGTGAGGACGCGACGCGCCATTCTTGTCGGCCGGACGCCTCGCTTCCGGCGCCGCTATAGAAATGCTCGGATGAAGGAGCAGCGGCGGGAGTCGACGAGAACGCTGCCGAAGACAACGAGGACGAGACGAACGCGACGTCCGGCCCCAGGCGACGAAAAGTCTGGGAAAAGCCGCAGAAGAAGAAAAAAACCGGCGGCAGCGGAAACAAAGCCAAAAAGAAACCGTTTGCAAAGCCGGCCGTGTCCGTTAAATCGTCGGCGCCCCCAGTTGACGACGTACGTATTTGTGGACGCGTTCGTCTCACTTCGAGCTTTCTATTTCTTTTCGCGTCAGGTTCCATCGTCGACCAAGGCAGCTCTTAGGGACAACATGGATGGGGACTCCGACGAGGACAAGGGCGCAGGCAGCGGAGCGGAGGTAGGGCGGAGGTGCTGTGGACGAGGCGGGGGCGTGTGCGCGACCGCCCGCGTCGTGCGACAGGAGGAGGGGGCGGCGGCGGCGGAGTCGACTTCGAGGGGCCCGCCGAACAACGGAGACGACGAGTCGGGCGCCGAGGACGGCGCGGACGCGGACGCCGAGGAGGAGGAGGAGGAGGAGGGGGAAGACGACGACATGGACTTCGACAACGAACTCGTAAAGAAGGAGCTGCTGCTCGAGACCAAGTCCAAGCTCTCCCATCCCGTCCACGCGCCCTTCTTTCCCGAGGTCAAGGCCTCTTGTTCACCAACCGATCCACTGGCCATTTGGTCTCTTTTTCTTCCAGGACAAGCAGGAATGGTGGTGGGTGTACATCGTCGACCGGAAGAACCGACTCATGATTTCCGGTCCGACATACGTCACTGGGCTGGTCGACGAAGAGCAGGTAGGCTCGGTCGCGGGGACGACGCCTGCTACGCAGCGGTCCGAGCCTGACGACGCAGGTGGACCTGAGGTTTACGGCGCCTTCGAAGCCGGGCACGTACACGTACCAGCTGTGCGTGCGCTCCGACGCCTACGTGGACGCCGAACTGACGAGGGACTGCAAGGCGGGTCGCGTGCGTGCGTGCGTGCGTGCGTGCGTGAAGGAAGAGTACGCGCCCGTGCCCCTCTCAGCTGACAGTGGGCGAGGCGCGACTGGTGACCTCGCACCCGCAGTGGGACTTCCCCACGGACGACGAGGAGCACGCCAGCAAGTCCGAGCACTCCGACTCCTCGGCCGACTACACGGAAGGCGAAGTGTCCGAGGAAGACGCAGACGACCACTGAACGGCGTCTTCGTCCACAGCTCTGCTCAGCCCGCTTGTTTGTCCGGCGTCGTCGTCTGTCGACATGCGTGGCCTCGAAGATATCTTTATATGTACGTGTGCGACGCGAGCGGCGGACGTCGCGCTCCGACTCTCTAGGCGGGAAATGCTTTAATCTGAGTAGCCGCGGGGCCACCCTTCCGCTAGTCTTATTGATGATTGGGATGATTGGGAAGAACGTTTTGGAGTTTATTAGGGAGGCGGCGTACGCGAAGGCGAAGATCGCCCGGGGCTTGGCGCCGCTCTGGCGCCAGCTCCGATCCTCAAGAGTCTGTCGTCGCTGTCCGCCCGCGCCCCTCGGCCGCCTCGCCGCAGCGTCAGCATCGAAGGCGGCGTCGTGGTGGCCGAGCCGAGGAAAGGGGACCGCTGCGAAGGACAAATTCTTGTCCAAGTCAAGCGTTAAATCCATTTAAGTGAATGCGCCGCTTCGGGATTAAGGCGGCGCCGAGTGGACGCCGAGGGCGGGCGCGCGCCTGACCTCGGTCGGGCGCATTAGCGCCACGCCACAATGATTGCGGTTGCACGCGTGCGCGCCGGCGGTTGGGAGGCGCGCGCGCGCGCCACCCGCCACCTATCAAAGTCGTCGCGGCGGCCTCAATCGACAGCCGCCGTCGTCGCGAACGAATTAGCAGCGTCGTGATCGGTTGGGGAAGGACTCCCTTCGTCAGCCACTCCTCCCTCCCTCCCTCCTCTCTTGACGCAGAGAGGACGGACGGCGCCGTCTTTTCGCCGTGGACCGCACGCTCGGGCGGATTGAAGGCGTGGAGGCGTGGTCCCTCTCCAATTATCCGACGGCGCGCGCAGATGTCCAATGAACGAAGGCGCCGCCGCCGCCTACCGTACTTAACTGGGCGCTAATGCGCTGCGAGAGCGGCCGCGCTCAATAATCCGTGTAAACAGAGTGCTCCCTCCCTATGGTCGACGCCTTTCACTCCTCTCGGCCGCCGCTCGCGACGGCGCGCTCACTCGTGCTTACACCGTTTACTGTAGGTAGAACGGAAGCGTCAATTGGCAAACAGCCGTTCAGTGACCCCTCTGTTCCTCTGATACCGTCAATTAGAGACTCGCGATCCAAACCTCTTGGCGTCGCCCGCAACCTCGGCGTCGCTAGAGTGTTTGGCTCTTTCGCCGCGGTGCATCGGCCAACACTTCCCCGTGGCCCACCTCAAACGTCGCTCCACACGATCGCCGACTTCGAAACAACTCCGCTGCGCCGGAGAGGACGTTCGGCTGAAAGCAGGCATGGACGTTTCTGCAGCCGGCAAGCATCGGCAGACTTGTTTCTCCGTGGAGCACCTGCTCTCCGACACGTCTCGGTCGCCCGCCCACAGGCCTACGCCTTGTCCTCATGCGCGGCCGCTCGAAGTTGCCGATGAACTGCCTGGGAGGGCCGCCGCAGTGCCACCGCTCTTCGCTCTCCCGACAGCCCACGCGCCCGTACCCACCAGCGCACAACTGCCTCCGTTCCTCATGTCGCCCGCTCCCTTCCTCGGCTACAACTCGATTGTGCCTGGAGACATTTTGGGTGGGTTTGCTGCGATTTTCGAAGCTTGCTGCAGCTTGCATTTCGCGTCTCTGTTTGCAGCGGCGGCACTGAAGGCGACCAGCGCTCCCAGCGGCATCATGGCCGCGGCCGCGGCGGGCATGATGAGCAGCGCTCTCGGCTTCGGCCTAGCCGGCGGCCCGTTTGGCGCGTACGCGGGCGCGCCCACGGGCAAGCGGAAGCGACGCCACCGGACCATCTTCAGCGAGGAGCAGCTCGCGCACCTCGAGGCGACCTTCAACAAGACCCACTACCCAGACGTCACGATGCGCGAGCGTCTCGCGCTCAACACCGATCTCAAGGAGGAGCGCGTCGAGGTACGGCCAGCCGCCTCCGCCGTGCGCCGACTCGCACCTACAGTGCTGTGTACCTGACACAGGTGTGGTTCAAGAACCGGCGCGCCAAGTACCGCAAAATGAAGCGGGACGCCGACAGCGCTTCCGATCCGGCCGCCTGCTCGGATGCCTCCACGGCCGCGTACGGTTCCCGAGCATCTCCGCCGAGCAGACCTCTCGCTTTTGACGACCTGTCGACGTCGTCGTCCGCTTCGCTTCTGGCCCCGGCAACAGTCGACGACAGCTGAAGCGTCCACTCGTCCTCGTACGCATCCGGCTTGCAGATGACACGGAACTCAAGGCTTGGTGATCGCGACACTGATCGACACATCTCTGTCGTTTCTTTCGTACTTTGTCTGCGTTGACCCGTGCAAGCAAAGCATAGACAATCCAAGCAAAGTCCAGAAATTCGTCTAAACTCGCGCTACACACACATATGGTACCGTATAGCTCCTTTTCAGTGATGTGTAGGCTTCTTTTCGTAAACTAGCGTAACTCGCTAGCGATCACCATGCCGAATACTCGTAGAGCGATTTACCTATCCCATTCCAATCCTGCAGCACTTCTGCTTTGTGTAAATCGTAGAATTAGGCTGGCTGACCTAATGTGGATATCAATATTGGTAAGGCGCAATATAGACAATGGACTATTGTCTTCTGCGGCAGTGACGCGTCGCTTGCGCCACTACAGCCGTCGCTGACGCCGCCGTTTGTTTGTTCAATTGTGTACTGGACTGTGTGAGGTCTGCGCGGCCACTGCCTTGCCTGACGACATGCGCTGGCGGCACCGTGCCGCTCTCCCTGTCCCGCACGCCACAACGCCGTGTGTCCGAGTCGTGCGTGAGGCTGCGAGAGAGGCGGTGAGGCGGAATGGGATTGGCAGGAGGGAGGGAGGGAGGAGGGGAGGCGGGCGCGGCAGCGGAGGTGTCGCTAAGGAGGAGCAAGCGAGCGTCTTGGTTCGCGAGCGCCAAGGTCGAGAGGAAAAGTGCTTCTCGAGTGGGCCGCCCCAGCTGTTTGTGCAAGAGCTCTGCGACACGGCTAATGCGACAAGTTGTTCGGCGCCGTCGCCGCAGCCGCTTCCCTCTCGCGACCGCTCGACTCCTCGCTCCCACGGCAAACAGCCACGGGGCGCGCTGAATCGACTTCTTAGCGCCATCGACGACCGCCAGTAGCATCCTCGACGAGCACTACTCGCGCTGCTCCCGACCGACCGGCTCAGTCCGCGCCAACTCGACGCGTTGTCCTCGAGTAGCTTACCCAACCGCTAAGAGCGAAAGAGCTATTTGTCCTACTCTGCCAAGTGAAGGAGAGGTGGGGGCGGAGAGAGAGAGAGAGAGAGCTGCAGAAAGGGGGTGAGCGTTCGCGTCGGTTGATCTCCCTCCTCGCCGACTGAAGGAGTTGAAGCGGCGCCCGTCGGAGAGCGCCAGTCGACGTCAGCGCAAGCGGCGGCCGGATTAGCCCGCTCTCTTAGGTGTACACACCCAAATCGCTACCTTTCACGCGACGACCACTTGTGTGCGCGTCGACTTAGCGGCTGTGGGCGGCGCTGCGGAGCCGGCCGTGCCAACGGGCGCGCCCGCCCGTCCGTCCGTCCGCCTGACGACGACGACGGCGCGCACGCGCGCGCCTCTCTCGACGGACTTGGACGACCGCCGCACGCAGCTACGGTAGCGCGAACGCGTCTGTGTCCAGCGCCGTCGAGCCGTGCGCCTACGTCAGTTCGCCAAAGCCTGTTAGTTTCATTCCGAAGTAGTCGGCGGTGATGCGATTTGCAACAGCGCGTCGGCGGCGCACGTGCGCGGCGTCAAGCGCGCAACCCTGCGCGTCTGATTGCAGTGAACGACTGTCGCTCCTGCACTCGCCTGAGTCTGTCGACGCCAATCGATACGACGGCCCATTTTGAGCGCGACCCAGGATTAGGCGTCGGCACGTCGCCTCCAACGCTCGCGCAGTGGGGCTAATTCGATTAATCACGCATCGACTGTCGCCGGACTCCGCGAGTCCTCTCCGACGTCTCCGCACCGCTCCTCAATTGACGCGTTTGCAGGCGCTGGACGCGCTTCGACCGCGCGCCACCGATGAATTCGAAAGACAAGACAAGTAATGCGAATTAGAGAACTGAGCGGCGCGTCAGCGCATCTGCCGAGAACCGCGACAGGCCAACCCGCCGATGTCATGCGATTTGTTCGCCAGGGGCCTTCGAATCGTTGTGCGCGTTAACGCCGGTTGGCGACGTGACGATCGCTCGTCGCTTTCGCACTGTACCTGTATACATGTGCGTGCAGGTCGCCTGCAACGCCAATTGCCCATCTATGGTCTTCCGATGGACGATGGCGCGAGGGCGTCTCTCGTGGACGGGCGGACGGACGGCCACGCGGTCGCTGTGGCCGGCTGCCGTGTTCGGGGCCCATCATAAGCGGCGCCACTTAGCACCTTAGGCGGCCGCCTGCACAGCGGCTTCCCTGCATCCGCTTATGGGCGTCCGCGTCCGCTTCCGTTCTCACGTCTTCCCTTTCAAGCGACCGCCGTCCGCGGCCCCAGCAGCCTGCCTGCGCCCCACGCGCGCGCACGCACACGGGGACCCACACACACTCGCGCCCTCCTTGTTAAAATATTTGCCATACCGACTCCCACGATGGCAGATGGCTGCCAACGCGATCGCAAACAGCAATTTGCCTGTCGGCAACGACGATATCGACTCAGCGCAACTCAGCACTCACTCTACAACACGACTGACAAGCTCGGTACCGTAACACTTCATTCATATTTGTATGTCACGCACGGGTTGTGTGGGTTAATCGTTACACGCAATTAATCGTTATTTACTTCGCTAATTTATTTTAATTTTTTTTTTTTTTTTTTTTTTTAGGCTTGCAGATGGCTTGTTGCATGGTTCATTCTCTATTGCCATATCATTTCGCATTTCATATTGCAATTGCTGGCCGTAGGTGGGTCTAAAATCCCAACAACCACGGACAGTCGCCACTTTGTAGAGGCGTTGTGGCGGTTGTCGAGTCGAGATACCGACGATGAAGAGCTCCGAACTCCAATTGCTCATGTAGCTTTCCTACCACTAGCAAAGCAAACACGAATCGTACACGTACTAACGATTAGTTTCACTATACATATTCCTACAGGTGTGCCAATGAATTTACATACCGCAAACCCTATAATCAGCCCCCGGGGGCTAATTGTTTCGTTCGAGCTCTAGGAGGGTGTATAATTATAGGGGGGGGGCTAATTATAGGGGGCTAATAAACTGTAAGTGTCGATGTTTTGGAAGCTTTGTGGGCAAAAAGGCGCGTGGAGGCGATTTTTAAGGGAAAAAGACCCTGCACACATACATTGGTACACTCTAACACACTCTCACACAGTCTCACATGCACATACATGTACATACATACACATACACATACACATACGCGACCATACATACACCCAAACTTAGAAAATTTTGCCTTTTAGACGATAGTCCATTTAGGGAGGGGGAGTAATTATAGGGGGCCTTATTAACTCAAAGTGGTCTTAGGAGGGTGTATAATTATAGGGGGGCTAATAATAGGGTCTACGGTATGTTACTTACACTATTCAGCAATAAAGCAGCTTAAGCAATAGATTAATTACCTAAGCCCAGCTCTTCTTTTCTTCTTCTATTGCACGTTCACGTACCATACTCCCTATAATTAGCCCCCTCATATCAACACTCCTCTAATTATGCAACCTCCCAAGACCACTTTCAGTTTATTAGCCCTCCCCTATAATTACACCCCCTACCTAACTGGACCATCGTCTAAAAGGCGAATTTTTATTTTCCTATTTCTGGGTGTATGTATGGTCGCTAATGTTGCTGCTGCAAGCGTTCAGAAAGTTTGGGTGCACGTGTCCATGAACATTAATAATTTACCGTAGTGCTGAATGGATGATGAACTCTAACAATAACATCAACTTTAACATTATACTGTTACAACTTCGATAACGACGTCCTTTTTGCCATTCGTGAGGCATTATTGCTGAACAGCAAACATGACGTCAACTAAGCTCCAAGCATATCGGACTAGTACAACCAAATAATGCATAGGTAGTACAATGCAGAGCGAAACCCCGGCAACGATTGTCGATTGGCGCTCAAGGCTACCCACGTACGATCAAGAGCCGGACAACGCAACGACAGATCATGATGAACAGTTCATCTTGACGGCACTATACTTAAATGCACGGACGCGTTTGAAACCGCTCATTTAGCTCATCGACATCGAAATAATACTGTGGCAATTGCAGCCATGGGTACATGTGTACTGCTTTGTATTACATGTACCATGGAATGAATCATGTATGAAATTGCATAGAATGAATCATGTATATTCCTTATTCACTTTCTCACTCACTCTCTATAATTCTTCAGTGTGCAGAAAATGGCCGCAGATTTGTTGTATATTCACTCTGCACACCAGCTGCTCAGAACAGGCGCATGCCTACCACTTTATCAGAGACTTCATCAGAGACGCTGACGTACTGAAATTACAATATTGAGTACAAGGTAGTAAGTAGTACCCGGCACTAGCGGATCCAGACGGGGGGAGAGGGGGTCTCCCCCTCCTATCAGCTCAAATTTAGGGGGGGGGGGGAGGAGGGGGAGAGATCAGGGGGAAAGAAGAAGGAAAGAAGGGAAAAATTGACCTTCTCCCCCCTCTGTCAGCAAATCCTAGATCCGCCAGTGGTACCCGGTGCCTTCTTCCAGCAGTCGTTTGAACAGTATGACGACTAGTACGTGCAGCAACACCAGCAGTAACGCATCAGCAAATTCGCGATGCGTAAGTATTAAAAGATACATTAGCAAACTCGAAATTCGTTCGCCCTTTCGAAGAAAAATCTGAGCGCTACCCGCAGTCAAATAATGTACATAGCTACCGCCCGAACTGCCAGGACGGCTTCACAGTTTTTTTAAGACAGACATTTTTAAAAGAAACTGTGCTTCTCTAGCTTAAATACTTTGATCGCATATGCGTGAAAATTCGCTGCAGAAAATTGTCGGTATAACTCTACAGTATACTTGTTACAGTAAAATGATGTGGATCAAATCAAGAAACATTCACTTCTCTACTTCAAAGATACATGTCGCTGCGATTTCGTTTGCGCGCAGTTTGACTGTTTGAGTCATATTTATACGCAGAAACAATTTAAATATCGTGCCTGACACATATATCAACTGATCGGGCCATTCTGTCAAAAGATACAAAATATCGATCTGGGTGGCCCGCCACAAGCTTCAAAACTTTCCTACTAACGTGTTCACTTTGGCAAATGATGGAAGTACTTTTTAAAACCTCGCTTGAATTCGATGGATTTGATCTCATTTCACATTTCCGCTTGCTATACGACGGAATCTTAGAGGTACAAATCCAAGCTTACCACTTCGCGATGCTCGTATGGAAAACAAAAAAAGTTTCAAAGAGACGTTGAGGTATGTTTTGCTCCGCACTAGGGCAGGATGGTATATTTCCAAATGGCCATGGCATGGCAGGCATTACAGGGCTGAGGGGAGAGGGAGAGAGAGAGAACGCGCGCGGGCGGGCGAGGCCTAGAGAACGTCGCAGGCCGATCGTCAGACGTCGGTCCGTACGTGACGGGCGGCAGAGGACGAGAGGGCAGTGAGTCGTGGGTGGCTGGTTGGTTGGTGCGTTGCGAGAGACTGCGAGAGCGTGTCAGGCGATAGAACTATGGTTCTTTACACGACTCCTGGGGGGACAAAGCGCATCGACATGGCGGCGGTAGAGCACAGACAGAACAAAGAGAAGGGAGACTGGGAGAAGAAACCGGTTAGAGTTGTCGGCGTCAAAGGGGTCGCTATGTAGCGCTCGATCACACGGCGTCCGTGTCCGCTTAGAGCTTGCGCCTTGTGCCGTCCGAGAAAAAGGCGCCTCCGTCCCTCGCGCAGTACGTGGGGCAGATGCCCTGTTCGCCCTCCGCGCCGGGCGGTCCGGGCGGTCCCTGGGGTCCGGGCTGGCCATCCGCGCCAGGCTCTCCCTGCAACGCAGCCGCGTCCTCACCCGTGACCCGTTCGCCCCAGCTCTCACCGCAACGACTAACCTGCGGTCCCTTGGGTCCCTTCGGTCCGGCGGGTCCTGGCTGTCCATCTTGTCCGTTCTGAAACGTGTGGATCGTGTTCGTCGTGTCACAGCCAAAGCGGCGGCAACGCGTACGTCGCCAGGCGGGCCGGGAGGTCCGGGCGGGCCAGCATCGCCAGGCTCGCCCTTGGGGCCGGGCTGAGGCTGCTGCGCCTGCGCGGGCTCGCCGGGGTCGCCTGCAAAGTTATGCGTGCTCTAAGCTGCTGCGTTCCTCGTTGCATGTGAGGTGGTACCAGCTGGTCCAGGCTGTCCTGCCTCGCCAGGCGGTCCATCTGGTCCCTTGGGTCCAGGGGGCCCAGGAGGAGCGTCGCTGCCTCCCCGGCCAGGGGCACCAGGCGCACCGGGGTCTCCTGAAGCACAAAGCGACTTCATTAGCTCGTCGACTTTGCGTCGTTACAACAGCGCAGGAGTGTGAAAAGGAAGGATGATCTAGCCTGGAGAGCCGGGAGGTCCTGGAGGTCCAGGTGGTCCGTTGGGGCAAGGTTTGCCTGAAAAGGTGTAATGAGATACATGCTCGTGTACTGCTGGGCTGTAGGACTACAAGAGCTAACATGGTGGCGGCGTGAGTGGGTCGCAAGGCGGCGTCGGTGGCTTGCCAGGCTTTCCGGGCAGTCCGTTGGCGCCAGGCTTGCCCGGCTTGCCAGGATGGCCGGCCGGTCCCTGCGGTCCAGGCGGTCCAGGAAGACAGCAGCCTAAAGGAGCGAGGATGGTTGCGGGCGGGAGAGGCGGCCGCACCGCTCTGTCCACCTTCACATCCGCCGATCGTGCTGCCAGTGGGCCTGACGACTGGTTTGTCGGTGGCGCCGTACGGGGCCTGACGGGCGGTTCTGTTGCGAGCCGCGGCCGGGGCGGCCTTCAGGTGGTTGACCTCGGACCAGATGTCCTTGGCGGAGCCCTGGACGGCGGTGAAGCGCTTACTCGAGTGGTCGGCGCCTCGGACGCCGAGGGAGCAGACAGACGCTGTGCACGCACGCACCTTGCAGAACTTCATCTCGTGGTGCATCTGTCGGCGGACATGGTGCACGTAGTTGTAGACCATGGGCAGCGTGATGCAGACGCTGAGCACGGCGACCACGCTGAACGTCACCGCCGAGTAGGCGACGAACTTGTAGGCCTTGATTCTGCTGTCGAGCTCCAACATGGTTCCGAGTTTCCCTGTCAACGGAAGACAGCAGCGTCCTTACTGCGCGCCGTCGTCTCGCGACACTGCCTCGGCCGTCGCCTACGGGGAAATAAAACTGGAGCAGTGGGCCGACTTTCTTAAGAAATAGGAGCGAAGCGCGACGGCGTCTGCGACTGTCGGGAGGGAAGACGGCGCCGATGCGCGCCGCTCGTCGTCGGCGCGCCTTTGGGGAACGCGTTTTCGCCTCGCCGATGTCGCGCTTGACGGATTCGTCGGCGCGTGAAAATCAGTGAAACGAAAAGCCAATGGGCCGTCGGCAAAACGGGTGCGATCGGCGCGCGACGGCGCTGGCGGCAGCGAACGGCAACGCGTCGACTGCGACAGACGGACGGACGAGACGGCAGCGTCGCGCGCCGCAGTCGAGAGGGATAGAGGGCGGACGGAAGCACACTCGGACCCTGGCCGTCTCTGAGTCCGATCCGACACGGCCAAACAATGTCAGTTGGCCTCACGCCTATTGAAACGAGCGGCCACCGATCGCACGACGCCGACGGGTCTTAAACCGAAACTCTTGAGGCCCAGAAAACGTGTCAAGACGATATAGTCAGCGCGTCGAGCGAGGCCGTTGGAAAAAAAGTGCCATTGTTCAGCAGACAGGTCGGGATTTTGCATTCCAGTCGTCACCGGCGAGGATTTGAATCGAAAAACGAGGGGACTGAAGGAAGGATCGCCTATTCATGGGCGGCAGTTTTTGCGACAACCCGATGGCAGTTGCGGTCGACGAGGAAGTACGCAGCAGAGCGCCGCCGTCAGTGCTCGTTCTTAAGACTACTGTCGAAAGAGAATAGAACAGTTAATGACCGACTGCGGAGTGGCCAGATGCTTTAAAGTCGGCGGCCGAGTCGGCCGAGTCGGCCGCCGACCCAGTTCACGTAATGGGTCGACGCGGCTCAAAGCGCCCGACGACGGATCCGCGCAAAGGGGCTGGAGGGCGCGCGCCGACCGCCGCGCGCGGCGCGCCGGCCGCCGGCGCGCCGTTGTTCGAAAGTTAAAACGGACGCGGCCGTCACTTAACGGCGACGGCGTCGTCAAACGCGCCTTGAAAAAATGGTGTCATTCGTCTGTCTCCGAGAGACGACCGATCGCCACCGTGCCGGTTGTGGGTCAGTAGAGTCGGCGACGCCGCTCGCGGACCTCTCTCTGTCTCCCTGGCTCTCGCAGACGCGCCAGCCCCTCCCTCCCTCCCTCCCTCCCCGCTCACGCGCAAGCGCGCGCGCGCGCACGCGGCCGTCACTTCTTCAAGTCGGCGCCACCGCTCGCCCTCCAGCGACCACACACGCTCCGGCCGGACGGGAGGCGACAATCGCCGTTTACCGAACAGGGAAACGTTGCAGTCGAATGTTGCAGGATGTCATGTTGCAAGAGAACGTACACGTAAAAGAAAGTCGCGCGCGCAAACTCACAAATGGACGAGTGACGGTGCAACAACTACCCCCACCCCACTGTACGGTTGTACAATAAAAAAAAATAGTTTGGAACGGGGTTGTGTTTAATTATTTGGTGTGTCACATGAGAAGACAGTTTACGTCTCTGGAGCACTAATGGGTAAGTTGTCGCGTTCAGATGTTCGCAAGAGATGCCTGAAAGCAGCTTCTTCCGATCGCGCGCCGTCTCATCGCAGCTCCATGACGAGATAGGAGAAGGGGCCGTCGCAGCTGGTGCCTGCCTGGTCGAAGAGCTGCGCGACCCGTCGCGGCGGCGACGGGCATAGGTGTAACTTGGTAGTGTTTTGTAGGTCAGGTCATCTCCGCAACTTCGGTCATCAAGCGAGCGAGGCGGCCCGACGCGAGGAGGGGACGGAAAAACACGGCAACCCGGGGGGACCCCCCACGCACCCCCACCACCCCCAAAAAAATCCTGCACAAAAAGTAGAACTACCCCCCCCCCCCAGCTTTGGTCGAAACTGCACTCATTGCAGGTTAGCCCCATGGCTGAATGTGTTTCTCATACTTCCCAAGGTGTTTTCAGGCCTGTGAGCAGTATTCATTGTCCAAATATCATAAATTTCGCCTGCGGCGCTGTATTTTACGCACCTACAGACCATTTTGGACTTTTCAAATGCATTTTCGGCAAACAATTCACCAAATTTTGCCTGCGGCGCTGTGTTTTCAGCATACCCGAAACATTTTCTAGGTCATTATTGAGGCTGGAAAATGAGAAATTGTATCAAATTTCGCCGCGCCGTCACTCCCATCGACTTTTGAAAAATCCCAGATTCCCCCCCCCTCAGCTTCGATGGTCAGTTACACCTATGGCGACTGACCACGCCGGCGACTACGCCGTGGGTGGACCGCCTGCAGTACGTCGACCTCCAGCTGCAGCACGGCCGACCTCTCCGTCGTCAGCACCTCCACCTCCACCGCCGTCGGCATTCCCGGCCGCGTCTGCTGGCGACCGCGCTCGCGCTGGCCGCTCGACATGGGCAGCGACAGCGCGACTGGTACAGGTACACGTACAGGTACAGGCACAGGTACATACCTATGCAGGTACAAGTACAGGTACATGGTACAGGTACAGGTACATGGTACAGGTACAGGTACAGGTACATGTACAGGTACATGTACAGGTACATGTATAGGTACATGTACAGTACATGTACAGGTACATGTACATGTGTTGGCGCGTGTCCTCGTGACCGCCTTGTTGTAGGTTCGCTCGCCACACTTCTTCTCCACGAACACTTTTCTTAAGGATATTTCTCTTTATTAAATCTCAAAAGACACAACTCGACACGACTCTCTGAGCTAATAAAATGAACATAAATAAAGGGTAGATCGGAATGTCATATGTTTAGGGGCGTTTCCGGTAAATTTCTTGTAATTCTTCTAGTAGCTCGGCTCCACTCCAACACGCCCCGGATTTTGAGAAGGGATGCAGCAGTTGACTTGCACGCCGAGAACTTCGGTAAGAGCTTCTTCCACTCGCCACGCCGTGTCCTGCTGCCGCCGCCGTCCGTCCGAGCCAGGTCGATACACATTGTCGTCCGTCGTAGTTCCTGAAAGGCCCTTAAAACGATGATGCCAGTGACGGCAGTATGCGTCTTGTGGAGAGGATGTCTTGGTCACTCTACGCTGCGCGATCTTCGACTTGATACTTCTGTCCACGGGTTGTCGCCTTTCGCCAGCCGCCGTCTTCATCCTTGACTTCTGTGACGCTCCCAACGTGACGTGTCGACTCGCGCCATTTTCTTGAAATCCCAGCGCGCTTTCATCTACTTCTCCGCGCCGTAGCCTCCACTGCTCGTCCTTGAATCCGTCCACGATTTTCTGAGGTTTCGAATCTGCAACAGCGACGCGTTCTCTCTCGTCTGGCAAGACTTCGGCGCGTTGTCCGTCGTTGACCTGAAAACTGAAGTTTGAAAAACCCTGGGCATCACATTCCTTGGGACACTCCTTGGGACTTCCCCATCCACTGCGCTGAAAAAACGTCTCATCTGTATAACCCAAAACATTCACGCTGTCTCCCTTCTCTACAACCCTGTTTGCTGCCCGTTCTTTCACTACCATTTTAGATGTCACTTGTGACAAAGCTTGTACTGGAATCTTTAACAGTGGTACTTCTGATCCATCAGGATAAGTTAATTTAATTCCCACAACCTCCAATAAATCGGTGCCTATCAAAATGTCCGGCTTCAAATTTGGCAACACTATGGCCCACATTTTGAAACGCTTTCCTTTTCTGTGCCCTTTCAAGAAAATTTCACCTGCACTAAAGTGTTTACCATCCACACCGTTTATCTGTGACACTGCGTGAGGACGGAAAAATGCCTCCCAAACCTCTGGGTATTTTGATTTATAAAAATTCACTAAAGCATCTTTCATCTTCTCGTTCACGCAAGTGCGCGAAGCACCCGTGTCGGCAATAGCATAAAGACCAGAATCTGCATCTGATGATTGAATCACAGATGGTAAACCCTCAAACTGTATATCGTTAGGTACATAAATCCTTTTAGGTTGTTCCAAATCTGGTACAATCTTTTCCTCGGTCTTATTCATAACAGCCACCTGGGATCTGTTAATTTTTTGATTTGACCGATACTGTCGCCGGTTCTCCTGAATTTTTCTCGTTTTATTAGACATAATGTCATTACTATTGAACCGCACCTCGTTACCTATGCCAACAAAAGGTATTGAAACTGATTCATCGTGCTTTATCTCATTCACATTTTGAACATTCGACTTACTGCAATTTTTGGCCATGTGCCCGACTACTCCACAATTGAAACAGGTCAATGCGTTCACTGCATTGTTCCTCACATTTGATGGCTCATTCCGCCAATTGGGATTTTCTTGTTGAGGTATATTTGTTTTGTTTGGATCTGTATGTCAGTTTCGTTCGACGTCAAGCCTCAGCGGTAAGTACAATAAGGGCATTTTCCTGGCCTTATTGTCTCATGCAATAGAACCCAGGGTACTATTGAAGAAGTTACGGTATGTAGGCAGCTACATTCTACGTTTTTTTCAAGCTACGTTGGTGCATGTTGCCAGTTGCCACTTGCCTGGAACCAATGCGCTAGATTATCTGGGCTTATATTTTGATGTCATATTCGCTTAACTTTTTCAACAGAAGCATCCGCTAGTTCTCGGCGTTCTTGGCGCTGAGTGGGCGGGGCAGGGAGCGCGGCCCGCGTTAGCGATCGATAAGGGAAGGCCGACTAACGACTGGTCGGCACAGGAAGCCGGCGAGCCGTCGGGCCCGCTTCGACGGCCGGCAACGAGTCGCTGCTGCGACGGCCAACGCTTGACGACGACTGCCGCCGCGGCGTCGCCCTCGACGTAGCCGGCGAGGCGCGCGCAGCCAGCCCGTCTTTCTTGGCCGGACGGACATTCTGTCGACAAACTTCCATAGAGCCGAAGAGATGCTGAGAATCGCTGCTGCGTTGTCGACTTGTCTTCTGATTGCCTGCTCTCGGGCGGACATTGTAACGTTGGACCGAGCTTGCGCGAATCGGGCCTCAAGTGGGGCGTTGCGTACTGCAGGAAGGCGGCGGCGATGCAGAGGTGGAGGAGTGGCAGCCGTCCGAGCACGGCCTCGAGCTGGGCCAGGTCGTCGGCGTCGCCGTCGACTCGGACGGCTTGGTGCACGTCTTGCAGAGAGGATCTAGAGTTTGGAACAATCGGTCGCTGCCGCCTTCTCCTGAACTACGCGCGCGACCCACTGCTCCCGTCAGCGCGTTCGGAATTCAGATCGTTTGGCGCGAACAACGTGTTCAATGCCAGCCAAGGTCCCATCAAGGAGAGCGTCCACTTTGTAATCGACGGTTCAGACGGAGAACTGTTGTTCGAGTCGATGGCCGACGCGCTCTACATGCCCCACGGACTGAGTATCGACGCCGAGGACAACATGTGGCTGACCGACGTCGCTATGCATCAGGTGATCATTCAGGAGCGTCATGTGCGCCAGCAGTGCGACACCAGCTCCCGCCTTTCAGGTGTTCAAGTTCGCTCGCGGAAGCGAGAAGCCGTCGCTTGTGCTTGGCGAAAAAATGGTGCCAGGCAGCGACGAGCGCCATTTCTGCAAGCCGACTGACGTCGCCGTCGCCTCTACCGGAGAAATATTTGTGGCTGACGGGTGAGTCAGGCGGTTCAGCCAGCACCACTGGCCTCGTCACGAGAGAGAACAATGATGGACCCACCGCAGATACTGCAACGGCCGTATCGTCAAGTTTTCTCCCGAGGGAGAATACATGACCAGCTTCGGACACCTCGACAGCGCGGGCAACGGTGCGTAGGACGTCGTGACCGTGGAAGTGGGACCGCGAGTAGCGGATGGGTCGGTCTTGGACTGCAGACAAGTCGGAGGGCAGTCTGCTGGTGCCGCACTCGATCACGCTGATCGAAGACTGGAACGTCTTGTGCGTGGCCGACCGCGAGCACGCGCGCATCCAGTGCTTCGCCGCTGGCCTGGCCGCCGGCGCCGACGACGAGAAGCAGCAGGAGAAGCGCTCGCTCTCCTTCCACGACGTCGACCTCTCTCGTCCCCTGCCTGTGGGCACCTTTATCAAGATGGCCAGCGACATCGGCAAGGTCTTTGCACTGCGGGCTAAAGGTAGAGTATTCTGCGCCTTGAGCGACCTCTCGTCACTGTGTCGCTCGAGCCTCACAGGACACGTTCTCATGGTGGTCACGAACGGTGGCGCGAACGCCGCCTCTCAGCTCTTCCTCGTCAACCTCGAGAATGGAGACGCCGACGCAGTCGCCGTGGTAAGGCGACTCAGGAACGTCAATTTCCGCTCTAATATTTTGACGGTCAAGGAGCTGACGAATCCGCACGCCATCGCGATCGGCCAGTCGGGCGAGATTTTCGTGGGCGAGATCGGGCCAAACAAGCTGATGAAAGTGATGCTTTGAGGCGCCTTTCGACCAAAGGGGGGCAGTCGTCGCCGTCCGTCGCCGTCGTCCACTATACGTTGGCTTCTATCTTCGTCCACCCCCCAGTGAAACGATCTCACGTCAAATCAACGCAGGTCGCATTTTGAATAGGGTACGGTCAAAATTCCCAGTTGAAAGTGAAGTGACGACTGACGTTCGACGCGTACAGAACATTCTCAACCTAATACATGCGCGAGCACACTGAGCAATGGTGAGTGTTACTGCATCGCCGTTAGCAGCATACGCAACTCCTTGTAGCGTACAACAGCACGCAAGAGTACAACTTTAATTAAGCCGCTGTATGTTACGGTGCGTTAATCAATATTTTGAGTAGGACACTTGAATAAAGTGTCTACTTGAATTTTCAAAATGTGCTTATGAAGAGCGACTGAGGAACAACTTAGGGTACCTATACATACGCACGTCGCCATAGATCAATTGATGGTCTGTTTGACGATTAGCCGCAAAATATGAAAAGCGTCCCCTATATTAGCCCCCCCCCCCTATAATTATACACCCTCCCTAAATGGACCATCGTCTGAAAGACAAAATTTTCCATGTGCTGAGCTGCGTGACGGACCCGGCCGAGAACGAAATCGGAAGAGCAACTGCGACAACGCGTCGCACAGCAGCATCTGTTCGTCGACACCCGTTCCGCTAACACGTTTCTGCTAAGTTCCACGGAACTGCCAATAAAAAATTGGGCAATGAATAGATGCGCTGTGCAGTATGCTACAGAGAATAAATTTGTTTGTTGGGGGGGCTTCTATGATCTGGGGGTCTCTCTGACGACCGCCCCGGGGGCCGAAGGGGGAACCGCGGGACGGCGAGGACCCGACCCAAGGAACCAACCCCCAGACGCCCGACCGACCAGCCCAGCACACAAAACGCCACGCGAGGACAAGGGCAGCGAGGCCGCAGAAGAAGAACCCCAAACAAGACCAAAAAACACAAAGACAGCCCAACCCCCCCCCCCCCCCCCCTGTAGAATTAAATCGAAGCGCTGTTTGTCAGCATCTAGTGTTGTTTTGTGGCTTGCCAAAATTAGGGTAAAATTCGGGATAATTAACTAAAACACACGAACACGCACACGGGGATAGAAATCTGTAAAAGCGCGGCGGCAAAAACCATCAGATCACGTGTGCTAAGAGCGTAGGAGGCTAAAGCTTGGGACAGCACCGGGAGCTGGGGAGGGGGGGGGGTACAAAAAAATAAAAGTGACAAAGGGCGGAGGTAGGGGTGTGTGTCAGCGGCGGTTGTCGTCGTTGTTGTTGTTGGGGGCTGGAGCGTAGACGGCCTGGGCGTCGGCGCAGTCGACTTCGGTGGGATAGTTGCAGATGCGGCGGACGCGGTCAAATACGGTGTGCGAGGGACACGTCTGCATGCCCGACAGACGCTCATTCACGCAACGGTAGAACCTGCGCGCGTAGAGCACACGTCAGCTAGTTGGACCCGGAAGCGACGAGGCGCGCGCACGCACGCACTGGTTGCAGTAGTGCGGGTGTCGGACGTGCTCGCCGTCGGCCACGTCGCGACAGAGGGGATCGGGCAGACCGGCCGCGTCGCTCGACGACTGGCAGGAGGCGACGTTGACGAGGAAGTCGCACGTCCGCTTGTCGAAGTGCGGGTTGAACACTGCAACGAACGGCGGAGGGCGCATGCAGTCGCAAGAGGCAGGCATGCAGGCAAAACGCGCTCGCACCGAGACCCGGCGCGCAGCTGTAGGAGTAGGCGGCGCCGTAGACGCACTGGACGAAGCGCTTGCACGCGTCTCCCGGGTGCGGGTAGCTGCCGTCGGCCTTGTCGCGACAGAACGCCTCCAAGGCTCGATCGCCACCTGCGATGCGCCCAGCGTCACGTCACGCAAGCCGCCAACGCTGAGAGCGGCGAATGAGAACGCTGCCAACCTGTGGGGGGTCGGTTCGTGGGAGATGGTGGGTGGGAGGTGATGGGCTCCGTGGAGTGGGGTCGCAGATGGGGGCAGTGGTGGTACCAGAGGCTGCTGGCGGGCACGCAGCTGAGGGTGATCAGGTCGAAGTAGTGCTGGGCGCGGCAGTAGCGCACTTCAGGCTGCAATGGAACAGGCGCGCGCCGCATTGGAGCAGCGCATTAGAGGTCGAGGCGGACGCACCTTGCCGTAGAGGCAGAGGTAGTAGTCGTTGCGGCACTGTCCCAGGCCGACCTTGCTCTCGTGCGACTTGCCGTAGCAGACGGTCAGCGAGTCGGACGACGCCGTGCCCTCGTGCGAAGTCGGCTCCGCCACCGGCGTCGGCTGCTCGACGTGCGGACGCGCCCGAGTCTCCTGCTCGCCAGACGTCGACGACGACTTGTAGCCGCAGTCGGCGCTCGGCACGCACTTGGCCGCGTCGGCGTCGAAGAGCTGGCCCTTGCCGCAGAACACATCGATCACCTAGACACAATATGATCCATCGCCACTCGGGTGGGGTCTGCGTGTGTGAGAGCGGACGCAGGCAGCGCAGACCTTGCCGTTCCAGCAGATCTGGTAGTCGGATCGGCAGTAGCCACTGGGGAAGTAGCGCGTCTCGCCGTAGCCGCAACGGGCAGCGCCCACAGGCGGGAGGACGTCGTCTTTCTTGGGAAGAACTGGCGTGGTGGGCGTCGTCTGCGAGTGGGGCGGCTGCTGCGCACGCTGCTCGAGCTGTCGGTGAGGGTCGTGGCCGAGGGGACGCGGCTCGTAGGTGTAGGCGATGGGGCGGTAGTGCTGGTGCGGCTGGCCGGGCGCGTAGGGTGCGGAGTGGGCGAAGGGACAGGGCGCGTAGCCCTCGTAGCCGTCGGCCAGGTAGTGCCGGCACTCGCGAGGCGACGGCACGCACTCGCCGTACGAAGCGGAGAACACCTGCACAACCAAGGACAACAGTTTTGGCGCTGGTGGAACCAGCGCTGGAAAGACCACGCCAAACGCACGTATCCGTGTTCGCACTGCTGGAAGATGTCCTTGCCCCAGAGACAGAGGATGTAGTCGCCGTTGCAGTCGCCCATCGCCATCAGACGGCCGTCCTCGACGTGCTCGCACGCCGACTTCGTCTCCACCTCCGTGCAGGGCGGCCGGCACTCTGGAACAGAAAACCGACACCGCGAGTCGACACAGAGGCAGCGCCGACAGGACGGACGGCAACGGGCGCACCCACCGGCTTTGTCGTGCTCGTCGACGCATCGTCCGCGGCGCTCGTCGAAGACGTCGCCTTCGTCGCACTTGTAGAAGAAGGGCTTGTCGTCCCAGCAGACGCAGTACTCGCGGTTGCAGACGCTGATCTCGTGCGAAAAGCCGTCCGCCTTGCCGTAGCAGGGATTCTTGCCCGTCGGCGGTGGGGCGCGCGTCGTCGGAGGCTCGCGCTGCGGAGGCGGAGCGCAGTCTGGAAGAACAGAGAGAGGCGTCGAGTGACCGACAAGAAGAAGGAAGGAAGAAGCGGCAGCGCCTCACAGTGTAGGGAGTGCTCGGGCAGGCAGTCGCCGACGTCCTGGTCGAAGAGGTGTCCGTCGTAGCGGCAGCGCTGTCGGCTGCTGCGCTGCTCCCAGCAGACGGCGTAGTGGTCGAGGCAGCGGCCCAGCGCGTACCGGTAGCCGTCGGGTCGTCCGTAGCAGGGGTCAGAGGGGTCGGCTGGCGGCTGCGTGGGCTCGTAGCAGCGGCGCTCGTCGACGCAGTCGCCCGTGCCGCGGCGCGCGTCGTCGGCGGCGAAGACGCGGCCCGACGGGCAGCGCTTGTAGACGGCCTTGCCTTCCCAGCAGACGCAGTACTCGGCGTTGCAGCGACCCAGCTCGTGCTTGAAGCCGTCCGCCCTGCCGTAGCAGGGGTTCTCCAGCCTCTGTGGCTCCTCTCGCGGCGGAGGCGCTCGAGTCGTCGACTGCTGCGGAATCGGCCTACCAGGACAGGCTGCAAAGGAGGCGAGCTAGACGCAGAGGCGCTCGGGGCCGCAGGGAGTAGGACGACGACTCACGGCACTGACGACGACGGATGGACCGGCAGCAGGTCAACGCTTGGCGCACCAGTCGAGACAGCTCGTAGGCGTTGTCGTCGTAGGCGGAACGGCCGCCGTCTCTGTCGTAGTAGTAGTGGGAGGAGGAGGAGGAAGGCTGCGGCTGCTGGCGAGGTTCGGGATAGTGATGAGCGTAGCTGCAGAAGCGCCGCTCTCAGTCGCAAGAAGCCACCAACGACAGATCCATACCGTTGACGACTCGCGTGGTAGCGGTGACCGCGGTAGTGCTTCCGGTAGGGCTCGTAGGAGCGAGAACTGGAGTAGGGGTCGTCGTAGGGGTTCGGGTGCCGGTAGCTGCAAAGTCGAACGCCACTGACGCCAGGCCATGGCTGCGAGCGGAATACTGTCGCGTCGCCAAACCCAAATGAAGAGAGCGCGTCGTCGTGGCCGTAGCGCAACGCGCCACTACCGTAGTTGTCGTCGAAGCTGTGGCTGCTGCGAGAGCGGCGACCACCGTAGCCGACACCGTAATCATCGTAACTAAAAATAAGGGTGCGAGTGTTGCGACACGACCGAGTCGGCGGCAGCCGAGGCGACGCACCGGTCGTGACGTCCAGAGAGGAGGTAGGAGCCGCCGAAGTGGAGGGAGTGGTCGACCGAGTCTTTGCGACGTTGCTCCCAGTCGCCATCGTAGGCAGCGGCGCCTTGTGCGAAAGAAGCATTGAACGAGTCCGAGCCGTTCGCTGCTGCCACTGGAGAGTTGAGCCACGACGGAGAGGCCTCCTCGTCCCAGCGATCATCGGCGTCTTCCCACGGAGCACGGCCGTCGTCGTCGTCTTGCAAAAAACCAGCGCCGCCAGGGAATGGTGGAAAGGGATCGTCGGTCCACAGCGGATCGTCGGAAACGGGGGTAGTTGAAGGAAGAGAAGAGGAGGCAGAGGACTCGTCCGTCGTAGTTGTAGAAGCAGTCGACGAGGTCGGCAAGGCGGTGTCTGCATCGGTGACGACGGCAGCGGCTGCGACAGCTTCTAAAATAGCGCAGTAGGGAGGGTCAGGCGGCAGGCAGACAAGCACGCCACGAGCAGTACCGGTGGCGTTCGCGGGCGGCGGATCGGCGGCGACGATGGAACGGCGGAAGCGACCACTGCGACCCTCAGGCCTGGCCTCAGGCGCAGGCCTGGCGACTGACTGCTCCTCGTGTCCATAGCGGCGCTCGCGGCGGTGCCGCCGACCGAATCGGCGACGCAACGGGTAGTAGCGATCGTCGTAGTCGTCGTCTTCGTAGTCGCCGTGGCGGTAGAGGTGGCGCGAGTAGTAGTCCTTGTCCCTGAATGAGAACGCAGCGGTTACGTTGACGCCGTCTGCAGTCGGCATGACGTACTTGTAGCCGTCGAAATCGAAGTCGTCATAAGGGGCGGGAGCGTAACGGTCGTGGTCGTAGTCGGGAGCGTAGCCACCGTAGTCGTCGTAGTGGTGCCCGTAGGAGTCGTAGTCATAGTCGTCGTAGTCTGGGCCATAATGGTCGTAGTCGTAGCGGTCGTAGTCCCGATCGTAATGGCCGTAGTTGTAGCGAGAGTGTTTGCGACTACGACGGTGGTGGTAGCGGCGACTTCGACTAAAAGGGTGGCGGCGGCGTATGGTTGACAAAGTAGGACGCGCGGATTCGCAGTGGGCGGGCACCCGTAGTGGTGGGCGCTGTGGCCGCCTCCGCAGCGGTAGTCGTAGACGCAGCGTCCGAGGGCGTCCTCGTAGGTGGCCATGGGGTTGTCGCACCAGCGGAGACGCGCGTGGCCCGCCCTGCACACGTAGTAGAGCGAAGAGCAGTGAGAGATCTGCGCGTCGGAAAGGAGGCGTCGCACCGCATCGCAGCGAGACGCGAGCCGAGCGCAACACCCACGCACCTCGTAGGCCCCATCGGCGCGGTACCGACCGCCGCCGCCATAGTAGTGGTGCTCGTCGTCTCCGTAGTAGTGGCCGCCGCCACGCTTCGCCCGACAGGAGATCGCGTCATGGCCACCGTAGTAGGGGGCGCCACCAGCAGCGAAGTGGAAGTCGTCCTTGCCACCGCCGTAGTAGTAGTGGTGGTCGGCCGAGTGGCCGCCATGACGACGACGCCGAGATCGCCCACGTCGGCGACCTGAATGCGACACACGACTCTTGCAACTACTCTTGACAGCTACAGAGAAAGAAACTCCAGAGAAAGTGACCATAGCGGTGACCGCGGCGCTTGTGGTAGGGATGGTCGTAGTGGTCGTAGTAGTGGTAGCTGCCGCCCTTGTAGCCGTCGTCGTAGTTGTAGAGGCCCCCTTCGTATTGGTGGTCGTAGTCGTAGCGGTCCTCGTAGTCGTAGTCATCGTGGGAGTCGCCGTAGACGCCGTCTTTGTGGTTGTAGCTGCCGTAACCGTCGTAGTCGTAGTCGGTTGAGGGGGAGAGGAAACCGTAGGAGTGGCGGTCGTGCGCGCCCGTATGCGCGTAGCCGCCGTAGGGGTCGAACGGCTCGCCCAACTCGTCGACACTGAAGACGCGCGGGCCAGTGGCAGTGGCGGCTACGAGGCAGCACAAGCAGCAGCAGCAGCACAGCAACTGACTCGTAGTGGGCGTTGAGTCGAGCGCGCTCCTCCTCGTAGTAGCGACCACGACGGCGCGTGCGACGCCGACTCGAGGGGGAACGCGAGCCGTAGCCTTCGTGCTCGCCTTCGCCGTCATAATACTCGCCGTCGTCGGCACTGAACGCCTTCCTCCCGTCAGCGCACAACGGAAGCTGGCAGACACACAAGCACGCAGACGAGGCATGAGAAAGCAATGGCGCAGAGAAGGTGCAGAGACGGACACGCGCGTTTGACTAACGGGTAATAGGCGGCGCCGCCGCCAGTCGGACGATGACGACGAGGCCGCGACGACGGTGGGCGCCGGTAGTAGTCGACGGGATAGTAGACGACGTCGGCGGCAACGATTTGCCGGCAGTCGCTCAGTTCGTTGTCGAAAATGTAGCCGTTGGGACAGTACTTGTGCAGCTGGACGCCCTGCAGGAGGGGGGGCGATGGAGAGGGACAAGGCCGGGGGGGGGGCTATGGAGAGGAGCAGGGCGGGGGGGGGGGCACGCGCCGATGCCGCACCATGAAGCAGTAGTAGAAGTCGGGGCGGCAGGAGCCGATGGGGGTCTTGAGGCGGTCGGGGTAGCACTTGGGGCAGACGGCGTGCGGCGGCGTGGGCGGCACGAGGCAGTCGCGCACGCTCTGAGTCGACACGCAGTCGTCGGCGCCGGCAGAGAAGACGTTGCCGTGAGGGCACCACTTGCGCACCGCCTCGCCCTGACACAGCAATGCTAACGTCGTGGTCAAAAAGGGGAAGACGGACGGCGACGGAAGCAGACGCACGTGGTGGCAGAGAATGAACTGATCGCTGCAGGCGCCCAACGCGATCTTCTCATCGCCATAGCAGACGGGCGAGCTGTCGTCGTAGTGCGTGGACGGGTGAGGGGGCTGGGCGGCGGGGGAGGGACAGACGGATGCGGCGGGGGCGCAGGAGGCCGAGTAGGCGTCGAAGAGGTCGCCAGCCTCGCAGTACTTCAGCAGCGCGCGGCCCTCGTGGCAGAGAACGAAACGGCGCTCGCAGTCTCCTACGAGAGATTGAGCAGCGCAGCTTGCAGAGGCCAACGCAACGGAAGGCAACGAGGCGCTGAGGCGAGCGATCCAACAAACCAACCGAGGGCAATCTTCTCATTGGCGGCGCAGCGGGGAAGGTCGTAGTCGTCGAGGGAGGCGGCGCAGCCGTAGACGTCGTCGCGCGCGTACGTGCACGCCTGACTCGCGGAGTCGAAGACGGAACCTGAAGAGAAGGGCGTGGAAAAAAGCACGTCAGCAGGCAGGAACGCGCAGAGACCCGAGCGGCAGCGCTTCCAGAGGCGACGGCCGTCGGCGCAGAGCTCGTAGTGGGGGGAGCAGGGCGCCCTCTCGTACTTGACGCCTTCCTCGCAGCGAGGCACCGCGTCGCGCAGCAGCCGACTCCCGAACGAGCCCGAGTCCGTCACGTTCCCGGCCGCGGAGGCGACACGGACAGCGGCCGAGCAGGAGGCCACTTCGGACCGGCCGAGACAGCTGTAGGTCGCCGGCGACATGACGAGTCCTTCGCCGTCGCAGCGCGCCTTCACGAGTCGGCCGCCTCGGCAGCGCAGGTAGCCCGAGTCGCAGTGGCCCAGCAGCAGCGCTGTCCCCTCCACGCAGCCTCCACGTCCTTAAGCGGCGCGGCGCGTCAGCGAGTGCTGCTGGAGCCGATGCCAACTTCGCCGCGACGCACCGACGCGCAACAGCGCCTGCCGCATGCCGTGCGCGCCCCCACCGCGCTGGTGACAGCCGGCGGTGTCTCGACGGTGCTGGCAGGAGCCGTCGTCGTCGCTGAAGACGAGCCCTTCGGGACAGCGCTGTCGGAAGGCGTGGCCGTTCTTGCAGCTGACGAACTGCGCCGAGCAGCGGCCCACTTGGAAGTCGCCCGACTTGCCGCCGACACAGAAGGGATCTGAACGTCGTCGTGGCACACTCGCCTCACGGCCAACGCTGCGGCGCGCAATGAGACGTGTCGGGCGCAAGCGACAAGGTTACCCGAGCCGCTCGACGACGGCTGGTCGACGAGGCGGCGCGAGTGCTCGGAGGCGAGGGGAAGAGACGCGTCGGTCGAGGACTGGGAGCAGTTGAGATGCTGGCGCGGCGGCGCGCAGCCGCGCTCCACGCTGAACAGCTCGCCGTCGTCGCAGAACGACACCTTGGCCAGTCCCGACTCGCACTCGAGGAAGTAGCTCGCGCAACGGCGCATCTGAAGCCGGGCGGAATCCGAACCGACACGTCCGGGCAGCCGTCCATATACCTACCGACAACACCGAACTGAACCCGGAGCGAGCGACGTACCTCGAAGCGTGTGCCGTTGGAAACCCCAGCGCAGATGGACTCCGCGACGGACGCCGACGACGGACCGTCGCCATCGGCGTTGGACGCGCTCTGCTGCGCACCGCCGCCCTCGACGACAACCGAGCAGAGCAGCGCGGCGAAGAAGAACGCCAGCGCCGACGGGAACACTCTTCCCGCACCGCGCCTCATCACGCGCCTAGCCTGCTGCTCAATGCTTTCAACGCTCCGACGATCCAAAAGAAAAGAGTAACAACCGACGAAACCGAAAAATCGGGAAAAATCGACCTTTCGGTTTATATATGCGGTCTTTGATCGGAGACAAAATAACATCATATATTTGCATATGGCAAAAATTTAAAAAACTTACTGTACAACTGGTGTGGTGCAATTACTGTACAATGGTGAGAAACAAAGCATGTAAATTTACAAAAGCGTACATAAGTGCAAGCACTTTTTTAGAATCGTTTTGCGTATACGGTATGCTCACAAAGGCCAGCATGTGCAGAGATGAGAAACAACAAGAAGAAAAGAGAGCTGCAACAAAGCACTATTCACGCGCTGCAGGATTCAGTCTTATGTGCACATCCCAGAAACAACACTATTCTTCTCCTACGGTCCCACAAAGTCTGCGAGTGCCATCCTTGGAACAGTCAAATGTAACACGTGTCTCAGTGGACTGAGTCTCAGCTTTAGCCAGGGCAGGGCCAGCTGAAAAGAATAGACAGCGGGTGCTTGCCACATTATACAGGGTTTTTTTTTGGAGTGCCACATTTTAATTTTGAATAACTCCGGCAAACGACAAGCTATTGACCTGAAATTTTAACTGTAGGTAGACAACACTCTAAGGTTTTGTTGACAATTGGCCCCGTGAGAATCCGTTTGAAACCCGCGAGTTACACTCGATTGCATCTTAAACCATATTGCAGTCATTTTCGTTGTGCTGTGTAAGGAATGATTGCTTGAACTCGAGCAAACATCTCGAAATCGGAATAAAATGATAAGTACCGACACAGGGCATTCGAAAGTGATATGGGAAAGCATGGTTTTCCAAAAAATGACTCATCAAGTAGCAGAGAGATGCAACCATCACGCTTAGAGCACCAGACAGGAATGGACAGTGGACCACGCAAACTCAAACGAGTGCCACGCACTGGTTTCAAAACGGATTCTCACGGGGCCAATTGTCAACAAAACTTTAGAGTGTTGTCTACCTACAGTTAAAATTTCAGGTCAATAGCTTGTCGTTTGCCAGAGTTATTCAAAATTAAAATGTGGCACTCCAAAAAAACCCTGTACAAAGGCGCTAAAGAGCAAAAGAGAAACATCTCCTTCGGCCGCTTCTCCTCCATTCCGCCTTTGAGAAGATGATAACTAGTGATGAACGAACGCCAGCCTGAAATAGGTTAACGGTTGCGTGATGAAGTGCACAACGAATAAAGCGATCTCTGAGTACGCCCAGATAGGACACGCAACCGCGAGTTCGGCTCAGGAGTCTCGAGCACTCCTTAAGTATTTGCGCATCCTCTTGCTTGCTGGTACTCTATTTGGTGTTTGGAGTTTAGAGTTCGAAAAAAGACTATTGGTGAAAAGAGCTTCTTAAAAGTGCTGTTTAGCAGAGTATTTAGTGAATTGTGCATTTAATAAATTCCTGCGAATCAAGAGAGACTAAATACGCGTAAGAAAGTGTACGGTAGCTGAATTGGATATGGCTTTGTGATTGAACGGCTGCGCAGGCGCTACAAATACGAAGAATGACCGGCCACCACGCCAGCGAGCACGGAACATGTCAATCATTTTTTAACCGAACTGATGGTGATAGTTAGTGACAAGCTAGTAAGTGTATTATTGAACAGTTTTTTGACGACTATTAAAACGTAACGGTAGAGGAGTAGAGAAAGAATGGCGTCTTCGTCACCGTCGGCGATCAGCGAGACGCAGTACACGCAGAAGGCGTTCGTGGCGAACGTGGCGCCTCGGCAGGGCAGTCAGCGTCTCTACTTCACGCGAGCGGGAGAGCGCCTCTGCCGCGCCTTTCCCAACTGGACGGAGAGCTGCTTCGCGGCAGGAGGCGGGCTCGGCCACTACGTGATCCACGACCTCAACCAGCCCATCAAGATGCTCGACCGACCGGGCGGCGTGGAGGCGTACAAGAAGGACGGGCCGCTGTCCGAATTCGGCGCGATCGCGGCGCAGCTCGTGGGCCGCGGCTTCCGCTACCGCGGAGTCCGCTTCCAGCGCGTCTACTGCTCGCCCGCCCTGCGCGCCCTACAGACCGCCGCCGCCATGCTGCGCGCGAACCTCTGCGCCGAAGGGGTGCGTGCACGCACCAGCCCCTCCTCCAGACCGACCGACTGACGCGAGGAGACGACGACGCGGCCGCGTTCAGGGCCACGACGCGCCCAAGATCTGCGTAGAGCCCGGCCTCTTCGAGTGCCTCTACTGGTACCACGGCGAGTTGCCCAGCTTCGTCGAGCCGCGCTGGCTCGCCGACGCCGCCGGCTATCCTGTCGACGTCGACTACAGGCCCATCATTTCGCTGGCCGAACTCAAGGACGCCTGCAGTGCGAACAAGTCGTGCCTTTCGCAATGAAGCTGCCGCCTTCTTCTTTCCAGGCCGAGAGCTGCACCCGACTTCATCCTACAGCCGTCTGGAGGTGGTGGCGTCGGAGCTCGCGGCACGGCAGTCGGAGGGCGCGGCGAACGTCTTGGTCGTCGGCCACGGCGTCACGACGGACGCCTGCGTGCGACATCTCTGCCGACTGCCGAGCCGGCCGACGCTTACCAGAGCCGGCAAATACGATATTCGCAAGCTGGGCCTCCACTACCCATTCACGAGGTGAGAGCTGGCTAGGCCCGCGTCCCGACTCCCGACACATCGTCACCGCCATTTTTCCACGGCGCAGCGTCGTCGGCATCGAGAACGAAGGCGGTCCCGGCTCGGAGTGGAAGCTGTGCGGAGGTGACGTCATCCCTCCGCTGTCCTACCTAGACCAGACGAGCTCCGTCGACCCCAACTTCGTGTCGCAGTCCATTTGAAGGCTTGCTGACTTTGTCGCAGTGATTTCGCCTTGATCTGTGTAACCGCGTCATGTGAAGCTGGAGGAGTGGAGCTGCAGGAACGAATTCGCACCTGGCGACGCCGACCGACATTGCTGGAACGCCATAGTACCGTATTTCCATCCACAAAACAACATTATCATTTTCAAGGATTGTCAGCAGCACTACGTATGGCATCCAAGATTTGGCACTGGACCGAGACGATACTGAGGACCACCACTACAAAATTTTCTAGACATTTCTAGTTCAACTCGTGTAGGTGCTGAGAAAGTGTTCTTTCCTAGATACCGCAAACCCTATAATTAGCCCCCGCGGGCTAATTGTTTCATTCGAGCTCTAGGAGGGTGTATATACAGTCCCCCCCTCCTCCCCCTCTTTTTATTATCTCAGGGATGGGTGATGGATTTCGATGAAATTTTAAGCGGTTGAGTAATCAGTCAAACTTAGATATTCTCCAATTTTCAGTGAATTGAACGCGGTTTCAGTTTTCAAAAAGACCGCATCACATCACGATTTTTCGCATGTTTTATCATCTATCTGCATATTTTCGAGAGGTCAGCATCTAAGTGCTTGTGCGTTTTCGTGGCTCCTTCAGTTCGGCAACAGTCTTGACTCTTGACGTAATACTTCCTTAGAATTCCCCAAACCGAGAATTGAAGGAGTGAGGTCGGCGGCGGGGCAGTCATGGCCCCTGTGACTGATCCATTTGTCTGTCTGTCGTCTAAAAATTGACAACGTCGCGATGAAAGTGGGAGAGGCACCGTCTGTTCCACATAATTGCGTCAGATCGGGAAATGTGGCATCTTGTTCAGGCTTGCTCAATCAGAAGCTTGAGTGTATACAGCTGTATACAAATTGTTTTGCGCACAACTTTTGAGGAACGCTATGGATTTCACTGAAATTTGAATATCTAAGTTTGACTGATTAGTACAACAGGGGGGGGGGGTGCCCTCCGCGCTTTTTTATAATGGGCGCGTGTGTTAGTTTTTGCACTCGCTGCCACTCGCATGTGCTGGCGGATTTGCATCAAAATTGGTGGCTAAGTAGGAAATTTCACGGGCTACAAGATGGCGTTAACAGTTTCTAGCTGCTTTTGGAATTTTGCGAAGTCGCATTCTTCTGTCGCGGTGTAAAATGCGCTTTACAGTAAATTTATGCCCAGCGTAAAAGTTTTTATTAAAGGCAAATTTAAAAATCTAAAAGACTAGATTACGGGCATTGCCTGAAGTTAATTTTATCCATTATAGCTCGCTCAGCCGCACCCAGATGCAGGCAGAGCGAAATAAATCACTTTTCGCGCCATTTGGTACAAAACTTTAAACGTCATTTCTAATAAAAAAATAGTTCAAATTAAGACAAATATGGGCTATGTATAACGCTCACTCCTCTTTCGTCGTAGCGCGCGCGCTCACCTACGGTTCACCGCCGGCGCTGTAGTCTCGGGTGCAAATGGTCAATAAATCTTCTGAGTTGGTTGCGTGGGGAGTTGACTCTGAAAGTTTTCTCTACCTCGACTACACAGAATCTCTCGCTGGCGTAGTGGACTGGCAGTCCAAAAGGTGTGTTTTTGTCATTTATTGTAATTGAATTTATTTTCTACGCGTTTGTTATTATATAAAACGGTTTGATTTGTTCGCTCATATGCTGACCGGGTGCGATTGAGGTTTGGACTTTTTATTTTCTTGGTTTTGGCACCCAATTCTGGAAGTTGGAATAACTATAAAAAATAAAAGTTTCAATGGTTCGTGGTTGTTCAGATATGGATTAAATTGCACAACGTTTTGATATAATTAAAGGTGAGAATAGACTTAAAAGTTGAATTACAATGGAAAATGGCAAAAACACTTTTGGCTGAGGTCTATCTTATCGCAGTGATTTTCGTGGTTCGTAGTCGAGGTAGGTGCTTTTTGTCAGTTTTGATCTCCTCCAGCGTGATGGGCGCGTATGCACAGTCTTAGCAAGTAGTCCTAGTAAGTTACTAGTGCTATTGCTATTTACTAAGTCTACGAATAGCATTTGCTATTTGGGTGGATGCTTAGACATAGTGCGTCGCTGTCTATTTCTAGCACTTGCTAATAGTTCAAAGTCGGCGCGCCACCAAGGTGGAAAATCAAATCAAAAAAATTTAATGTCGCAGATTTCGGGTAAAAGCAAGGAAAAAATAGCTTTTTGTTGGAAAGAAGTGTGAGCGAATTTGGCTGAGGTCAGTTTGAAGTTTATGAGTAGGTAGGCCTTTTGTGGTAAAATTGTTGTGTTAACAGGCTAAATTGTGTTTCACAGAATTTTTGACGGTTTCAGCAGGCGCGCGCCAGCTTCAGCAAGGCGGAGACAACTTGCTCAAAATGATCGGTCGTCTTAATGCCGTGCCGACCGACCGCAAGGCTCTTATTCCGGATGGGCCGCTCTTCTCCAAGAGGCGGTGGCAAGTGGTTAGTAAAAGATATGGGTAGGCGCACGTGGCCTTGTGGGCGGGGGTAATTCTCCTGTCGGACCCAGCCGACCCCCGATCGGACAGGGTGATCCCCCTCCCAACATTCATGGCCTGGGTGCACCCGAATTTTTTGGGAACCTCCCTCTCCAGTTTCAGTGGCGTAGCCAGAGGGCATACCTGTAACTGGGGGGTTGAGGGGGGGGGGCGCAGAATTTTGCAAGCACCCCAACCCCCAGAATTTTCCCAAGGGATTTTCACTCTGTCTAAAACGACAAAAACTGAGAAACAGCTAAATAACTAGTTTAGACCCTTTATACCCATTTTTGACCAAAAAGTGCCATTATTACTCACAAATGGCCCGCATCCCCGCCCCCACTTTGTGCTCAACACCCCCCCCCCCCAGAATTCGGCCATTTACCACCCCCCCTTTTCCAGACCCGGTTACAGGTATGCCAGAGGGCGGGGGGGGGGGCGCTTTCCCCTCCCAAAATTTTCTAAGTCGATTTTGCATCGTTCATGACCCCAAGGCTATATTTTGCCTGGGATAAATAAAGCCTTCGCAAATTCCCCCTAAGGAATTGTTTTTGAAGCCCCCCTCCCCACCCCAACATGTGCCTGAATTGTCTGTGTAAAAATTGTGGCGTCTCCTCATCTGTGCAGCAGGACGCTCAAGCTCGAGGCGGGCACTGCTGGCGATGTCGGCACCAATGAGTCTTGCCCAGCATCGACTTCAGCAGGGTGGTGGTGGACCAGCTGGCGACAATGAACTACTCGCTGAGCGGCTGGGTACCTACCTCCACTGCAACAGTGCCGCCTTTGACTCCACCACAACTGATTACCCAGCTCGATTCCATACGGCTGTTTAGTGTCTTCTAGGGCTTAGGACAACTTGTACTTTGTTGGGCGCAATATTTGCTCTGTATTTGTTTACAGTGTGTCTGTATTGTGTCCATAGCACAACTTGGTTGTTTGAGTGAGAACAATGAAGAGGGGGCGACAACTGGACCTTTCGCATATCAGCAAACGTAATTTCGTAATTTAATATTGTACTTAAAACGCAAACTGTTATGAAAATGTGCGTTTTGCGCTATCTAGTTTTCCAAATAGACAGCGCCGGACCAGTCTACGTGCCAACTGTAGGATTGTAGCATTATCACGCAGTAGATAGCACTTGCTACGTCTGTGCATCTCGATTTCTAAGCACTTGCTACTAGAAGTAGTAAATAGCGCCTAGATAATGCTAGAAAGCGACTGTGCATACGCGCCCGAATCAGAAGATTTGTATTTTTGCATTTTGCGGCGCTTAAGGCGGTGGGTTGGTGGTCGGCGGGCGCGCTATGCGGCATTCGAAGAGGGTCGAGGCGGTTATTGCATATTTGTCTTAATTTGAATATTTTTTGATTAGAATGGCGTTTAAAGTTTTGGTACAAATGGGGAAAAGTGGATTTTCACTTTTGCTCTGGCTGCATCTGGGTGCGTGCTGGAGCGGAGCTATAATGGGATAAAATTAATTAGGGCTGCCCGTCTTTCTTTTAGATTTTTAAATTTGGCTTTAATAAAAATTTTGTGGGATAAATTTATGTAAAGGGTTTTTTCGGAGAAGTGTGTTCTCGGAAAATTCAAAAGGGTAGATGTTGATTTGTGGTGAAATTTCTTTAGAATTTTGTGTCGGGGGTTGGGGTGGCGGGGTGGAAATGGGGCGGTCCCCCGGGTTTATTTTGGCGGTTGGGGGGGGGGCTGGACCCCTATATGAGGGGGCATATAAACTGGAAGGGTCGATGTGTGAGGAACTTCGTTGGCGAAAAGCGCGTGGAGGCGATTTTAAGGGAAAGATGCTGCGCACATACGTCGGTACACTCTAACACACTCTCACACAGTCTCACACACACATACATGTACATACAAATACATACACATACGCGACCATACATACACCCAGACATGGAAAAATTTGCGTTTTCGACGATGGTCCATTTAGGGAGGGTGTTTGATTATAGGGGGAGGGCTAATTTTGGGTTTGGGGCTAATTATAGGGTTTGCGGCATTTCGAGTGTCGTTTGCAGGTGAATGTGCATGTGCATGTGCTTGTGCGTTGTCCACAGGGTTCGTTTGTCCACGTCTACAGGGCGCAACCAAGTACAATGGGCGTATTTTTGCCTACACACACCCACATGGACAAGTTCGCCTCATGGCGTACGCCAAAGCTTCAGCCAAAGCCAAAAACAGGGCCTAAGTCTTGCCCTGTGTGTTACCACGAGCTGCGTTGCTTGTGTTTTGGCCGTTATTGTCCGTATCCTAAATTGTTTTGCACAACCACGCGTTATCAGCCTTGCAACGATATTGGGAGTGTGATACGGTAGGTTTTCTGCTACATATACCGGTGTGGTCATTGTCGTCGGGGGTATCTTCAAACTCGTCTCCGTCCGTCACCGTCGCGTCATCCGCCGTTTCCGTTTCCGTCGGCGCCGCGTTTTTTAGAGCGCGACGTGAACGTTTTGGCTGGCTTTGCGGTCCATGTCGGGTTGACCGATGTCGAAAAGTTGCGGTTTAAGGGCGTCCGTTTGGCTCAGATGTAGTAGTCAGCGTTAAAATTGCGCCGCTGCTTGTACTGCTGGCGCTAACGGTTGCGCCCGATGCGAACACCCTCGACGGCTCAAACGAACGATACCACAGTGGATTCACAATTGACTTGTAATTTTACTTGCAGACGTTTGCGCACAGACGCCTGTAAAATTGCAACGTTGAGCGCGACGTCGGAGGCAGCAGAGAGCGCTGGTGGCTGCGCACGTCAAGTATAATTTGGTGCATGTTCGCGCCAGCAGCTGTTGTCGTGTGTTGGCGGAACTGACGGCGCCGACCGCTTCATGCAGCGCCGCGCTCAATCAAAGCCAGTCCATTCTACGCCAGAATCCAGTCGGACCGACAGCCAGTCGTCGGCCGTGGCCGGCCGGCCGCCAGCGCTGCACGCTCTTACTTCGACCGACGTTAGCGGCGATCCGCGCTCCTGACTCACCCCCCTCCGTCCGCCTCGCGAGCCAACTACGGTAATTCGACAACGCTCTTGCCGTCGCCGCCGTCGCCGCTGCTGCTGCTCAGCGTGACACGGCTTTGCGCGTGCCCGCTAGCCGGTCGGTCGCAGGCGACGACGCATTTGTGCTACGCGCCAAATCTCTAATGGACTGACTGACTGACTCGCTCCTTTTGTCAAGCGCACCGAGGCGATTGTCGAGTCGAGAGGGCGCCAAAGACGAGGCCGCCGCGGGAGCGACGTCGCTTCTTTTCAAAGCGATTTAGCGATTCGATTTTAAAGAGCTGCTGCCGACAAGAAGACATCGATTCTCTTAAACGACAGAAGGAAGGATCGATGTCGCGCCGCTTGGTGACTGGCCGCTAGTGGCGCGTGGCGCGCAGGCGCGAAGAAAGGGGTGACGCGGCGCGCGCGCCGCCGCCGCGTGCGAGTGAGACGCGTAGCCCAACGAACGACTGTCGGCATCGATCAAAGCCGAACGACGCCGCGAGAACAGCGCGCCCGCTGTTTCTGTTGACACCCTCGCGGGCGTCACCGTCTTTAGTGCGAAGCGGCATGAAAGGAACCCTGAGGCCACCGGTTGTACACAGAAGCGAGCACAATTGGAAGCGGAGCGTCTGTCTCCTTTACGGGGCCGATCATCCCCCCCCCACCCCTTCCCCTCCCTTCCCTCCAGCGCCTACCGACCGCTGGTACAACTACTCGCTGCAGTCTTCGTCCACTCCAGTCTAGCTGCTGAGCCTCTGCTATACGAATGTAGTGTATGTATCTCACGTTCAAATCACTTTGCCAAGCCGTTGTACGTAGTAAACCAAGCGTTGAAACTCCTGACCTTTGAATTCATTTCTTGCGGCCACGAGTGGTTGCAATTGTCTGTCTGTAGTTCGCTCAGATGCTCTAAACAAAACAAAGGCGCCCTGCTCCTCAGGTCAGCCAGTAGCAGCTACTTGTGTTCCGTGCCTCTGCCTTTATGTCTTCCCTCGGTAATTGGTAATTTAATGGTGCGTACATAGGAGGGTTGGCCAAATACACAAGCTGAGGGGCGGAACGGTCGGCGGCCAGTGAAGGTCAAGGGCCATACTGCTGGCTGCCACAGCAGGTGTCACAATTTTGCATGTCCCCTTGCCCTTGCGCCACCTCATAGAGACGCTGTTTTTCCGCGATCGGTCGGAACTGGCGCCGCCGCGACGGCGCCAGCCAGCCAAGAGGGTGCAAGCCGCAGCTGCCTGTCCCGCCCTGCCTCTCTCCTCCCTCCCTCCCTCGCTCCCTCCCTCTCCCTGTTGCGCGACCATCCTATGTGCTCATTTCCTCTGCGCGCGGCGCCCTGTCGGTTCGCTTCCACGAGCATTCATGCTGCCTGTCTGCTTGCCGGAGTTGTTGTCGCCGCTCCAACAGCCGTCCTCCCCAATTGTCGACTCCAATATCATGCGATCCCCGCCTGACAGCAGCAGCCCGAATGGAGTCGACTGCATTGCAGGGTCTTCTTCTTCATCTTCGATGCCTGGCCAGCGCAGCGAATCGTCCGCATCGGCGCCGAGCGATTTGGGCGGCGGCGGCGAGCCGTCGAAGAAGCGCCGACGACGGCTCAAGGCGAACACGCGCGAGCGCAACCGCATGCACGGCCTCAACGACGCGTTGGAGACTCTCAGATGCCGGGTGCCGCTGTCGACGCATCACCAGAAACTGTCCAAGATCGAAACGCTGCGCCTCGCTCGCAATTACATCGTGGCGCTGACGGCGACGCTGAACGGCGGCCGCGCGCCCGAGCCGCTCGACTACGCGAGGATCCTGTCGAGCGGACTCTCGCAGACGACGAGCAACCTCATCGCCTCACGGCTCGACGTCCACCCGCGTCTGCTGCTCGCCTGCCATCGCTACCAGCCGTCGTTGTCGTCGCCATCGTCTGTAGCCGCCAATCCCGCGATCGGCAGCGTCCACTCGACCGTCGCCCTGCCCTCCTCCGGCGCTGCCTACGACAGCCAGCCGCAGCAGTGCGTCCTGTCGCCCTGCGGCGGCAACTGCCAACCGAATCACATGGAGGCGACGACGACCTGCAGTCCTGTCGATTCAGCTGTCGAGCTGTCCGACGACTTGCGCGACATCACCGACCTTTTCTACGACAGCGGATACGCTTCCAGCTTTACGACGATTAGCTGATCGTTTTTGCTGAATAGGCAGTTCATTCGTTCTATTTGTACCGTATACTACAGTCGTTGTAGGCGCATTTTTGAAGTCGATTTCCAGTTTTTTTCTGTGTAGTGTCTGTTGGGTAGGAATCGTACGAGTAACTGCTAAAATTGTGTCACATCGATGCATATAGTAGCCAATAGGCGCGGCGCAGTATCCGTTTTTTTCGGCGAGTGGGTCTGTTATTGGAAAGCGAGTGACCATCCGGTTAGACCGAGACACCGAATATATATATATATATATAGTCGCTTCAGCGTCGCTGAGGTAGCTGCCGTCGTCGTGACGCGCCCACGGAGAGGGCGTCCGGTCAATGGGCCGTCACACGGCTCCGCCTCCAGCTGTCGAGCGCACAGACCGCTCCTCCCACCCAGCCATCCACTTGTCGCACCCAACGGTCGAGCCGCGTCGCGTCGTCTCGTCAGTCAGTCAGTCAGTCAGTCATTGAGCCAGCCAGCGCTTGACCTCGGCGCCCTGGGGATTTGGCGCGTCCCATGCCCCCCCCCCCCCCTCCTAGCTGCTACCTCCTCTCGTTTGCATAACTCTCATTACAATTTGGACGGCGTCACCTATTCGCCCGACCGGAGGCCGGCGCGCATCGCCGACGGCCGGAAATGACCCAACAGTTATGCGTAGACGTTGACGCTGTCTCCGATGCGTCTCTTGCCCCATATTTCGTTGCAATTGTGACCATTCCGACGGACGTGGGGACGACTAAACAGATTCTTTCAACGAACGCCCTCGCGACAAACCGTTCAAAGGTGCGCGTCGCAGTGTAGTACACACGGTGTAAATGCTGTCAGATTAATTACCATGTGTAGTGTTGGTAGGCAATGCGTATGTGCGTACGCAGACTACCTGTGAGACAACGCAATGGTTTGAGAACTTCTTTCTGTATCCTGTATCCAGCTGATTAAAATTTGAAGCAGATCCATTAGGCGGCCAAAGATCTACTCAAAATTTCCTCTTGGCCAAAATGGCAATGGCAATGGCAAATGGTAACTCTTGGCACTCAAAAAAAAACCTGCAACGAATGCCTACGAGTACGACTTATGAAGCAAAGGATAAGAGCATCCAATTCGGCGGGAAATGACTCCGGCAGCGTTACTTGCGGTCAACTGCTTGCCCTGCAGGTACTGGGACAAGAAGCCTGAAAAGGCGATCTGGATACAGTGCATACAGTGCGATAGGCGAGTGACCTCCGACAAAAGCGTCGCCGGTGCCGTTGGCGTCGACGCGCTCGGCGGCGGGCACCTCGTCGACGGGGAATTCGCGCACGAGGCCGCCGTCGCCAACGACGACGACGACTGGCCGCGAGCCGTGCGTGAGCACGACGAGGCGTTGGCGGTTCCAGTTCCTCTTTGGCAGCGTCTGCATCCGACGGCCGATCTCGTTGACCGGCAGCGCACTGCCCCAGCCCATCGCCTCCGAAAACGCCTCGGCCTCCTGAAGAACGCCTCTGGCCGAGCCTCCAAATGGGTCCAGGGCGACTGCGCGACCGTTTCGGTGCCGAAGATCACGTCGGTGTAGGGCAACGCTTCCTGTAGACTCTTCCAGAAGACCGGCACCTTCATGATGAAGTCCGCAGACAGGTTCAGAGTAAAGCGTTTGTTCCTCTCACAGACGTGTCGAGCGACTGTAAGTATGGCTGCCGGTGAGACGGTGAAGAAGTAGCCCTGAAGCGGGTCGTAATTCGCAAATCACTGCCGCCTTCTTTCTCCCCTCCTTTCTCTGCTGTCCAACTGACCGACACGCAGACTACGCTGGCACGTTCCACAGTCTCCCAGTTGGCTTTGACATGCTCTTCCGTGAAGCAATTCGCGGCTGCCAAGTCGGTGCAGAGAGACCTGGAATCGGCGCAAGCCTCGCGCTGGTCGGCCTGCGAGGGAGGCAGAGTGTGCGAACCTGTTCTCTCCGTTGACAAGGACGGCGCAGGTGCCGGTCTTGACATCGTCGACGAGCTGGCAGCGCGCGTCGACGCCCGCGTCGCGCGCCTTCTGCAGCAGCAGCGAGCCGAACGCGTCCTTGCCCACCGCGCCGAAGTACGAAACGACGTTACGCTTGCCCAGCACCCACTCAACAGGCACGCACGTCGTCGACAACCCAGTTAGGGAGTGGAGGGGGGGGGTTGATCAGAAGATGTGAGACGAGCGCTCACCTGAACGCCACGCAGCGTGTTGAGTACCGCCCCTCCCGGGCTGCTCTCGACGTCGTCGCGGGCCTGCAACTCCTGGAATCTAAGGGGCGCCGACGACAAGCCTACTCCTGTCACGAGATGGCGACATGCCCATCGCGCAGAGCGCCACGAACAAGGCGGTGTGCTTGTCGGGGTCGGCGAGTACGGCTGCGTTCTTCTCGAGACCGTACTTTACCAGCAGGTCGAGGCTGACGGGGCAAACCATGTCGAGCAGCGGGTTGCCCATGCCCAGCAGCTCCCCTTCCCTAGACGAGTCCTCCTCAGTTCGCTTGCCCCGCTTACGCTGCGCCCACCCCGGCCAACCTGAGATTTTCCATGGCGGCAACAAACCAGGACAACAATCGAGAGGGAGAAGCACGCGCAATTGACGACAGCGAAACGAGACTGCAACCGGTTCCCCCCCCCCCGCCGACAGAGATAGCATCGCTGTGGTGGCAGCATACGACAGCGCACTCGGCAGCCTGGAGCATGAATGGAGGCTGCGACACAATTTTGTCAAATTCCGTTTGTCATTTACAAAAACACCGCATATTGGTACATTTGTACGTTTCTGATAGCTTCTGGTCGCACTGTTTCTGATTTCATCTGTCACGTTTGCGTCATTCGTCACTGCACACTCATGATTGGTGTAACTGATCATCAAAGTGGGGCCTGGGCCTGGGGTGAATCTCTAAAAGTCTGGGGGGGGGGGGGGTGGCGTTCTAAGTAGGCAGGGGAGAAGCCCTTAAGAAATCCTGACTTGCTTTGTCCCCTCCCTTTTAATGTGCCAATCTGTGAGTTCACACAATTTCAATGAAAAAATGGTGAAAACGACAAGAGCCAAACTTGCGCCT
Organism: Paralinhomoeus sp. GSCO2_6; assembly: GCA_030248085.1. NCBI lineage: Eukaryota > Metazoa > Nematoda > Chromadorea > Monhysterida > Linhomoeidae > Paralinhomoeus > Paralinhomoeus sp. GSCO2_6. Next base: position 58,608 of record JASAMY010000976.1, read on the forward strand.
GCGGCGCAATCAATCAATGAATCAATCAATGATTTTATCGATGCAAGCAACAACACAGTACTTTGACTGTACACCACGCGCGAGGTACAAGGGACGATGCATCATAACGGTGTATCACTAACATCACTGCGAGTGTTCTCTCAACCTGTGTAATGCATACTGTTGTTCCGTTGGAGCCTAAAGTGGCGTACCACAATCAACCACGAATGTTTTGTATTCTCTAATATCACTAGTAGTATCACAGAAACACTTGGTATACGCGAGGGCGTACTTGTTGAGTCCAACACTGTACATATACCGTGCACGTACACATGTAGCAATACTGTTTACCGTACACATGACTATAGTGGTATTCTGACCGGTTACATGACATACCTATATACCATAAAGGCGCGCAAATTTGAAAGTTCGCCGTGGCAGCGTGCCTCCAATGCCCATCATCAATTTCAGCGACGCGTCGACTTGCGTCGCCGTCCTCGTCGCTGTCGCGCCATTGCAAAAGCAGCTTCGGCAAGGGTCCTTCCTGTTAACCAAATTGTACGGCAATGAATTTCAAGGTCTTGCAGAGCCCAATCTACCAAACCGCCTCAGTCAACATAGATAGTGCAGCTGCAGTGGGCATGTACGACGTATAAACGTGTACTATGCGTTTACACCCAATGATCTCCAATGTACTGTCGGAGGCGGCGACAGGCGGCGGAGGCTAGTGTCGTCGGTGGAAGCGAGGCCAATCATGTTCTTCGGCCTCCTCTGCTCGGCTGCTCGTTCCTCCTGGCCCTCGCCGAGAGCGTCCGAGAACTCGCTTCTAGCGTTTCCAATCGAAGTCGGCATTGAGTTGAGGGCCTTGGCGCTCGGCGGGGAATCACATCGAACGCAAGTCGACTAGAAGCAGCGGGCCGAAGAATAGAAGATGCTGTCGTCGAGTCGGCGACCGGCCGGTCGGCCGTCGCCGCTTTCTCGTCGTCTGTCGGCGGCCAGCCGAAGCAGCGCGCGCCTGGCATTACGCAGAGCCGAGGCTTTCAACAGCGCAACCGAGGCGCCAACGTTGCAGCTTGCTGGTAGTCCACGGCGGCGCGAGGCGGGCGCCTGCGGTCGCAGCCTGATAGCAGTATTGATTTTGCCTCCTGCTGGGCCGTGGCGCCCGCCTACTCGTCCGATGCCGACCGGGTACTCGCTTTTCGGTGGCGGCTGTGGCGCGCTCATTGGCGCCGCCTCAAACGCTTCGCCTCCTCCTCGCTCGTTTGTTCAACGTCGGCCCCGCTTGAGGCGACGCCGCCGCCGCCTGCCACGTGCCATGTACATTATATGTTCGTACGTACGTTCACGGGAGGCTGCCGACTGGGTTCCTCTCTGCGTCGAGCTCGTTGGTTTGCAGCTCGGCAAGTCGCTAGTCCGTCTTTCCCTCCGTCCATCCGTAGTCGAGAGACACGAAGAGAGGCATCTGCCTGCTGCTAGACGGCGCGAGACGCCGGTGTGTGTTTGAGCTGAAGCGGCAGGAAAGGGGGGGGGGTAGTGTGGGCCGTTTCTAACGCGGCTTGGAAGCACTAGGCGAGCGCTGTCGAGCTCGGCTAGCATGACCGCCTCTGGCCTCCCCTTCAGCGGGCGACAACCGACTGTCGGCTACGGCGCGGCCCGGCGATGCGTTCGCTTCGCTCGGCTAGCTAGCAGGCAGCGACCGAAGGCGCTAGCCGCAGCCGAGGCCGCGAGCGCGGACGGCGCCGTCTCGCCTTCATCATCTCTCTCTGCTTCTTTTTTTTTCTCTTCCCCCCCCCCCCCCCCCCCCCCCCCCCCCCCCCCCCCTCTCTCTCTCTCTCTCTCTCTCTCTCGCTCTCTCCCCACGCGCCCGCTCGCCGCGGCCGTGACCAACACGTGCGTCAGTTCTCTTGGCGAGCGGGGAGGGGAACCTGCCTGGCTGGCGGTCCTGCTCTTTGGAACACGCTCGCCAAAGGAATTGAGCTTAGTTAAGCTGCTATTCGCTGTGGGGTCTTGACACCGAGTCTTGTCGCTCGCTAGCTAGCCGCTACTGCAGCTGCCATCGCCCGTTCGCTTCCTTCACTGGTCGTCTGACTGTCTCCTAGGATCGTTGTCGGGGGTTCAGGCGGAGCAGTTGACTTCAAGCAACATCTCCAGCAGTTACGGTTGTCCTTTGAGCCAAACGGATGGGTATGCGTGGCGTTGTTCTTTAAGTTCTAAAACATGGTCAAGTAAAGCGAAACCGGATGTCTGTCTTTTTGTGCATGCGTTTTGCGAGTTTGAGTAGCCACTTGGTTTGTGCTGCAACAAATATTCTGCGTGATCGAGCGATTGGCCCAATAGGTCCTCGCAATGTTAGAAGCCCGCGTCTTTTGACGTTCGAGCCGTGAAATCAAAGTTTTTGACTTGCAGTGGCATCTCAGCTGGCGCCAAGCGAAGGGCTCGTTGTCAGGCCTGGGCTCGTGTGCGCCTTCGCCTTCGCCAACCCAAAAAGGGGCGAACGGATTTTGTAGCGGTCTGTCGCAGCCGCTGTTGCCGTCGTCGCCGTCGCCTCGACGTCAGTAGAATTGGAGAGGCGCTGCGCGTCTGCTCGCGTCCATCAGTCAGCGCGAGCCCGCCATCGTCCGACGACACGTCCGACGCCGCTGCGGCCGAGTCGGACCCGCTCTACTCTGCGCAGCAGCAGCACGGCGCTACGCGACGCCGCCAAGACGCGCTCGTCGCCAGGTCTGCCCCGTTCCCTGTGCAGCGAGGCGTCGGAGCTCGAGAAGGAGAGCGGAACCTTGCAGTTGTGCGAGCCGAGAGAGAGACGTCAACACCGCTCTCTCTTTTTGACATCATGGGCTGTACGATGAGCGCCGAGGAGCGCGCTGCGCTCGAACGCAGCAAACAAATTGAAAAGAATCTCAAAGAGGACGGCATGCAGGCCGCCAAGGACATAAAGCTTCTGCTGCTGGGTGCGTTTGCTCTGTTTTCTTGTGCCGCTTCCGCACCAGATCCGCACGCTTGCAGGAGCCGGAGAATCTGGCAAGAGCACAATCGTGAAGCAGATGAAGTGAGTCTGAACTGAGTTCTGCGTTTCGGGTCAGGTGACGACGGCAGTTTCCAGGATCATTCACGAGTCCGGGTTTACCGCCGAAGACTACAAGCAGTATAAGCCGGTCGTGTACAGCAACACTATCCAGTCGCTCGTAGCGATTTTGCGAGCCATGGGCAACCTCAACATCATGTTTGGCAATCCGGACAGAGAGGTGAGCTGAGCGGTCGCGGCTGGACGGTCGGTGGCCGAGGCGAAGACGGAAGGTGCGGAGGGGGGCGCTTAGACGGACACGAAGCTGGTCATGGACGTGGTGGCGCGCATGGAGGACACGGAGCCGTTCAGCGACGAGCTGCTCTCAGCCATGAAACGGCTGTGGGCGGACGCTGGCGTGCAGGAGTGCTTCGGCCGCTCCAACGAGTACCAGCTCAACGACTCGGCCAAATAGTAGGCAACGCCAGCCAACCAGCTCGCGCCGTCCACGCACGAGTGCGACGCGGCGCGTTCAGCTTTCTCGACGACCTCGACAGGCTCGGCCAGAGCAACTATCAGCCCACCGAGCAGGACATCCTTAGAACGCGGGTCAAAACGACCGGCATCGTCGAAGTGCATTTCACATTCAAAAATCTCAACTTCAAGTGCGTCGACAGCGAGAGAGACAGCGGCCGCGTATGCACAGCACATCAATGGTGTTCGCCGTGGAATTTAGACTGTTCGACGTCGGAGGACAAAGGTCGGAGCGCAAGAAGTGGATCCACTGTTTCGAGGACGTCACCGCGATTATCTTCTGCGTCGCCATGTCGGAATACGACCAAGTGCTGCACGAGGACGAGACGACCGTACGTGCGTTCGTCGTAGCCGCCCTAGTGAGGCGCAAGCCCACTCCGCGTTCAGAACCGAATGCACGAGTCGCTGAAGTTGTTCGACTCGATCTGCAACAACAAGTGGTTCACAGACACTTCCATTATCCTCTTCCTGAACAAGAAAGACTTGTTTGAAGAGAAGATCAAGAAGTCGCCGTTGACCGTCTGTTTTCCGGAATACACAGGTGCGTGCGTGCGTGCGTGCTCGGCGAGCGTGACCGCTTGCCGTATGGCGCTGTGGAAACCCAGGTCGACAGGACTACCACGAGGCGTCGGCCTACATCCAAGCGCAGTTCGAAGCCAAGAACAAGTCGGCCAACAAGGAGATCTACTGTCACATGACGTGCGCCACCGACACGACCAACATCCAGTTCGTGTTCGACGCCGTCACCGACGTCATCATCGCGAACAACCTGCGCGGCTGCGGCCTTTACTGAGCCGGACGTCTGCCTCTTCGACTCTCACTGTCCGACGGCGTTGCTGCTGTAGTCGACCTTCGTCTCTTCTTCTTCTTCTTCTTCTTCTCTCCTCCTCCTCTTCTTCTACTTCCTCTCTTCCTCTTCTCCTCCAGCCATGCAGCGCCAGTCAAGTTCCGGTCGCTCCGACTCGTACTACTCGTTGGCTAGATCTCTTTGCGCGCCTACTGCGCGGCGTTCGTTCTCGCGAGTCGCTCTGCCGCTGCGGGCCGTCGCGGCGCGGCGCCACTGGCCGTCACATTCCACGTTCAGCTAATGGCTGCTGCGCGCGACCACGGCGCCTCGTTGTCTCTGCGCCCCGCCCGCCGCCAGCCGCCGAGTTGCGCGTCCCCTTTCCCCGCGCCGGCGTCACCGTCAGCGTCGGCGCGTCGACACCTAGTCTGCTATCTACTACATATACACCTACATCGTTAGGGATTCGGCAGTTGAATTATGTAGTTGTACAAATCGTGGGTACGACCGCGACGCGACGCGTATACTTTTGCATGTGATCATTGTTTCGACTGTTGTTGGTTGCTGCGCCATACGTTTTATTTTCACGTGTCGCGCGGCGTGGCGTGCGCTTTGCTGCTGCTGATCTGCCCTTTGCTCGTGTCGCGCAGCAGATGGCAGGGCGGTCGACTGTCGGAGCCGGCTGGCCACTGGGAGCGACTGTCCCTCCGACGGTGTGCATACATCTCTCTTTCTCTCCAGTCGCCCCCCCCCCCCCCATGGCGTGTCGCTGAACGCGTGGCGTCTGAACAAGAGCTGCTGCGTTACGGCCGTCGCCTTTGGGAAGCGTTTGCGCCACGCGACGTGATTCGCTGAGCGTCTTCTTCGCGCCCACGCACCGAGCAGTTGTTCACGTGTTGCCGCGACCCACGTCAGGCGTCAGCCGCTGCGACCACTGCACCGTGGCGAGGACAAAGCGAATGACGACCATGTTTATTGACACTCAGATCAAAGATCACGAACAAGCGCCAGCTGCACCTCAGTGTTCCGCAAGCGTTTCCAGCACGGGCAGAAACTTCGTTTGCGGCCCCGAACCGTGCCTCATTCTCTTGAACGAACCGCTAGTGACATTTTCTTTTTCGCTGCCAATCTGAAAGCATCGTTTCCACTCTCCGGTCCCATACGATCTCTACCTTCGAAACTCACGTCAAAATCGATATCTGAGGAAAGAGCGTCTGCCAGATAGACGTCTGGAAGTTTTTGATCAGCCGAGGACCGACTCTGTTTGCCTGTGCTACTGACGATGCGCACAGAAGGTCTTCCGCCGTACAGTCGCTTTTCATAGGCGATTAACTGTTTCCAGAAGCCGAGATTCGGTCTGACAAGGGGGCGTTCCTTGGCCAGTGTGTGATAGGCGTCGCGTAGAGAGCGGCACTTGTATTTGAGTAGGTAGGCGAGTGCGATGGTCGCGGAGCGGCTGACGCCAACGACGCAGTGGACGAGCACCTTGCCTCCGTCCGAGATCTCGGCGGCGATCTGATCAGCGACCCAGTCGAGCTGCCCCGAGACGTCCGTGTCGTCGGTGTCGGCGAGCCAGAGCTTGAGACGAGCGAAGCGCTCGCTCCTCACGTTCGGCACTTCGCAGGTGGCGTTGACGATCAGCGTGACGCCCAGCGACTCCAGCTTCTCGAGATCGGCCAACGCGGTCACGCCGCCGACGAAGAAGCCCGCTTCCGCTTCCGTCAGCTTCGCGTACTCGCTGTTCACTTGGAACGACGGCATAGTGATGGTAGAGAGAGACAGAGAGACCGCCTTTCACCGGCTCGACAGGGTCGGTCAAGTCGAGAATCGAGAGCACTTTCGTGTCGAGGAGAATCGTGGGCACAGACTGTTTGGCTTTTGACCGCAGCGCTGCTGACGAAAGGAGGAAAGCGAGCAGAGGAAACAGGCTGCCGACGGCCAGCGATCGTCGTCCCCGTGCGCGGCCGTCGCTGATTGGTTGGGGTGGGGGTTCAGCTGCCGTGCAACTGCCAAGAACGGCCGTTCCCCGCGCTCCGTTGTGCCTATTTATGATGAACGTGGCCACGGAGCTGGCCCGCTCAGTCGCGCTCGTTCACCGCACAGGCCAGTTTGCTTCTGTTCGTCTTTCGTCCAGGAAACAGCTGCCTAGGGCAGCTTGTGCTGCCAACAAATACGCTTGATAAGCTGGCAAAACAATAACATAACGACGTACAATGTGTAAGTGGACGATATGCTAGGCACGCCTCGTACAGTGCACATTGAGTTTCCTCCATCAGCGTGAGTTCGGTAGTTCGGTAGTTCGGTAAAAGTGACACATTTTTGATGGTTTGTACCGGTAGATATTGTACAATGTTATAGGTACCGTAAATCCTCCAATAGTGCCCCCGAAGCACTGTTGTTTCAATGTCTCTCAAGAGGGGGGCACTATTAATTTCGTCAGATTTTTGCGCAATTTTGCAGCAAAATTTAGCATTAAAATGCCTTAAAATGCACACAGGTAGCCGGAATTTAGAAGTTTGATTGAAACACGTGTATTGCACACATGATTACACACCATGCATTGGCGAATGGCGCAGTGGGAATTGAACCCACGTCTCTGGATTACCGGTCGGTCCAGTGTGCTACCGCTACACCACACGCGCACGCCAACACCTCGTCAAATTCGAAATGAGGAGGCAAAGACAACGAAAGCTGCTGCTTTCTTTGCCTAATGCCTAATGCAGCTGGTTAGCATTCAAATTTTGATTTTGGTGCGAATTTAAAATTGACTTGCCCCCGGGGGGCACTATTGGAGGGGGGATTCTATTGGAGGATTTACGGTATTTGCACGTACTTGCATGCATGTACGTACAATGTATGTACTGTTAGAATATGCGTTCCTACCATGTGTCGTACCTCATATATTTTGTTATACGAAAAGACCAAGCGAACACAACGATGAATTATACCACTACGTCTTGCACGGAGCAACCCACAACAGTGTGTATTTTGAACGCATACACGTATATTTCGGTTTCTAAAAGTAAGATGCCTATCGGTACCTGCTTTAGGGTGTAGAGACATTTCGGTAGCCTGCACAGTATTCTTTACAACATCTACTGCTGCAATTCAATCATATCGGTAGAAGCTCTTGCTCTGCTGATTGAACTCATAGCAGACGCCGAATTCGCTGACATCTAGATCGACTTCGCCGAATTGACTATTGGAAACAGTACTGAATGGGTGTATACTTTGTTTCCGAAGAATGGAACAACGCATTCAAACTGATGCATCCGCAGTCGGTATACTGTAAGCTGTGCGGTTCTACCTACTATCCACTGTACAATTCCTGCAAAGAATCTGTCAGATTCTTACGATTTCGCCCTTCGTAAAGAAAATACACTGCTCAAACGTGGCTACCCTAATACCTAACAGTTAGTAGTGTGGTGAATACAACGCAAATGTCTACGCTCAATCACGCATATATGTACATTACATCATGTACAGCGCATGCGTTCTTCACTATGCAATGACTGCACGAGCCAAATTCGTAAAGCGACGACAGGCGGCGGCTTCATTTGGCCGCACTGCAGGAGAGCTGGTGACCAGACAAGAACAACATGTCGTCAGGTGGTCCGGAGAATGCGGTAGCGAGTCGAACTCTCGGTAACAAAGACGCCGAGTGTTTGGTTTATCCTCGCGGAGTGCCAAGTGCTGGGCCATTGTTCCTGCGCGCCGCTCTCGACCATTAGCCTAAGCAGCGCCGCGCAACTGCGGCATCGCGCGGCCGAGCCGACTGCAGCACCGTGCGGACTCGCGGCGTCGCTGCCGGCTAGTGGTGAAAGCGTCGACGGCCGCCAGCCGCCGGCCGCGAAGGCACCGCGCAAAGCGAGGCCCAACCGTCGCGAGCGAGCAGAGGCGCGCGCGCCGGCGTCTTGCCGCTGTCAGCGCTCAAGTGGCCCATGTCGGTCGCGTTGTCCGCTCGGAGGCCGCTCTCGGCGGCAGCACAAGACGTCCCCCCCCCCCACGCGGCCATAGCACCAGTGGGCGTCATCGCGACCTGAGTGAAAGTTGCCAAGAAAGAGAAAGAAGGAGCGAGAGTGCAGCAGAGCCTCCTGCTCCACGCGGCGCCGCAAAACTGGCGACAGTCCAGCCCGTTGTCGCTGTCGCCGTCTCGAGCGCGTCATCCCACTTGCAGTATGCGAGGCGAGCGAAAGCCGAGAGTGGATTGTGTTATGGTCAAACAGCTGTTCCTCAGGACGGTAGGCGCCGCGGCGCAGCTCGGCAGCTGCACTGAGAGAGCCCGAGTCGGCGCTTCCTCGTCCCTTCGCCGCCTTTAGTAGCCCGGCCCGCCATATAGAGGCGTGCCACCAAGCCGCACGCAAGACGGGCGCGCTCACTTGCCGAAGGCGATGCAATTAAGGGGAGCGCGCAACGTCTGCCGGGCAGCATCGGTGACGACAACTTACATGTTCAAGTCCGTCTGAGTGGAAGGAGATGCCTCGGTCTGAGTCGCCGGAGACGAAAAAGGCGGGCGGCGGCTTGTCGGCGACGTCGACGGGGTTGTCGGGCCCGACGGCGGGCAACAGCGGCCAGCTGCGGCGCTCCTTCACCGTCGTCTCTGAGGATCCGCGCATTAACACCGTCGACGTCTTCCTCGATCACTTTCATCATCCCACCGATCCCAACCAAGTCGTGTCCATCGACTTTCAAAAGCGAAGCACCGTCGAGGAACTCATACAAATGGTGCTGACTCGACTCGCGTGGAAAGAGTCAACAGCTGACGACTATGAACTTTTTGAAGTCATGGCCACGCTCGATGGGCAAACCTGCAAAGAACGCAAAATTGACAAGGTCCGGCGCCGCTTCAGCTGTGCGGCGTGAGAGCGTTCGCGGATTGTAGGGAGAGTATCCGGTGGCTGTGCAACTATTGTGGCCCCGCACTTTGTCGACAACAACGGACGACGCGACCTCGCACACCAAGTATCGCTTCGTGCTCAGGTTGGCCGCGACCCTAAGAGGGGTGTGTGGGAGGGGTTGGGTTGGGGGGAAGAGGCGCGTGAGAGAGGAGAGAGAGCGAGAGAGCGGGCGCGCTTCAGAGAGAAGCGGCGTCAGGGGGAGCGCGAGGCGGTGGGCGGCGCGGTGGGCGCGGGCGGCTCGACGATCGACTCGTTCCTGTCGCGCTTCCTGCAGCAGCCCAAGGACCGCGAGTACCCCGACCTCTGCATGCTGCCCGAGCTCACCGAGGAGACGCTCATGGAGAACCTGAACGAGCGCTTCGAGTCGGGCCACATCTACACCTACATTGGCCCCATCCTAGTCGCCGTCAACCCCTTCAAGTTCTTCCCCATCTACAACCCCAAGTACGCGAAGCTCTACCAGAACAAGCGACTTGGGGCCTTACCTCCGCATATCTTCGCCGTGGCCGACGTCACTTATCACAAGTGGGTTCAAGTGATCTCGCCTGGGACGGGGGATCCATGGTCGGCTCGTTCAGCATGCTACGGCAACGCCAGAACCAGTGCCTCGTGATCAGCGGCGAGTCGGGCAGCGGCAAGACCGAGTCAACCAACTTCCTCTTGCACCACCTCATGACGCTGAGTCAGAAGGGCACGGCCGCGTCGACGCTCGAGCGGACGCTGCTCTGCGCCGGGCCCGTGCTCGAGGCCTTCGGCAACGCAGTCACCGCGCAGAACAACAACAGCAGCCGGTTCGGCAAGTTTATCCAGATCAGCTACCGCGAGAATGGCATGGTCTCCGGGTGAGTAACGCCAGCGGTCCCTTTCCCTCTCAACTTTCCACTGCCGATTGTGCAATCTAGAGCGAATGCACAAATTTATCTCTTGGAGAAGTCGCGCATAATCTCCCAAGCAGCTGGAGAAAGGAACTACCACGTCTTTTACTACTTGCTCAGTGGTGCAACGGACAGCGAGCGGTCCGAGCTGTCCCTCATGGACCCGGCGGGTTACAACTACCTAAATCAGGTTGGCATACATGTACACGTACATGTACACATACACATACATGTACATGTAGATGTGCACGTGCACGTGCACGTGCATGTACACGTACACGTACATGTACCCGTACACGTACACGTACACGTACATGTACACGTACACGTACACATACACGTTCATGTACACGTACATGTACACGTACACGTACACGTACACATACCAATACACGTACATGTACACGTACACGTACATGTACACATTTTCATACATGCACAGGTACACGTACATGTACACATGCACGTACACATACATGTACATGTACATGTACACATACACGTACATGTACATGTACATGTACACACACATACACATACACATACACATACATGTACATGTACCCATACACATACACGTACACGCACACATACACATCCACATACACGTACACGTTCACGTACATGTACACATACATGTACATGTACATGTACCTATACACGTACACGTACACGTACACATACACGTACAAGTACACGTACATATACATGTACACCTACACAAATGTACATGTACATGTACATGCAGTGTGTATTGCTCACACATACTTCTGAACACAGACACGCGCACCACATGTACGTGTACATACACAGACACTTACATACCCACAGGCATCATGGACAAGGACATACCTACCTACATGCACCCGTGCATGCGCAAGCGGACGCGCACATGTAAACATACACGCATACAGTCTCTGCACCTTGCAGAACAGTTTCTACCAAACTGACGGAATTGACGAAGTGGCGGAGTTCGCTCGACTGCGCCAGTCGATGGAGCTCGTCGGCTTCTTGAAAGAGTCGCAGAGGCGCATATTCACAGTTCTCTCTGCGGTGCTGCTGCTGGGAAACGTCCAATACGTCAAGGTGAAGAAGGGCCGTTGTCGTCGAAGCGCGGAGGATGGTTTCTTCATTGCTTCTTTCTCCGTCCCTCTCTTCAGCGGCCCGGCTACCACAGCGACGAGGGCGCGTACGTGGCGAACGAGGAGGTGCTGGCGCTGGTGTCGCAGCTGCTCGAGGTCAAGCAGGAGAACCTCTTGGCGGCGCTCACCGTCCGCCGGCACGTCATGAAGACGGAGACGGTGGTGGCGCGCTACAACGTCGCCGAGGCCAGCACCACTCGCGATGCGATGGCCAAGTGCCTCTACAACGCGCTCTTCCACTGGATCGTGCTCAGGATCAACCAGGCGCTGCTCAAGCGCGACACCGCCGCCATCGCCAAGGTACACGTGCCCCCCCCCCCCCCCCCCCCACGCCCCGCCCCACCCGCCTCACGCGACCTCCCCACTCCAGTGACCCCACCCACCCACCCACTTCAGCGCCTCTCTCCATTCAGAGTTATTACATCGGCATCTTGGACATTTTCGGATTCGAAGACGTGGGCGGCTCGCTCAACAGTTACGAGCAGTGCTGCATCAACTACGCCAACGAACGCCTGCAAGCCTATTTCAACCAGCACATCTTCCAGTTCGAGCAGGCAAAGCTAATACGACACCGCCACTCCGCGTCGGCGTAATGAGCGAGCCCAATGTAGGAGGAGTACCTGAACCAAGGCATTCCCTGGACGAACATTGAGTACACGGACAACACGGAGTGTCTGCAGCTGATGCAGGGCAAGCCCTACGGCCTGTTCGCCTTGATCGACGAGGAGTGCAGGTCGGCAGCGGCCAAGCGCTAGCTGCCACCTGAAGCCAGCTGAAGCGCGACAGCTCACCTTTAGTATCATGAAAGGCACGGACGGTTCGCTGCTCGAGAAACTGCACCACTTCCACCGGAACAACGAGTACTACGAGGTGCCCCAGAAAAAGGAAGCCGCCTTCACGATCGCCCACTACGCGGGCAAGGTCAAGTATCAGATCAAGGTGAGACTGTGCATGCTGCGGCACGGCTCCGTCGGCAGAGGGGACGTGGGGCACGCACGCACGGCGACTGCAGGGCTTTCGCGAGAAGAACAAGGACCTCATGCGGCAAGACGTTGTGACGGCGCTCAAGAACAGCAACAGCGCCTTTGTTCGAGAGCTCGTTTCCGACGACCCCGTCAGCTCCTTTCGCTGGGCTGTCGTCAGGGCCTCCTTCCGAGCCGTCTTCGCCTTTCGACAAGCGGGCGCCCAACCCAGGCGATCAGGCGCGCTTTCTATGAAGCATCACGCAATCGAATGCGCTGAAAATCACTTCAGAAAGCACAGGACATCTGAACGTCGGCGGTCCCATGGAAAAGCAGCCGAGAAGGGGCAGCGACACGCGGCTCAGCGCCTTTCTACGAGGGGAACTGTCTCTCGACTCCGTACCAAGGTAATAGGGACGCGGTGCTATGATGAGTACAGCTGATTTATTTGCCTGTTGCGAAATCACTTTAGCTTTTGCGACACGTCTGTCTTCTCCACAATCAAGGAACAGGCAAGGTTGGCCGCTTCTCTTTGCAAAAGCGTGACCAAAGGGAATTCTGTCTTAGAAAGTCGCAACCAAAAAGGCGCTCGGAGGGTGCGGGAGCGGCCGTCGGTGGCGTGACGGCTTTGAAGGCTCTAGTCTCCAAGAGGCCTCCAACCACATCCAAGCGCGCCAACTCAGTTGGAGCCCAATTTCAATACTCCCTCGGTCGACTCATGGACACACTGGCGCACGCCACTCCGTACTTCATTCGCTGCATCAAGTCCAACAACGAGAAGGTTGACAGCAGCGACCCCGACACACTGGCGAAGAGCGGCGGTGATTCGCGCAGGTGCCGTGCTACTTCGACGAGGCGATCATTCTGCGGCAGCTGCGCTACACGGGCATGCTGGAGACGGTGCGCATTCGACGCGCAGGCTACAGCGTCCGGCTTCAGTACAAGGTGACGGCGACGCGAGCACCGCTGGGGCCCACCGCTCAGCGTCGTAGTCGTAGGAGTTCGTCAGCCAGTACCGCATCCTTCTGCCCAACGGACTGCAGAGCAGCAAGGAAGACGTCATCGACTTCATCTCGGACCATTCGGTCATCGAGCGCCACAGCGTACAGTTCGGGCACTCGAAGGTTCGACTGCAGCGCGAGCGAAGGGCGCGTTTGCCAGGCGGTCGGTTGTCTCCGCGTTCAGTTGTTCATGCGCGACGCGGAGAAGCTGCTGCTCGACGACCAGCTCCACCGCACCATCATGGCTCGAATCTACCAACTGCAGAACTGGGGACGAAGCATTATTCAGCGCCAGCGCTTCCTGCGCGTCAAGGCCGGCGTTGTGACGATTCAAGTGAGGCTGCGCTGCGACAGCGTGCCCGCTTGCCTACTCGGCCGGTGGCCCTCTGCAGGCGAATGTCCGAGGCCACCTGTCGCGCAACCATCTGCGTCAGCAGGCGCTAGCGGCCCTCTGCATACAGACCTACTGGCGCGGCTTCCGCGAGAAGGCCAAGTACCGACGTCTTATGCAGACTTTCGTCGCCTTCCAAGCTACTTGCAAGGCATTCCTCAGCCGCGAACGGTGCCCGCCCTGCCCTTCAGCGCGCTCTACGTGGCAGCGAGCGCCAATCACTGACCCACTTCAACTTTAGCTTCAAGAAACAGCGCTCAGAAGCTGACAGCAAGAACAACGGCTTCATAAAAGTCTCCAGCCCAAAGCTTTTCGAAATTCAGCACTTCTTTCACAAATTCGAACTGCCCAAATTTGACCTCAACGATCCGTCGACACTGGAAGGACACGGTGCGGAGAAAACGTCGTCTGCGGCATAACGTCTTCGACCGCTGAACTTGCAGGAATCGACTTCGAGACCGAATTGGACGGCGAAGAGACCGATTACGACGAGTGCACGTCGAGCGGAGACGACTTCGACGACGGCATCATGACTCCACATTCGGCCACACACCCAGAAGCGAGGTTCTCGTCCGCTCGCCAGGGAACGGCCCAGACCACCCGCCACGATTCCGATTTAGCGGAGCGCAAGACACGACCGACGTCGACGCCGAGTTCATCCTCGAGGAGGGCGCCAAGTTGAAGCTCGTCTCGTAAGCGCATTCATAGAGGAACTGCGCACGGCGCCTACATGCCAAGCCAAGCAGACGCGCTGCTTCAGGAAGCCGTCAGAGGAAGAGGAAGAAATGCAGCGAGGAAGCAAGCGGCGACAGTCGCTGGCCGCTACCAGCTCGTCCGTGTCGCGCAAGGTCTGTCGATGTCGCACTTCACACGTCGTCTGCAGACAAGAGCGCAGCGCCGACGCTCTAGGCGCAGATGCTGCGACGAGCGGCCAGTACCGACAGCGAGCGCATGCTCCGAATGGCTGAAGAGGATAGCAGTGCCAAAGCACAACACTTCGAACCCATAGTAAGTCTTCGCGTTGTCAAATGTCAAACACAAGACGAATATCCTCCTAGAGTCCAACTGCCAAGCAGAAGAAGAACGCTGGAAGTTTCTTGGCCCAAAAGCATCTAAAGGCTCTGCTCAGTGAGTTGCAGCGATTGGGGCGCTGTGGAAGGGGGGGGGGGGGGTCTGGCCACGTCGGAGATGAAGTTTCGCTTGCTACGGGTGGTTGACGCGCTTACCGTGTCTTACCTTACGAGAATTACAGCGTTTACGGTAAGTGCATGTGCACTGGGAACGCCCTAACCGATCGAGTGCATCGACAGGTCGAAAAAGTGAAAGCTTCCACTCAGAAAGCGAAGATGGCAACGAGCTAAGTAGCAAGCTGAGTTCATCCCCGGCTGACAGCAGCGGACGACACAAAGCTAAAGCTCGTAAGCCAGAAGAGTTCTCCGTTTGCTCGTTGCGTCGCGAAACGGCGGAGGCGCTTTTGTAGTGTCCATGTCGGTCGCTGCAGGAGGCGACAACGAGCCGCAGCTCTTCAGTCACCCATTGAAACCCGTTCGACTGGGAAAGTCCGAGAAGTGCGGCGTGTGTCTGAAATCCGTCTCGGCGATTCTCGTCCAAGCGTACAAATGCAGCGGTAGTAATTCGGTCACGCCGCGCTCTTCATAGGCGATGGTAGTCCCACGCTCGTACGTACTTCAGCCTGTCGACAAGTCTTCCACAAGAACTGCTGTCAGTCGGTGTGCCGACTGAGCTGCGCTCCCCTGTCTCCGTCGGCCCAACTCTTCAGGAGTCCAGCCGGCTCGTTCAACATGTCGCGCAAGCCGTGGGATATTCGTCACCAGAGCCTGAGGTGCTAGCTCGCTGCCATGGGAGAGTAGGAGTCGCGTGAAGCGCGTCTCTCCAGGCAGTCGACGTCGCCGACGGCGGCGGCGGCGGCGCAGGCGAGCACGTTCAGTCTGACGCGTACGCAGCAGCAGACCGACCCTTCGAGCCAAGTACTCTGCAACGTTGAGGACCTGCGCCTCTTCAGCGTCTTCATCTTCAAGAAGCAGAACGAGCTGAGTCACAAGAGCCAGCGAAAGAGAGACACCGTCGTCGACAGCATCTTCAAAAAGGGCCTCCGAGAGTACCACACCGAGCTCATCAGCTACGAGGCCATACTCAACGTCCGCTAAGGCCCATTTCCTGGATCGGGGCGAGGGCGAGCGTTGCACGTTGCCTCACGTTGAAGGAGGAGCGTGCGGCGCTGCGCTACCACGACCTCATCACGAGCTTCGACGGCGCCCTGTCCAAGGTCTGCAAGACCGAGCGCGTCACGTTCCCCGTCACTCTGGGCGTCAACGCCTTCCGCGGCTTCCTCAACGAATTCGTCCAGCAGCAACTCAAGAAGGGCGGCAAGGAGAAGACCAAATATCGGGTGCGCTCCTCCGGCCGCGTTAGGCTTTGCGGACTGTATGTAGTACGCACAGTGTACAACCATCTGGCTCTGTTTAGTCGACACGCAAGAAGCGGCGCAAATCCGACGTCACAGTGGTAGGCGACAATGACGGATCTGTCCCGCGCCGCACTCCGTCCGCTCCACAATTCAGAAGCATATGGGCCACCGGTTCAAAGCAGACATTGTGCACGTGCCCACCTACTGCGAAGTCTGTAACGACTTCATGTGGCATGCCGAAAAGATCTTCATTTGCATTGGTGAGCGACCGGGAGCCGACGGCCCACGCGCAGTTGACGAACGCGGTCGCCATGTGCAGGTTGTCGCATCAGTTGCCACAAGAAGTGCCACAGCAAGCTGACGCAAGCGTGCGGAGGTGGCGGCGCGTCGAAATCGGTGGGGAAGTGCGCAACGGCGACGTGGAGAGAGCGTGGCCGGAGGCAGTTCAGCCGACGAGTGGCGGTCGGATCTTCGGCGCGGAGTTGGCGAGTCTGACGGACGAGAACACGCCCGTGCCCATGCTCGTCGAGAGTCTCTTCCTCGCGATCGAGCTGCGCGGCCTCTTCTCGGAGGGCCTCTACCGCAAGTCGGCCGCCCATTCGCAGCTCCGACAGCTGCGCCGCCAGATCGACACGACGCCCGACTTCGAGCACATCACGTTCGAGAACACCAACGTCCACCTCTTGGCCAGTCTCGTCAAGTCGTTCTTCCGCGAGATGCCCGAACCGCTGCTCACCTACGACCTCTATGAGAATTTCCTCAACGTCGCAGGTGGACCGCGCTGCACCAGCCGACGACAAAACGAGCACGTCATTGGACGGTTTAGAAGTGACGGCGCCGATAGAAAGGCTCAAGTGCCTCTACGTCATGGTCGACCTACTGCCAAAGCCGAACAAGGCGCTGCTCGACCGCCTCATGTTCGTGACTAGTCGAGGGCGGTGCGCGACGGCGAGAACTGGCGCTCGGGCCGCGAATAGGTACCACCTGGCGCGCGTGGCGCACCAGGAGGAGGTGAACCGAATGAGTCCGTCGAACCTGGCGGTGATCTTCGCGCCTTGCATGCTCCGACGAAGCGACGCCGTGCACGCGCAGGAGCAGCTCTCGGACGTCGGCCGCCAGTCGGCGTTAGTATTCGAGTGGCGTGCGCGCGCGAGCGGTCGGGGAAGGAAGGCGGCGAGGGAGGAGGAGGAGGACGCGTTGCAGCTGCGTGCAGGCGCTGCTCGAGGAGAAGCTGCGCCAGTACCGCGCGGCCGTCAGTCAGATCGTGGAGCTGGAGCAGGCGACGGAGGCGGTGACGGAAAACCTGCGCCGCATTGACGACCTCGTGCGCAAGACGAGCGAAGGCGCCGACGAGGCCGAGGCGAGCACGGTCGCCGACAGCGTGCACGACGCGCGTCTGCTCTTCGTCGAGCAGCTAGACTTCCTCGACAAGGAGAAGTGAGTCTGCCCTCTCGTCCACCCTCCGCCGCCCCGAGCCGCGCCGCGCACTCGCTCGTCGCTGCGCCCAACGCCGACGCGTCCGTGCCCCCGACTCAGGGACAAGATGATCGAGGAGCTGCCGCCACTCGCGCCGGTCGCCAGCAGCGAAGACGACAACCTCACCGAGTCCGACGAGCAGCCGTCCCCCAGCGGCTCGCACGCACGCCGACAAGGCGTCGGCGCCAGCGGAGCCGCCGCCGAACCGACGAGCCGACGTCGACGTCAGGCGCGCCGGCCTGCAGTGGGCGCAGCGCTGCGCGACGAGTACGCCATCGACCTGAGCGAGCCTCCTCTGCTCTCGCGGCTCCAGCACCTCACGAAACAGCGCCCGCCAACCCCAGTGGCGCGGCGCAAGGCCTCGCGTGCATTCGTCAAGCAGCTACTTTCCGGTGCATCACCGTAAGTAAGTGTATACTTGGTCTCTACTAGTCTGTACTTTACGCCTAGTCTGTACGCCGCTAGAGCCCTTCCTCTGCCCAAATACTCATATATGCAATGTACTCTGTTCGCGTCAACGTGCACGTCGAGACAAAGAAGGCAACGACAGTACCGTCCGAGTGTCCGTGGCCTGCTTACTCGCCGGAAGCGGCGTCGGCAGCGGGCAGCGAAGAGGGCGCGGAAGCAGCGCCAGCCGCTGAACTGCTGGCCGCCCGCGCAGCAGCACCGCTCCCAAGCACCGCTGAACAAGCGCGCACTGTATCCTGCCCCCACCACCACATCATTCAAAACGGAACTAAAAAATGCGCGTGTACTGGAGCAGCAGGCGGCCGCACCTGTGGCGTAGGCGGAGAAGCGTTTCGCTGAGCAGACGCCTTCGTGCAAGGCGATCTCCGGATCGGGCAACGCGTGACTCGCGTCGTAGCGGCAGCGCGACCAGCCGCCACGGTAGCTCTGAAAAGAAGGCTCGACGACGGCGATGGTAACAGTGAACAGAGAGACGAGACTACAACAAAGTCCCCGACCAGTCGGCAATTCATCAGATGACGCGACAAGCCGGCCACGCGAACCAAAACATTGCAGTAAGGACACTCTGCCTCGGTATCCATGACCATACAATGCCTCTGAGAGAAGACAGCAGACAACGTCGACGTTCAGATTTTTTAGTGGCGTCACCGCTTCAGTTCGAATCTGTTCCTACAGTAGGTGAACGCGCAACATCGTTACCAGGCAATTTGGGTGTTTCAGACAATTGGCTTGTTTGGCCGCAATATTGCCGACGATATCGACAAAGAATTAATTAGTGCGGGCGTGTAGTGGATGTAGCGTGTAGTTACCGTTGCCAATAACTTACCCGCCTTCTCACACCACCGAGATGCAGCTGGGCGACAGGCAGACACACCCACAGCACAATGATTATGGTAAGCGGGTATAGCATACGTGTACAGAATAGCGTCCACCGTGTTGTTCACAACCTCTTGCATACGAGAGTGATATTATGTAAATATATGTAAATTTACATATATTGTCTAATTACATATATTCGTTTCCTCTTCTCTTGATTTTACTCTTTTCTCACTGTCGTCCCACGTCCCCTCCTTTTTGTTCTCGCGATCGCCCCCGTCACCGTGTGTCGCATCGAAGAAACCCTGCCGAGAAGACAGCGACCGTATCCTTGCTCGCACCCAACCGCCCCGCTGCAACCGACGAGAGCAGCGGGGGAACGACAGAACACGTCCTAAATAAGTATCCTATTTGATGACAAGTACAGCAGAATAAAGCGTAACTGGTAATGTGACTTAACAAATGTGCGAATGGTGGTGGGAAGTTAGAGGACTAGTGAGACTGGGACTTGCGCTGATGATGATGATGATGGCCTGTTCGGCATCGCGCGAAGCTGCCTCGACGACCATGGAGCGGTCCCCAAGCGGAGGCGGCGGCGACGACGACTGCTGCGCCGTGTTGCGGAGGGCGTCGGCGGAGCTGCTGCTGTTAATGGAAGATGCGCGGAATCGACGGAGACGCGAGACGGCGCGCTGCAGCAGAGCCGACATCGCGCGCCTACTCAACAGCAGCGTCCACGAGTCTGCGAGCGTCCTCGTCGCCGAGCGCGCTGACGCCGTAGTCGTCAGCTGGCCCGTCGGTCTGAGGCTCCAAAAAGGCCCATCCATATCCGCTGCGGCGCCCTTGCTCGCCTCCGACGACGAGCAACGTCGAGAGCAGAAAATGACGCCTGCGGAGCGCCAGGCTGCCGCCAGTGCGTGCCGTCCGTGTCGCCTTCGCTTCTTGACCAAGACGTCGCCATGTCTTTGTAGGACGGCAAAGCTTTCAAGCGTTTGCGCAACACGATCTCGAGCATCGGTACGCGGAACAGTTTGACGACAGACACAGCCGGATACCGAGTCTAGTCAACAGAAAGAGAAGCCAAGAGTTTATCAAGTCCTGCACAATCGTCGGCGTCGCGCTCTTTCTGGTAAGGGTGTAGACTCGGCGGACAGTGGGTGGGTTCGACGGTCTGGACGCCGCTTCGGTTGAGGCGTTCGTCATCGTCTTCCTGTCGTGGGCCTACGCGAAGGTCGCCTGCTACTGCCGTCTCGCGCAGCCGCCCGACGATGGCGACGACGCGTGCGAAGCGGACGCGCTGCCCATGAGACGCCGTCGCCTGGAGCACGTCGTCTAGAGGAAACTCGAGAGACCCGCGACACGACCGCTCGATCCTTCGCGTGCGCTGGACGCACGTTGGTCACTGACCCCACCGCGCTGCTGCTGCTGCTGCTGCTGCTGCTGCTGCTGCTGCTGCTGCTGCTGCTGCGGCTTGCGTCCGATACAACGCCCCATCCCAACCCTCCGCGCTCAGTTGTCTGTGAAGCTGAATGAAACGGTAGCTGAGGAGAAGAAGCAAATTAGGCGGAAGTAGTGCACATTACATTACATTACTTACTGAAACATGCGCACAGCGTTGAAAGCGTCGTTGACCATCGTCAACCAAACCCTTCTCGACTTCTATAGTGTACTTTATTCACTATGCTGTACTTATATTCAGCCAATGGATGATGCAGTATTGCGGTGACTTCAGGGTGAGCGGAACGCGATGGAATGTTCTTCGATTGCACAGATCACAGGTCACAGTAGCGCGAATAAATCACCCGGCAGTGCGACAGCGTGCTGAGGAACGTGAAGTGGCCCTGCTGCGCATATACACGCGGTAGACGTTGAACGCGAAACGCGAGACGCGAGCCTTCAAGGAATAAAGCGCACAAAGCACAAGCACGGAACATGGTCTGATCTCTAAACTGGCTGGAATGCCGAATGAAACGAGGACCCGAAAGCTGCTGTACGTCCGGGCGGTGCTGCGCTGCGCTGCCACTGGGCGAGCAGAGCAGGAGCCACGACGCTAGCCGAGTTGGGCGGGCCGTGTTCCGCGCGAGCAGCCAGCGCTGCGGACACTGGGTTGCGGCTCGCTACCATGGTCGCCATCAAGTATTGCGGCATCAGCCACTGGAGCATCAGCGCGTTCTGGCGCTGCTGCAGCAACGCCTCGGCCGCGCCCGTTGCCGTCGATGCCGCCATGTCGAGCGGCGTCGACGCCGGCCCCGCTGGCTCGGGAAAGGTGGCCGTTTTGCTCGCTTTGATGGACACTCCGTAGCGTTTCTTGAAGTTGTGCAGCCAGTGCTCGGAGAACATGCAGCGCGACGACTTCGTCGCCTCGGCCAGCAGCGCCGGACAGAGCTGGGCGGCGAGCGCGCGCGCTTCGTCTTGCAGCCAGCGGTTCGAGACGCGCCCGCCCGACCGTTGGAGCGCAACTGCGCGCTCGAAAAGCACTTTCTCCACTTGAGGAAACTGAACCTTTCGGCCTCGGCGGTTCGTCTCTGCCGCTGCGGCAGAGTGCTCGTCGCCGAGGTCGCAGTGGTCGGCGGGTAAGACCGTATCGTTGGGTAGCTTTGCGGAGAGCACGGGCGAGTGAGTGGACGCGCCAACGCTGCTGGCCGTGTCGTCGGTTGTGGGCGACGGGCAGGAGACGACGACGCCCAGTGCTGCTGGACTGCCGCTACAGAGGTCCGCCTCGCTCGACGCGCCGCTGCTGACGGCCGCCCAATCGCGACTCAGGTTCACGTGGTAGCGCTTCTTGAAGTTGCTTAGCCAGCGTTCGGAAAACTGACACATTCCCGCCAGCTCGACTTCCGAGCACTGCTCTCGGGCCAGCTGCTTGGCCGTGTCGCGCAGCCAACGGTTGCCGATTTGCTGAAGTCAAATCGCTATCGCTGTCGTCCGCACGGATACGGTACCGGTTCACGTTGTATGTACCTTAGTGGCGTGAGCAAGCTGCTGACGGTAAAGCTGATACAATTGGCGCTCAACAGTCGGGAACTGCGGCTTTCGTCCGCTCCTTCCAGACTTGAGCGACCCTGGTCTGGACTGGCGAATTTTTTCAACCTTTTGGAGCCATCCGTTGAGCATGGATTTGGTGATTTGAAACTGCTTGCATGTACGGTACTTGTTCTGGCCATGCGTCTGGTAGTAGTCGATGACCATGAGCTTGAATTCTCGCGGATACGACATTCGGTTGGCCGGCGTCTCGGACTTGCTCTTGAGCGACGGGGCTGGACAACGGGGCAGAAAGGACTGCGGCGGCAGCGCTGTGATCACGGACAACGCTGAGGACGGCTCCTCGTCCCGGCCCACCCGCGGCCCATGTCCCACGCATCCGCCGCTCAGCGACAGATCCAAAGGGCTCGTGTGGCCGTCGCCAGTCGGCTGCGACGCCATGCTCGCCTCCTGCGCGTCCCAGTGGCTCGAAGACTGCCGACCGGCCCGACTGACGAACGCCGGCTGCTGGCGATTGAAGAAGCAAACGGGCAGACAGAGAGGGACGGAGGCGGGGTGCGCGCCCACGACGCGTTCGGCACGGCTGAGTGAACGAGCGAGGCTGAGAGGTGAGGCCGGGTTGCATGAAGTCGCCGTAAGTAACTGAACGGGCGGGCGCCGATTCGGACCAAGGTCGACTTTACTTTTGGGCCAGATTCGCTGTCGCGCACAGTCGCTCGCCCCCTCCTCCTCCCCTCTCGTCGCCCTCACTCGCTCGCGCGTGCGCCATCCCGTCGCCGGCGCGCCGCTGCGAACTGCGCGCAAGGCGGTCGCCGCGTGCCCGCTCGCGACCGTTTCTCCCGCAAGACAACGCCAATGAGCGCACTTTCCTCTCCGCGTTTTGGATGCCCGTCCTTTAACCTTTCCCCTCTCTACCGCGCCCGGCCGTGTCTTTCTCGGCTGTGCCGTTCCAACGAAATTGGCTCAACTCTCCACACTCGACACGGCAGCGCGACGCAGAGGGCAATTCGTTCGCTCTGCCTTGCCGACACAACCCAACGCAAGCGCAAGAAAGAAAAGGGTCGTATCGGTCCTGAGATTGTCCGAGTCTTGTTTTGAGTGACAGTGTATCAGTTTAAAGAGTGCGCTGACCTTCGTGCCAGGCGACACCGCCGAGGTGTAATGTTCGGTAGCGCGTCAGTTGCGTCGCGCGCGACAGCCAGCCGCGCCCGCGCCCGCCGGGGTCGCGCTTCTCGCGCCGCCGTCCGCCGTCGACGCCGAAGCCGCAGTTCAAAACAAACCGACCTCTAACTGAGGAGTCGATAACGGTGCCAATGAACTCTCTGACGGCCAATTCGCTGACTGCGTTTGTGCAATGGATGGGCCGCTTTACAGCAATCGGAAAACTTTGAAGTTCTTGGAGGGAAGGCGCTCTTTGTGTGTGTATGTGTCTCGCCTCTTGCTTTCTCGAGACATGTGGTCACCCAAAAATCCGACCCGACCCGAGTCCGACCACTTGTCTCGCATTTGCAGGTCACAATGGAGCGGCCACTTGCACCACTACACGTATGTACGTACCGCACAACGCACGTATGCGCCGAGCAACAGCCAGCTGTCGAGTGTTCGTCATAAGAACCAAATTTGGAGGAGGTTGTGGAGGAGAGGTTGGTACATCGTTATCATCCGCATCGTCGGCGAAGCAATTAAGCGTCTGTGGAAGAGAGGGGGGAGGGGACGCTGAAGCGGCTCGTGCGGACGGAAGAGCCGCAATCGTAGGCGCATCGGATTCGGAGAGGACCGAAGAAGAGGGTGGAAGAGCGGGACCGCTGGCGGGTGTGGCGGCCGGAGGGGGCGCTGATTGATAGTGGATGCAGTCGGCCAATCAACGGTGGGCGCGGACAGGCGCGCCCCAAGTTGCAGCAGGTAGGCCGCGCTCTGGCCGCTGTCTGGCGGCCGTCGAGATGAAAGCTGGCGCCGAAAGCGGACGAGAGGGGGGGGGCAGGAGAAGGAGGGAGGGAGTGCAGCGGAATCAAAGAAGGACGAAGCAATAATCCGTTAGGAAGGTGAGCAGTCGTCGACGAAGCGGCAACAACGCGCTTTATTGTCTCGGAGTCGTAAAGTAGGCCGCTGTCGGAAAAAGCTACGACTCCACCTGCGCCGACCTATCACCTTCGGTCTTCGACGGCAGTCGCCTTTGGCCTCAGTCAGCCCGTCTCAGAGCCCGCATAAGCTTCGCCCCCTAACAACGCAACGCAGACAACATCTGGCAATCTCATGGATACCGTAACGCGCAAAGTCGCAACCCTCGCCAGCTCCACACATCGGCCAAAATCAGACAGCATTTTCGCAGGTATGTATTCCTTCTTTTTAATTTTGTCGATTGAAAAAAGCAGGATGCGCAAACTTGCAGACGTGCGACGCCTGGCAGGGCTGTCGGGAGGCGACGGAGCAGACGTGGGCAGCATGGCTGCGACAGGCGCAGCTCAAGCGCTCCTAGGCTCTGTGTGCTTCCTGCCCTGCTCGCCCTTCGTCCTCTACACGCCATCGCTGCTCTTGTCGACCACGGCGCCACTGGCGCCGCTGCGACGCGTCAAGGCCGTCGCGGGCGCCGACCTGCCAGTCGGCTTCCAGTCTCTCACAGCGTCCGCAACACGCTTGCCTCAGCAGGCCGTGGAAGCGGAGGGCGCCGGAAGCGTGTCGGCGGCGGCGCGTGGCCCAGCAGCGGACGGCGGTCGCCGTTTCGAGTGTCCCGACTGCCGACGATCCTACTCGACGTTCGGAGGCGTCTCCAAGCACCGGCAGTTTCACTGCTCGGCGTCGGCGCAGCTGAGGCAGCAGCTGAGCTGCAAGCACTGCGAGAAGCAGTACAGCTCGCTGGGCGCCCTCAAGATGCACATCAGGACGCACACGCTGCCCTGCAAGTGTCACGTCTGTGGCAAGGCCTTCTCCAGACCCTGGCTGCTGCAGGGCCACCTCAGAACCCACACAGGTATGTATGTACTGCGCACCGCCTCTCGGCCGCCTAAGCTCGAGTTCAAAGACGGCGTCCGTTCCAGGGGAAAAGCCTTTCGTCTGTAGCCACTGCTGTCGGCCGTTCGCAGACCGCAGCAATCTGCGCGCGCACGTCCAGACACACTCCCAAGTGAAAAAGTACGCTTGCGCCGGCTGCGGCAAAAGCTTCTCCCGGGTCTCTCTGCTCAACAAGCACAGACAAATCGCAACCAGCCCCAAGTGCCTTGAGATCGCCGACAACACAAAGCCATCGCCAGACGATTGATTGGGTGCATGTGTCGCGCTCGCCGCTTTTCCTACGTGAGCCTCTCTGCGGTTTGATTGAACAGATTGTCATGAACGGACATTGTACTGCAAAGACTGTACTGACATTGTACTGTACAGTCTCGTCTCGTCCTCTTGTCGATGGAGTTTTTTCGTGGAAAGTAGTGAGTGAGCCAGCGCTCGATTCCACCTTGCTCTGGCTCCTACTGAGAGTTGTCATGTTCGTGTCCATCAGCGCAGCCATGTACAGCAGCGTTTCATTAGAATCTAACCCGAAATCCAAATCGCGAGCGTGCGTCGACAACGCAAAATTGAAAAGCGCTGTACAACTCCGATTGCACTGGACGGCTGAGCGAGTGGGGCCACGGTCAGGCCGCGTGGCTGCAGCACCACCGCACCCTGTCTTTCCCCCCTCCTATACTTCAGTTCGGCGCATCTCTGGATAGTCGCGATTACAAACGGGCGGTCATTTGAAAGGAGCGCCTGAGCGACCAGCGGTGTCGACAGTGCCTAGCCGTCTCACTTCGTGCACATTCACAGACGGACTTGGTGCATGGTACATCGGTTGTCGGTGACTGTTGGCACTGCAGCGGTCGTTACCGTAAGCCGAGCGGTCGGCGTCGATCGGTGCAAGTGTGCCTCTAATGGTGACGGATGGCGGAAGGCTGTTTGACGCTCCGCTCGAGCGCGCCGTGCACTCCCTACGGTAGGTGTTCGCCCCAAGCGGCTTAAACGCCTGTCAGGCGCACTGGCAGCACTTCAGACCCACTCGGTCACTGACGGCTCCCCACGGCCCCCAACCCGCCGGCCGCCGCTTGGGCCGCGCAGCAGCGCGCGCGCAGGTGTCGACGGCACGCGCGCCCCTTAATTGACGGCAGCCTTTGTCTTCTGACCTCTAACTAGCTCGCCGTAACCTTTGTTTTCCCACAGCCCAACCGGAACGGCAAGACAAATCGCAGACTTTTGGACGCGTTCCGCCAAGTGGCGCCGCCGCCGCAATGCCGAAGCCGCAACGGAAGCGGCGGTAAAACGGAAGTTGAACTGGCCGAAACGAAAGAAGTGAAAGTCCAACGAAAGGCTTACAATCTTTCACCGTCGAACACGACGCTGCACGGTGACCAGACCTGACGGGCGCGAAATCACAGGACCTGCGCGCACTGGCTATTCGAATACTTTTCCGAAGGGGGAGGGAATTCAGAGGGAGGACCCTGTTGAACTTTTGGACGTCGGGCCATTTTGGCAGGGTTGGACCCGGATCGCAGAAACAAATTTCGGAGGGGGGAGGAAATTTGCAGAAGGGAGGACCCTCTTTAACTCTTTGGAGACTGGGCCCCATTGTGGCAGAGGTTAGGACACCTAATCGGTCCTTTTTTTGGACGATTAACGCATATAAACGGCGCCGCAGGCGAAAATTTTGCTTCCCCCTACGCTTTATCACCTTACCGCCTATCCCTTCCCCCTTTCCCCCTAGTCCGTCGTGTCTTCGACCACCGACAAGCAACTTTACCACCTCTACCGCCTATCCCCTTTCCCCCTTTTCCCCCCATCCCCATTTCCGGCGGGATCCCCCCTCCCCCCCCCCCCCCCCCCCCCCCGATCCTCCCCCCCCGCCAGTGCCTGCGCGGCGCCGCTTGGCCAAGTTGAGGCACCGCGCGCCCCTATATGTACAGCTGGTAGCCGGTGGGTGGGGGAGGGGGGCATGGGCCTTGACACTCCTTTGCAACGTCACAGTACGCGCGCGCGCGCGCGCGCTCAGTCGACGGAGGAGGAAGAGGAGGTGGCGGAGGTGTCGTCGTCCTGACCGCGGCGTCCCAGCAGGCGAAAGAAGGAGCCGAGGAACGAGCCCGTCGTCGCCGGCTGCTCCCTCCCTCCGGACCGACCGCCCGCCGACCGCCGCTGCCGAAGGTTGTAAGGCGCGACTTGTGGCCGCGTCGGCCTCTCCTTCGCCGCACCGCGACGCTGGCGCTTCTTCCCTGCAACGACTCCACCCATCCGCGTTCCGCGGAGTGGACCCCGGCAGTGAGCAGCAGGCCGTGCGAACTACAACGAGGACGACGACACACCGTGACGCTGCGCCTCCTCGTCGGCGGGACAGCAGCTCGGTTCCTGTTCCCCCGTGGGCAAGTAGCGCCACGCCACCGTCGAGCCGTCCCACTGAAGACGCGCACTCACAGGTGTCACGACGAGCCGGCAAAGTGGAGCATTCGACCCTCAAGGGGGGGGGGGAGACGCAAGGCAGACGTACGGAGGCGCTGGCGATCTCGTTCGTCTCCGCGCTCCATGCGACGTCGCGCACGCAACTCTTGTGGCCGCGCAACTTCGCCTCCACGTTGCCCGTGAGAAGGTCGTAGACTAGAGCGAGACGCAAGCCGCCTCCATCTGGCCCTGCCGGCCTCAAGCTCGCCGGACGCACCGACGACGTTGCCCCTGGCGCAGCCCGTGTAGATGAAACGCTGGCCCGTGGTGGAGGCGGGCGAGAAGTAGCAGCGGATGAGCGTGTGCATGACCAAGTGGCCGCCCCCGTACGTCATGAGCGACGTGTCGCCGGCCAGCGGCCGCCGGACGCGACCTGGAACGCGTCACAGCCGTCGGTGTCGTCTCCACGCCGTAGCGGTTATTAGGGCCAAGAAGAGCGCACAATTCTTGGGCACGGACTGCCAGCGGTAGTCCCAGCATTGGCGCGACACGGCGAACTTCGTCTCCTCAACGCGAATCTCCGTCAACAGCGCGTCGACGTGGACCGAGACGACGCAGACGCGCCCACCGTTTGCGCGTCCTCGGAGCTGAACTTGCGGATGTCCCACAGCTTGATTGACTGGTCCTTGGAGTTGGTGATCAGATGGCGGCCGTCGCCGCGCGAGTCGATGAACGTGATGCCGTCCGTGTGGCCGGCCAGCGCGCCCACCGGCTCCGGGCTCTCCTCGCTCAGCGTCCGCCGGTCCCACACCTCAACGTCAGCTGCACCGTCACCTCCTCATGGAGACACGCGCGCGCGTGTACGACGAACAGCCCCAACGCCGGACTGGAAATGGTCAAAAGCACCTACTGTGCTCTAGCATTCCCAGGAATCCCTGCCCCAATGTTCAGACGTCAGTGTGCAGGGGCCGCGCACCTTGCATAGTCCGTCGTCGGCGCCGCTGTAGATGAGCTGGGAGGCGACGTCGCCGAAGCAGACGCAGTTCACGTCGTCCTCGTGCGCGTCGATCTGCAGAGCGAGCGCCGTGCGACCATAAGAGGAGTGGGAAGGGGGGGCCGCCGTGGCTGAGGGAACCTTGAGCATTTTGCGCTTGAGCTCTCGGTTGTAGACGTAGAGGGCGCCGTCGCTGGCGCCGCACGCGATCTCCTCGCCCGACTCGCTGAACCGCAGCGAGAACACGCAGAACCTGCAAGCGCTGCCTGCAGCCCTGCCGCCAACGCCACTGACACCCCCTCCCCTCGCCGCCGTCACCCACTGCTCTTGCACAACTGCACACGGTTGGGTTCACACACTCCTACTGCAACGTTGCGGTTTTGCCATAGATATTCCGCTCAAAAGCAGTGGTGGACATGGCTACCGCGTTTGCGAACACACGCTTACGCTTAGAGACAAACAGAGTATCTCATGTACAAAGTTGCACTGGGGTTTCGCCTCTGTTGAAGGCCACGTTGACGTGTGCAAGCGGGTAAGTAAAGTGGAGAGCGAAGTGTAAGCGGTCGCACCTGTAGTCGGGTGGATCCAACGAGAAAGTCTCCCAGCCGGGCAGCTCGGTGGTCAGGCTAGCCTGGTGGACTAAAAGGGCGCCGCGGCCATCGGCGCCGGGGCGGCACGGAGGGGGAGGGGGGCACGGAGGGGGCGGGGCTGACTGAGGTCGCTCCAGGTGCCGTAGATGACGTGGCGTCCGTCGGGACTGACGTCGACGTCGAGAATGCTCCAGCCGACATTGGGCGCCTCGATCACTTTCGAGCGACGATAGCGTTGCCGATGACCGCGACGGTCGTAGAGACGAATCAGCTGGTCTGCCAGTCGACCCGACATGTTCTTCACGGGGCGGTGCGAACGGACGGTGGGGCGCGCGGAGGCACAGACCCTGACTGGCCGTGAGCAGCGTCTGTCCGTCGTTGAGGTACTGGCAGCAGAAGACCTTCGTGGCGGCGGGATGACGATTGACGACGCTTTTGTGATTGGGCAACAGGCGACGGTAGGTGCGCGCCACTCCGCTCGACGGCGCGACGGCGCCGCCCAGGGAGCGACTGCTGCCGGCCGCGGCGCAGTCGAGGACTCGACACGTCAAGTTGCGACCGTGCGACGAGCGGTGGCCGCGCGTCTGCTTCAGCTGCCACTGGCCCGAGCGCATCGCCACGTCGCAGTACAGGGCGGTGTTCTGCACCGACCGCCTTTCTCCCTCGAATCTCGAACTCGACACGAAAGTCAGCTTGCCTTGAACTTGGGCAGCACCGGGAGGCCGTGGGCGTCGAGGAGGGCGGCGGCGCCGCCGAGGCCCTCGTCGCTGCTGACGCTCTCCGAGCTGTAGGAGCGCACGGGCATGTTGTCCTCCTCGTCCTCCTCCTGCTCCTCCGCGTCGACGTCGTAGCGCGAGTTCGACGTCACTATGCGCACCTGCGCGTCGCGGACCTGCTCCCGCGAGCGCCTGCCTGCGTCGCGGTGAGGAGAGCATAGGTGGGCTCAGGGGTAGTCTAGGGGGGGTTCACCTCCCCCCTGGCTATGGCCGTCCCGCTTTTTTGCGGGAGCGACCCCCCCCCCCTGGCCATCGCCATCCTGGAGAACTTGCGGGAAACCCTCTCTCAATATTAAAAAAAATGGGCAAAGATGCGTGTTTTTGTTTCTTTTTCAGTGTAGTATGACCCAAAAACGCCTGAAAAGTGGTATTTAGACCTTATTTTGACCCATTTTAGACCAAAACGTACCCATTTTACACGTTATTATGGTGCAAAATCCTCCACCTAAACCACCCCTCCTCCAAAATTCTCGATCCCGGTCATTTTATCCGGGATGGCTCTAGACCCCCCCCCCCCTCGAAACCCCCAGACACCCCCCCCTGGCTTTTGGACCAATCTACACCTATGGAGGAGAGGCGAGGGAGGGGCTTGCCTCTACCTGTCCGCTGCGAATCAGACTGCTGAGAAGGCGCGAGACCGTGTCCTCGTCCCCTACGTCCGCGTCCGCTTCGGCCGAGAACACGCGGTCGACGTCGCCGTCGTCCACTCCATCGCTCATCGTACCATGGTGTACATGTACAGCCGTTTACCGAAACAATGCAGCGACCTGCTGCTCCGCGAGCGCATGCAGCGGGCGCGTAAAGATCTGAGTAGTACGGTATAAAAGATATTTTGAACGTTGTCATTCGGAAGGTAAAACTGTGGGCAATTAACAAAATATGCACCGAGATGCGCCCATGCGCCAAGTTCCAGTAGAGGTTAGGCCTAAGCCTCAGCCTAAGCCTAAGCCTAAGCAAAAGCCTAAATATAAGCCAAAATATACCTGGGGCGCATGGGCGCATGGGCGCATATTCTGTGAAGTGCCAAAAGTGTTCGCTTGAGCAAGGTTGGTTTTGCTTTCTATGCGGATCTGATACCCTCGTCATCCACTTTGTCAGCGTTGAAAGTCTCAGAGCTAAGCGTAATCCTGCTGCTGGGCAAAGCATGACCAAGGCCAAAGACTATGCTGTAGCAGGACAAACACCTAAAAAGCCGCAGCTCTTCTGTTCCCTAGCTGGACGACTGAGTTCGTACTAACACCTACACACAACCGATAAATCACTTGAGATGCTTGGTGCTCCGGTCGGTTGAGTGCTGGCATGTCGAGCTTGAAACGAAGCTGTTTGAATATTTTGATACGGTAGACTACTTAATTTCACGCAGCTCCATACGTTCTCATACGCTCCATACGACTGATTACTTTCGGTATATGCTGCTCAACCCACGTGTGAACGGGCGAGATAGGGGTTCAATCTGTTTCGTCCCCAAACGCAGTTCGTCCCAAAAACGCAATAGACAGAAGGCACAACACAACAAAATAGGCCAGTGATGCAATGAAAAAAACTACCACAGTTCCACGTTGGTAATTCTTGTAGTGCCCTAACAAGAGCATTGAGGCATTCGTATTGAGGCAAGAGGCATTCGAAATTTGAGAAATCCGCTCTGAGAAACTCGTCCCATATTAGGGGTCAGACGCTGACGCGCTGACCCTGATTCTTATCCACTGTTATCTCGATAGACGCCTACAGGTGAGAAACGCCAAGTCAGTTTGGTTTGGATTTTTTTCTGTAAAAATGTTGCTTATCATAATTATTATTATATTATAATTACTGTAGCAGTAAGCATTGTTGTGCTAGTACGTAAATCTTATTTACATACCGTATACATGGTACCGTATACACAAATAGTTATCCAATATTTAAATACAAACACCCATTACGATAGAACTGACACAAATTACGGTAAAACAATTTTTTCAATATACGTACAACAACTAACTACAATGATGCGAATGATCTTTTAAACGTTTTTGTTGTTGAGAAAAGCAAGTGCAACTTTCATCATGGCAAGCGCAGCAGCTGCAGTTGGCGGTGCGCCATCCAAGGAAGATTCTCGTTTGTCTTCATCTTCAAGACGTGATGCAGCGATGACGGTTTGTTGGTGTTGTCAATTATACTACGCTGCTTTGCGTTGCTGTGGTCAGTCGCGCTGTCGCAATGTTTGCGCATGCATGGATATCGGATGGCACAACAGGCAGTTTTTTTTTTTGGGGGGGGGGGGGGGGGGTTTCAAACTCGGTCAAATACTCTAATTTTGCAACAGGGGGACCCTGTTGAAATTTTTGGACATTGCGCCATTTCGGATGCGGAAGCTTTAGACGCTCCCATCCAATCTGTTTACACGCTTTGCGCTCGTTTGCCTGAACACTCACCAAAACGTTTAGATTCACAAAAACGTTAGCAACATACCTGTAACTGGGGTGGGGTTTGGGCGGGCTTTGGGGCCCCACTATTTTTCCAACACCCCCCCCCCCCAACCCCCCAGAATTTTCCCAAAGGATTTTCACCATGTCTAAAATGATAAAAGTGAGTAAATGGTGGTGTTTTTCCGTGCTTTTCAGTGTTATATGACCATAAAACAGCTAAATAACACTGCTTAGGCCCGATTTATTCCCATTCTTGACCAAAAAGTAACAGAATAACTCAAAAATGGCCAGCTACCCCCCCCCCCACTTTTTGCTCCAGACACCCCCCCCCCCCCCCAGAATATGGCCGTTTACTCCCCCCCCCACTCTTCCAAACCCGGTTACAGGTATGGTTAGCAACGTGGTCAAAACGGTCGATCTTTGTGCTGAAAATAGCGCCGCAGCCAAACTTTTTAAACTAATGTAAGGGCGGTTTGTAATGCAAAACAATGCGCCGCAGGCGAAAATTGGGCTCTTTAGTGTTGTTTTCATCATTATTTGCATTGAAATTGAAGAAAATGCACAGATTGTTGGCATATTGCAACAGGGGGCACCAAGTTAAAATATTTGAGCTTCGGAGAATTTCGGGGGGGGGGGGGGGGATCCCCCCCCCCCCCCCCCCCCTTGGTTACGCCACTGGGAACAGGCACCGCTCGTTGGTACAATGAGTCGAAACTTTAGTCGGGCCTGCGCCATAGAATTTTTCTCCATAATTATTTGCTACACTTTAATTAAATTTATGAGAATCTGTCTCTTGTCCGTGTTCCCTTGTGTTGGCGCCAAGAATCTTCGAACTAGTGTGCTCGACGCAGGAGGACACGTCGGCGGACGAGGGCGCGGGCGGGGCGGCTGGTCGGAAGCGGCGGCGCGTGGTGACTCGCGACGAGAAGCTGCAGAGGAAGGAGCAGCAGATCGCGAGTCTCAAGGAGGAGCTTGAAGTGCGGCACACGTTTGCGTGCACGCGCGCGTGTGTCTTTGACGGGTGGGCGTGTGGACGAGCTGGCTGGCGACGCGTAGGCGACGAAGAAGGAGCTGCGCGAGGCGAAGGAGACGGCGCTGCGGCAGGACGACGAGCGCGTGGGCAAGGAGCAGCTGGCGGAGCAGAAGATCGGCCAGCTCTCCCAGGAGCTACGCCAGTCCGTGCGCGACCGCGCCGCCGCCCAGACGGAAGTGAACAAGCTCAAGAGGACGCAGCTCGAGAACGAGCGCGCCATCGAAGAAAAGATCGCGAAGCTGAGGTCGGTGTCGTCGACTCGCCTCGTCTTCCTGCCGACTGGCGCGAGCGGGACGGCACGCGGAGGTCGTTGACAGCGGCGAGTTGGACCGTGTGGAGAAGGAGAAGGAGGAGCAGGAGCAGGAGGTGGAGGGCCTCACCGAAGAGTGCGGCCGTCTCAGCGAGCGCTGTCTGTCGGCCGAGAGCGGCCGCGCCGCGGCCGAGACGTCGGCCGAGCAGCGTCGTCTGGAGGTGGCCCGGCCCGGCCCGGCCCCGCCCTGGGTCGCGCGCGACCCACCACGGAGCAGTTGAGTGGGCCTCTGCGTTGCAGTTGGAGGAGGCGCGCAGTCTTGGTCGGAAGGCGTACGATGCGCGCAAGACAGCCGAGACGACGTTGAGCGAGCAGCGGACGCGTCTGGCCTCAGCGGTCGCGGCCAACGGCGTCTACGCGACGGCCGTGCAGAAGCTGAAGAAGGAGATGCGCGACCGCGTCGACGCCGCCAAGAGGTCGCCCGACCCAAATCGTCTGCTGCAGCACACGGCTGGGGTGAGTGCGGCTGGCGCCCTGAGTGGGCGCTGGGAGGGTGCAAGGTACCCCCCCCCCCCGCCCCCACGCCGCAGATGCACCGCGCCACGAAGCTGACGGCCGAGGAACTGTTCAGCGACGCGCTCTCTCGCCAAGACGCTGACTGGCTCATGAAACTGACGAAGGTGAGCGGCGCCTCGCGATAGTCTTTGTCTCCATTTCTGCTAGAGGTTGCACTACCCGGCACCATTCGTTACCCATCTGCTATTGAGATACACTACACACACTTACCAAGCGAACGTTCCACAACCATGACTCATATTCGACAGCCCAACCTGATAATCCCATTATCATAAAAGATACGTTGCACTGCTATATAATCGAACAGACAGCAATTCTTTAGGCGCAGATGGCGAAAGACGCGAAGAAAACGTGACAGTACTACGTGTGTCTCTCTGGTCGGCCTTTGTTTCGCTGTGTACGCTTGCGCTTGCTGAATGAAAGAGGCGAGTTGCCGAAGTACATACGTGCCTCGCAGTGAGCGCGACGGAGCGGGCAGTGCGCGGCAGCCGTTTGTCGCGCCGGATGCGCGTCGGCGTCGGCGGTGCGCGTGTCGGCGCGGCGTCGGAGTGAGCTGTCGTCGTCTGCGATGCGCAAACGACGCGCGCGCAACCGTGGACGTTAGGGAAGGTAGGCATGCTGTCCGGAGTGTGGACGTTGCTGGCGGCCGCGTTGCTGTGGCTGGCGCCGGCGGCGGAGGCGGGCGACGCGCCGTTCGGCCAGGCGTTCCGGAGAGAGTGCGGCCAGGGCCAGCGTCTCTTCACAGTGCTCAAGTTCACCAGGAAGGGAGAGAAGTTCCTCCTGCCTCGCTGCGTCCAGTTCGAGCCGACCGCTTGCGTCCGCGTGCGTACACGCTCCTCCACTGAAGAATGCAATGCCGCACGTCGGATGCGTCCGCGTCTAGGGATGCAAGTGGGTGCGCTCGTGCAAGGAGTACCACGCTTACAGCGAGTCGGCTGGCTCCAGCGTCTACTTGGCCGGTTTGCGGTACAAGTCTTCGGGCGGCCGACTGGCCGATCTCGCGCACGCGACCAGCTACCTCGAGTCAGCGCTGGCCCTGGTTGCGCGTCGCGTTTGAGCAGTTCGGCTCGCTGTAGGACCGAGTCTTTCTGCTGCGAGTCGCTGGCGTCCAGATGGGATACGACGCAGTGCGTCCGTGACCAGGTCGTGCTGAGCCGCTACCCCGTCGGCATGGCCATTCATGGCACGGTCATGCGCGACTTCGTCGGAGAGTACGTCCACCTGGCTCTACAACTGAAGGTCGACTACCGACCGGGGCGCCCTCTCCATTTAGGATCGACGGCATCTCGGAGTTCGAGGTGTGCCCGGTTCTCCGCAGAGACACGACCTGCCAGAATCCGCCGGGCGCCGAGCCGGAGACGACACGGCCGCCCTCTGAGCCGAAGACGACGGACGCCGGCGGCGGCGGCGGCGGCGGCGTGACCGCGACCGAAGACTACGGCGAAAGCTACGTCGACGGGCTCGACGACGAGCAGCCGCAGCCTTCTTCTTAGTGCCTTGACCGTTGGCGCGTATGGTGTCAGCTCGGCTGCTCTTTCGGTGAATAGAAGCATCGACGAGTTGATTGGCGCAACACGTTACACGACAGCTGATAACAACGCGGCGGACTGCAGACGAACAAGTTGGCAGCGCGACATTGGCGACAACAACGACTGACTTGCACCTAAGATTGGCCTATGGCGTAGAATGTACGAGTCGCGGCACCTAGGAACACACGAAAGAAATCTCATAGGCTACACATCAGTTTGGCACCACTGGCTCAGGTATTGCGATACGTTTACTTTTCCATACTTACTTTACCTTCAACTACATAATGAGCATCTAAAATCGGCACACAATGGTGTACTCACGTCCTATACAGTAATACAGTAATCTCGCAAGCTTGACACGTTTCACAGCCGTGTGCCTCTGCGGGGAACTAAATGGCGCTGTCGGTACGAGACGCAAGGCGGTGCGGTGGCGTTAGCGGTCGTTGGGAGGAGAGGAGGATGGCGGAAGTGCTGGTGGCAGGCCGAGAAGCAAGGCCAACGCAGGCGCGTTTTGCGAGTTCTGAAAGTCGGCGGCCAGCCGGCCGGCCACTCCGCGGACGCTGCCGATGAGAAGGACGGCGCGTGACCATCGCGCCCAGGCGTCCGTGCCGCCACTGGAGACAATGCGGAACTTCAGCGCCAGCATCAAGTCGTCGTGAACCAGGCCCACGGCGCTAGCGTCCAACAGGCCGTGACGCTCTGAACAGTGTACCACGTATGGTATGGTATGGTATGGTATATGTACTGAGCGTGTAAGGTACAAGGGCGGAATGCGTAGGACGTCTGCTACAGGAGGGTGTGCTGTACCGGGCGAGAAGACGAGCAGCGCAGCAATGAGAGCGGCGTCATCGTTGGTGAGCTGGAGCCGACTGGTGGCGCGAGCGAGCGGCAGGAGCAGCTCCAGCGAGGGCAGTCGGAGGAGCAGCTCGCTCGTGAGCCGCTCTCCGGACGGCAGCGCGAGCGCGTCGGCGTCGCAGTCGAAGCGAAGGGCGGCCAGGAAGAGGACGAGTTCCAGCCAGCACGAGGACAGCACCAGCCGCTGGTCGGCGTCGGCAACGAGTCGGCCCACGAGGCCACTCCGCCGGCCGAACTCGACGATGCGCTGCATGTATGGCTCAAAGACTGCACCCCACAGAGCCCACTGGCGCGAGCAGTCGGCCTCGTCGAGCACGTCGTGCGCCACTGGCGTGCACTGCAAGACGCGCGACGCTGAGAAGGCTCTGCCGTCCCGAGGCCACACGAGCACCAACCGACCTGTACGTCGAGTACGCTGCAGAAGGCGTCGGCCACTTCATCGGCGAGCGTGCGGCAGATGTCGGCCTTTTCTGCCGATTGTACGTAGGCCAGTCGACTGTCGCTTTCTTGCAGTCGACTGCGCACTGACTCGAACACCTTTCTCGTCCTGTTCTCCTCGATGAGCTGCCGTTTCGCCTTCCGCTGTTTGTCGTCCAGTACAACTAAGGCAACAGCGCAACACGGTCGAGGACGCGTAGACGACGCAACAAACAGCGCGTGTCCCCTTACGATCGACAGCCATTCCGACGTGGACGCATTTGCGGAAGCGGCAGAGCTGGCACTGATTCCTCGACGTCTTGTCGACCGTGCACCGTTGCGAGTCTTTGCAGGTGTAGAGCAGGCCCTTCTGGATGGTCCTGCGGAAGAAGCCCTTGCAGCCCTCGCACGTCAAACAGCGGTAGTGGAAGCCCGTCGCCGCATCGCCACACACGACGCACAGGTCGTCTGCCGACGCGCTAGTCTCGCCCGGCATACTCGCCGTCCGGCCAGCGCCGTCCGTCAACCCACTCAGCCACACTGAAACCGACTTTGACTGTAGCAGCCGCACTCCAGCCCTGAGACTATCCGAGCGCGAGCGGCGGCGCGCCTTTGAACTGACAGGTCCAAATTGCTGGTGGTAGCGGCAGATAGCCTAATGAGACGTGAAGTTGCCCCCTTTGTGTAAATTTCAGCCGCCAGCCAACAGTGGCGCGCCGTAAATAAGCGCGAGCGAGGAAGAAAACGGTAAGAGGGCCACAAGAGCAGCGAGAGACCGCACCGTCGGCTCGCAGCTCGCAGCGAGAGCGGCCGACATCAGCGCCGGCCGTCGTCAGCTGCTTCAGCAGCCGGCGCGGGCGGTCAAGAGTGGACGCACGCCGCTGGCCGCTCGCCAACCGCGCGACTCAGCGCGAGAAGACGCAAACGGACGGATGGATGGAGGAGGTCAGCGAAGCCAAGCGACGCCACCGGTTGCGCAACTGTCGACCGGCGGCGTCCACTCCCAAGACGCATCCCTCCCTCCATTCCCTCTACCGCCTTTCCGAGCATCCATAATTGGGTCAACTCTGTCCCAAACGACGAGCGCAGCAATCGTCGGCAAACAGTGGACGTGGGCCGAGGAACCGATGATAAAAGTTGCGACCGACCGGTTGTAGACTAAGATGACCCAGACAAGATAGCACCTTTATGGTCAATTGCCATCAAAACAATCTCTTGCCATGGGCTACAGGAAAAGTGGCCACCCGACCCGGCTGCTCACCTGCACCTGGGTGACTGCGACTGAGTGGCAGCAAATCGGCACTCAAATTCCAGACTATGACTATCGGTTGCGGATCGCGATTTCAACTGAACTAGAAACGGAGAGACGTCCAGCTCGCGCTAGAGTTAGTGTCACTGGCGTAGCCGGAGGGGAATCGGGGGAAGCTTCCTCGCCCGAAATCAGTCGGAGCGGAAAATGTTTAGCTTGGTACCCCATGTTACGATTTGCCAACCTGTCATTGGTACTCATATTCCAAGTAAAAAAATGATGTTTAAGGGGATGGTTTAGCACACATAATTTAGGAAAAGCATTAGTAATGTTCAACAAAGTTCGACAGTTACGAGTGTTGAGTATGCGGCGCATGGTTTGTGCAGAAATCCTAGCAATTTATCTATTCTAAAAAAATGTAACAGAGCAACACTGCTGCAAAATTGGGTATTTGATCGAGATTGGATTCATCGCCTCGAATAAAATCCTGGGTACGCCACTGTTTAGTGCTACTACTGACCCAGTGAGTGTAAAGGTCGCGCAGGAGCAGGTTTTTGGGGAAGAAGGGCGACTCGAGTGGGACACAGCGCGGTCGAAGGCGGCCTTTAAGGGACGGCTGGGATGCGACGCCGGGGGCGTGGCGGCTGAGCGGACAAAACAAAGACGGCCGCGTGAGACGGAGGCGCGGCCCACGAGTGGCCGGGACGCCGCGTCGACGCCGCTCGCTTGTCTGCTGTCTGGAGGTCAGCGGCGCGCCCTCCAGAGGCGTCGCCGCTTGGCCGAATCGCATACATGAAGATGAGCCATTGTCCCGCGGGTAGAAGTTCACAAGGCCAGCAAATGGGGCGACCGAAGAGCGCTAGCAGACAAACTTGCTTCCGATACTCGTTGATCGCGCGACTTCAGCTCGCGGCTTACTCTTTCGTGAGTGTGTGCGTGAGTGACCAACCAATGAAGCACACATTGTGTGAGCTCACTAGATACCAAGCAAACAAACGCTGTGCTTGCTTGGAAGAACCATGCGAATAACGTGGTGAGCTTAATACCGCCATGACAGACAAAAATCTTGGACGTCGCGGGGTACAAGTGACTGGCTTGAAGAACGTATTCTTTTGTTCCATTCAGCTAAGTAGCTTCCGCTTGATCAAAACGCCAGGCTGGAGAACTGCTTTGGTTACGTGTACCTCCACGTATCTAATGGCACGCACCCGATTCCGCCGTTCCTTATTTCGCCGTCGACATTTTCCGCCTCACCCTCCCCCCCTTCCGCCGCAGCTAATTTCGCTGCCTAACGACAGAACTACAACTGTGGTTTAAAATGTAATGGATCTGCGGCTTCCAGTAAAGGCGCCCCCGCCCCCAAGAAAAGCAAAGAAAACGGGCCGCCAACAGCGCAAACCACAAAGCACAAAAACAGCGAAAAAGCAACAAGCCAAACGCACAAGAGCGCCAAAAACCGCAGACACCAAAAAACACACAAATCCCCAAACAGCAACAAAAAACAAAAAGCAACGCACACCAGCCAGAGACACGTTAACACCAAAAAAAACCAACACACCAACACAAAACACAAACACAACACCAACCCACAAACCCAAAAACCAACACCAAAAAACAACAACCAACCCCACAACAAAAACCCACCCCACCAGTAGACGTTTGCGAGAATGGCTGGGACCCAGTGTCAGTTCTCTGTCCGTACTTTCAGAGTCACAACGCCAACCATTGCTAGGAGCAGAGCAGACTATCGCCGAGACGCGAGTTCGGTCTTGCGCTTGAGAATACGTCGCATGGTGTCGGTCTCCTTGTACTTGGGGTCGGTGGTGTCGACCGTGAAGCGCGGGTTCGAGTACAGGGCGCCGAAGCGCGGGTCCTCCACGTTGGCCGAGAAACGTGCAGACGACGAAGGCTCCTCCGCTTTCGCTCGCTTTCGCTTCCCCTTCTTGCCGCGCTTTGGCGGCCGCCTCGCTCCCGGCTCTTCCTCCGCCTCAGCCTCAGCCGCACGCTGCTCCTGCAGCGAGCAGTGATCACCTCGTACGTAGCCACGACCGCAGAGGGACCAACCAACTAACCAAGTTCGCGTCTGCGTCCGCCGCCGCCGCGCTGACCCACTTCTCCGTGAGCGAGAAGCCGTCAGTCGCCTCGTCATCCTCCCCAGACCGTGACGAGTCCTCTAGAGTAAGCACCGCACCCGTCTGACGTACGGAAACGCATCGACCGGTATGGCAATTTGACAAGAAAACCGTCGACGATGGATGGTGACCCGCAGACCGAAGCCCCCCACCCACCGGAGCGTCGCCTTTGGCGTCCAAAGACGTCGCCGGCGTCCGCTCCATCGCCGACGAGAAGCGCCCGCTTAGCCGACACGGCCGCGTCGCTTTCGTCGTCGCTCGAGGCCAACAGCAGTCTGCGCGGCCGCAAGACACGATGTGCGCCTTCAGAGCCAGCGAGTGGGTGCCAACCAACCCCCCCCCCCCTCTAGTCCTACCCCACTCGTCGGCCCACGTCGACGTCGGAGTGGTCGTCGTCGCCGTTGTCCTCGAACTGAAAGGCCTCTTTGGCAGCCTTGGCGCGGCGTCGGTCGTCTTCGTCCCAGGTGAGCTTCGCGTTGACGTTCTGCAGGGCGGAATTCTCGAAGAGACTCGGCCGATAGCGGTCGGCGGCCGCGTCCGCCGCGCGCGCCGACTCGTGCGGGGCCGACTCGTCGAAGCGCGTCTCGTCCGCAACGAACCTGAGAGAGAAGGCGTCGTGCGCTCTCGAAGCGACGGGCAAATGGGAACGTCGGCACCTGAGATCCAGACGCACGGCGCTGTTCTCGTACTCGATGCCGTCGCAGGCCTCGTACACGGCGGCCGCGCTCTGGGCGCTGTCGAACTCGGCTATGGCGTAGTAGTAGCGCAGGCGCTCCAGCTCGTAGCGTCGTATCGCCTCCACCTGCGCCCTGGCCAACCGCGTACGCTGCAGCGCCGCGCAACGACGGCGGACGAAGGACGAGAGAGCACCTCGTCGGCTTGTCGGCATTCTCCTCTTTGCGCTTCGACGCCTCCTCAGTAGCGGCCGAGGAAGCCTCGATCGCGATCTCGGGTCCGTGTTGCGTCTCTCGCTTGAGCTTCTCGCGCCCAAAGGCCGAGACGTAAACGTGGACGGCGTCGACGCGCCCTCCGGGCGGCAGGAAGGAGGAGAGCAGCACGAGCAGGTCGACTGCGCGCACGTTCTCCCAGTCCATGTTGCAGACGGCCAGTCGGCGCGTCTGCCGCTCGCAGCGCGCCGCGTCCGCGTCCAGCTCGGCCCAGTGACGCGACGACGGCTCCGTCCGGTCCTGGGGCGTCGGAGCAAGCTCGGAGGAGACGGCCACGCGACGGACGCGCCAGCGCGCGCTCACGTCGAACGGCCACTCGGTGTTGTCGTCGTCGGAGCTGGACACGTTGCCCTCTCCTCTGGCCAGGTCCACTTTGACCTCGTCCTCGCACTCAGACTCGTCCGCGCTCGACGACGACGACGACGACGAGGCGGCCCCTGACTCCTCCTCCTCCTCCTTAGGGCTCTGATCCTGCCCTCGCGAGTAGAACCGTTCCTGCACCCGGCTTCCACTCCGTCCACGTGGCCACCGCAGCGCGAAAAGCGGTCTACCAAGAAGTTGCCTTTGCGCGCGCCGGCGGCGACGGGCCGGCCACGCTTGTCGAGCGTGTATTCGGCGCGAAAGCTGTCGTCGGTGAACATGCGCTCGAAGCGCGCGTCGACCGTGGCCACCTTCTTTCGACTCGCCAGCCGATTGTACTTGGGGTGCCATTGCAACTCGGCGAAGCGTCGCTCCCCCCCTCCACCTCCGCCATCCTCGTCCGCCATGCCTTCGCACTGACGGCACAGTCTGCCGCAGCCAGCTGGCACGAACCACCACTATGTGTACGACTCCTCGTCATCGCTCGCAGCATGTCGTACGGTCCACTGCTTTGATATCACGAGTCACACGACAACAAAGAGAGAACAATAGTTTATTGCTGCTGGTTACTCGCTCGAGCTAGCATCAGTATCACAAGCGTATCCCTCGAATCCTCAAATCCGCTTGCGCTTCCTCGATTTCCTGAAAAGCAAGATCACCAGTTAGTACGGCGACGACTGTGCACACTGACTGCTATCATTTTCTGGTGCGTTAGAGCAAGTTCGCGCAACAGTATTGCAGTTGCACCCTCCTGGAAATGAAAGGGGGGGGGCGCGGGAAGTTGACAACTACAGGTCAACAACTTGACATTGAGTGGGGCAAAACACTGGAATTAGCCGATGTGTTGTCTCAATCTTAGAATTCAAATCCACGGAAGGCGTGCGAGGGACCTGCCTACACAGTTACACTGTTACACATGCACTCCCCCCCCCCCAACCTTATGCCGTGTATTTCTCTCGGTCGGACTCGGAGAAAGAAAAGCGACCTTGCGCAACTGGCGCGACGCCTCGGGGCACTCGTTGAAGGTGAGCACGCCGTAGACGAGCGCCCACAGCGCGTACAGCTGAAGATGCGAGATGGAGCGGAGGGGCGGGAGGGGGGGTTCTGGGCGGCCCGAGCGGCGGGCACTCACAGCGAGGCCGACGAGGGCGTAGAGAGGCAGCGGGTAGAGGAGCCAGAGACGCGCCTCAGACGACACGCTCGCGGGCAGCCGGCCCTGCACGGCCCAAAGCCACAACGCGCACAGCGGTCCCACAATGGCCAAGTACTTGACGAATTGAGTAGCCATCGCGACAGTCGACACACTTCCGTCAGTAGGTGAAGGTGAAGTTGCTCTCGAATGCCACGCGGAATATTCGGCATTTTCAAATTCACGCCCGATTGAGGGTACGATAGGCGAAAGTTTTAGCTTATTAATGGCTCATTGTATACAAAATTCACAGTAAAATGATACTATGCAAATTTTTGAAATGCATGTAATATCCAAGTACAAGTAATCTACAAGAATATTGGCCTATGAATATAACGTTGAGCGAACGATGACTTGTCAAAAATTCTTTCATCCCCAATGATTCGAGACTGGAAAAGTGGGTCTCGCAGCGCATTTTGACCAAAAAGTTCACAGCGAATTTGACTAGTTTCTAATAATCTACGTTCCCCGACTTGTTGGTCCGTACAGAGACCTCACTGAAAAAAGTGCCGTTAAAGCGACCACCCCACCTCCACACACGGCAAGGGGTAGCTTATAGTTATGCTCGCAACATCTCCACGTGGATGCTTCAGCAGGGCTGCCATTTAGTGGTCGTTTGCACCCTACGAGCCGTCAACGTTCAGCGACAAGGGCTACAAGGCGGGCGTTCTCAAATCTCAGATACACCAGCTGAAGTTGTAGCCGAAACGAGGGACGCGTCCGCTCGCAGTGTGAATGGCGGTTGCAGCGTTGACGGTAGAAACGCAATTGCATATTGGTGCACGCACACAGACATGCGGGGCGCATCATATCATATGGTAGGGTATATATTCACGCGGAGTCGAGCAGCGCGGGCGAACAATCACGAGAGGCGGCGAAGCGCGAGCGACTCCTGGGACACGACGAGCGCCGCTGCCGACTCGACGAGGGACGAACTGAGAACGAAAGGGCCTGTCGACAAGGGCGCCACACCGCGCCCAGAGGAGTCGTTGTGGATGGCTGGGTGGGTGGGCGGGGTGGGGCGCGCGCGGCCGGTCAGCAGTTGCAGTTGCTGGACTGCTGGCCCGGGCTCGTCTGCTGCGCGTTGAGGCGGATCTGGTCGGGAAAGTCCGGGAACTCCTGAACGCAGCGACGTTCGCTTGCAGGGACGCGCGCGTCCGAGCGGTTGGCGCGACTGGCCTGCGCGTCCTGGTTCTCGCGCTTGAGCGCGTTCTTGGCGATCGTCTGGAAGGCCTGCTCCACGTTCACCGCCTCCTTGGCGCTCACCTCGAACAGAGGCACGTCGTTCTTCTGCTGGCACCACGACTGCGCCCGCTTCGCGCTCACCTAAGAGCCACAACCGCGCTCGCTCGCCCCCTACTCTCCCCCCACGCACGAGGACGCGGGGGCAAGGCGGACGCCTACCGCTCGACTGTCCAAGTCGATCTTGTTGGCCAAGACAACGAACGGGAAGTTCTCGGGGTCGCGTGGCGACGCCTGGATCAGGAACTCGTCTCTCCTGCAACGACGACGCAAGCGCTGCCAGGCTGTAGGCGTTGGCGGGTGGGGGGGGGGGGGGGGGGGGGGGGGGGGGGGGGGGGGGGGGGGGGGGGGGGGGGGGGGGGGGGGGGGGGGGGGGGGGGGGGGGGGGGGGGGGGGGGGGGGGGGGGGGGGGGGGGGGGGGGGGGGGGGGGGGGAGGGAGGGAGGGAGGGGCGCATGGAGACAGACGGGCGCGGACCAGGAGTCGAGCGACTTGAAGGAGTTGGCGTTGGTGACGTCGAAGACGAGCACGCAGCAGTCGGCGCCGCGGTAGAAGGCGACGCCGAGCGACTGGAAGCGCTCCTGGCCCGCCGTGTCCCAGATCTAGAGGGC
This sequence comes from Paralinhomoeus sp. GSCO2_6, assembly GCA_030248085.1. Lineage (NCBI taxonomy): Eukaryota > Metazoa > Nematoda > Chromadorea > Monhysterida > Linhomoeidae > Paralinhomoeus > Paralinhomoeus sp. GSCO2_6. The sequence goes on from JASAMY010000976.1 coordinate 102,893, forward strand.
GGCCACGCACGTCGTCCCAGCTGCCCACGTACAACGCGCAGACGCAGGCAGGTCTGCAGACCTGCATCGTGACCAGTCGGTCGTCAATCACCACCTCCTTCGTGAGGAAGTCGGCGCCGATAGTCGCCTTGTACTGGTTACTGAACCGCTTGTTCACGTACTGGTTCATGAGCGACGTTTTGCCGACGCTAACCGAAAGGTTCGCTCAGCGCATGGCACTATAGGCGCGACACGCGCTCTCGAGCAGTACTCACCCGCTGTCGCCTAAAATAATCACTTTGAGCAAGATTTTCTTGTGCGACGACATCGTTGCCCTTCAGCAGGTCGGCTGCCACGCTCGCTCGCCGTTTGCTCGCGAGCGGAATCGACTGCAAACGCAAGGAGCCGATAATCTTTTTGTCGAGCACGCAGCTGATCGTATGATGGCGATGTGAAATCGAGCAGCGTGACGCAAGATACGCCCGGTCTACGCCGGCGCTCGATACACCAAAGTATCATCTCCTTTTTGGGGAGGAGGGCGGCGGGTTCTGCATCATGTCCGATGGAACGAATTGGTACGTACGCTACACTGTCTGTCCGTTTCGAATGTTCGAATCGGAAGAATTTTCAACAGCGTATGCAGCGTACAGCGTGCACTACAGCTGAAGCAATCGCAACAAATATGCGGAAGCGATTTCCTGCTAGTGAATAGTGACACATTCCAATGATAGCACAGGAAACTCCGCTGCCGATGAAATGCAGGCATTGAGGAGAACAAGTAGAGGAGACAGTGAAGAAGCTGAGTCACACACAAAGATGGACGCTGACGAGACGACGGTGGACGTGGAGCCGCGCTCGCGTACGGCAGGCGCGTACGGGCAGGCGGCGCAGGAAGTGGTCGCGATCAAGCCGAACGCGAATCGGCCGGAAGAGGTCGTCTACGAGCGCCTGCACCTCTCCAAGTGGCGGCCCATCGGGCGCGGCGCGTTCGGCGCCGTCTCGGCCGTGCGTCTGCGGGCGCTCGAGAGGGACGGCGCCGAGTGGGGCAGCGAGCGGAAGGCGGCCGTCAAGCGGATCTACGCGTCTCCGCGGGACCAGATGACCGCCTTCCGCGAGATCCGCATCCAGCGCGACGTCGCGCACGAGAACATCGTCCGTCTGCTCTACTACTTCGAGGGGGAGCGAGACGCGAACGGAGGCCTGCCCTACTCCATGGTCATGGAGTTCATGAAGACGACCTGCCAAGAATACTGGGACAAGTCGCCCGAGGGCACGACGCGCAAGCGCTTCCTCGACCCCTTCATCAGCTGCCTCTGGACCTACCAGCTGCTGCGCGCGCTCGCGCACCTCCACGACGTCTGCGAGCCGCCCGTCGCGCACCGCGACGTCAAGCCGGAGAACATGCTGCTGAATCCGGCGAGCCACCTCGTCAAGCTCAGCGACTTCGGCCTGGCCAAGGTGCTGTCGAGGGACCGGCGGCACGCCAACCACTACTACGTCGTCACGCGCTACTACCGCGCGCCAGAGCTCCTGATCGGCTCCCAGTACTACAGCACCAAAGTCGACGTCTGGTCGGCCGGCGCCGTCTTGGGCGGCTTCCTCCGAGGCTGCGTCCTCTGGAGGGGCGAGAACACGGCCGAACAGTTCGTCCTCATCCAGAGCACCCTTGGACCGCCCAGCGACGCCGACATCGTGGTGCGTCCGTCGTCACCGCCGCCCACCGCCTCGTCCCTCAACCTTAGTGTGCAACCCGCCGGCTACAGCTACTGTACCGCGTTCTACTTTAGGACATGCTCAACGGCAGCTACATCAAATACGATGGGGATCTGGTGAAGCAGCAAGAAAGCAGGACCTTCGACAGTCTGTTGGACGCACGCGCCGGAGGCCAAGACGTGCAGGCCCGGCGCCTGCTGACCCGCCTCCTGAAGTACAACCCGTCGAAGCGACCGACCGCAGTCGAGGCCATGAAGCACTACTACTTCGACCGACTCCGCGACTGCGGCGGCTTCTTCCCGGGCACGAGCAAGCCGCTGCCCATTCGGGTCGCCGGCAGCCGGCCGTTTTTCCAGGCCGCCTCCTGCACCAGACACGCGGCCCAGCGCAGGACGACGGCGCGCCAGCAGCCGGAGCCGCGCTGTCGCCTCCAAGTGCCGCATCCGCTGACGACGCTCACGCCGCACATGACGAGAATGGCAACGGCCGCGGCGGCGGCGGCGACGCCCTCTTCGACGACGACCACGCCCACGACCGGCTACAGCGAGCACTCGCAGACGGTGGAGACGCGCTTCCGGGCGGGCACGACGCGCGCCGACCGCCACCGCCTCCTGGCCCGCGACCTCACCAAGGCGCCTCGCTCGGTCGGCGCCAAGCAGCGACGGACGAGGCGCAGGCTCAAGAGAAAGAAGAAGGAGCAGAAGAAGAAGAAGAAAGCCCAAGAGTTGAAACTACTAGCCGAAGAAACACTCGAACACTAGATTGGATCGGCCGTTTGACGTTCTAAAAAGGTTGCTCGAATACAAGACTAGCATTGGAAAAGTTCAGCGCTAAACGGATCGTGTGAATAGTTAGTTATATTACTAATAATGCCCCTGCCTGGCTTACTTACTCCATGTTTGAATTATATGTGCATTATGAATGAGTGTACCGACCGAAGAGAGCGTTCAAAACACCTTCTGAGAACGCTATGCCGGTGTGTTTTATGCAAGATTTTTTTTAATATTGCGCTGTTTGCGTCAAGAAGGAGTAAAACACGCAAGCAGCCTGTGCACTCGTTTTTCGTGTTGGTTGTGTTGTGCTTAAAAGAGAGAGTACACCGTTTTCTAGTGCACCCACCTCAACGCAACAAATGCGCCTACATGTTGCCAAAATTAAATTCAATTCAATTGACATTTTTTCAATAGCCCTGAGTTGGTGCTACTGGCCCGGCTGATACGTTTCTGCTTGCCGGCGCAGCGCGTGTGCCTCCGGCAGCACGGACCAAGAGGCTATGTTGTAGTAATTCGAGTTTCGTTGCGCGCTCGCCAAGCGTTTGGCGGCTGGCAGGCGGTGGCGTTGACTTCTTCTGCACTGCCGCGGCTCTCTTCTAATGCGCTGCCTCTAAGACGCCGCCTTTGCCTGCCAGTGACACCTGCGCGTCCGCCGCGCCTACACTGCGGGCGGCGCTGGCGGCGATCCATTGATTGCGTTCAGACGGCTGGCCTGCCGGCCAATTGGTGCGGATTGGACCGCCGCCACGGCTGTGACATGTAGCGACCGTGGCCGTCTGACGACGCAAGCCCGCTGACACGCTGTCGTGGGCCAGGAGCGCCAGCTGGAGGCGCCAGGCAGGCAGGCAGGCAGGCGCCATGGCGACGTTCAAGTGCCCGCGCGTCAACGGCTCCGCGACGGCCGCCGACTGCGGCGCGCAGTCGGCGGCGAAGGCGAAGCGCGCTGATAAGGAGCGCAAGTCGCGCAGACGCCGGAAGGGCAAGAGGAAGGAGCCCGACGCCGCCGCCGCCGCGACCGACGCGAGCGCGCAGTCGGCGCCCTCGCCCCCGCCCGCCGACATCATCACCTCCGTCTGCAAGCTCGACGATCCCGCCAAGTCGGAACACGCCGGTCGGTCCACTGTCACCACGCGTAGTTCGCCTCCGTGCGAACGAGCTGTGCCAGTCAAATCAACGGCTCTGAACGATTGAATAACGAACGAATAACCGAACGTGCTCCCTCCCTATCTTCTTGCCGGCTAATCGACTGCGTGCGTGCGTGTCCATCGTCGTAGGCAATGGGCCAGCGATTGACATCAATATCATCCCTGTAACTGGGGGTGGGGGTGGGCGTTGTACCCTTGCCCCCCTATCCAGCCAGAAATCAAACTGCTGCACGAATTTTTTTCAGTCTTCTCGGCGTCTCCGTGTTTATTTTATGGTATTACGGCTTTTTTCGTAAAGCTGCCAAAATAACGCTGCCTACTTAACCTTCTTGGACTAAGTTGGACGTTTGGTCCTAATTTTTGACGTAACGGACCCCCCCCCCCCGTACCCAAATAGACCTGACGCGACCCTCCCCAACAGACTCAGGCCAAGTGCGGGGGGGGGGGGGTGGATTTTCAGAATGTAGAAGCTTTGCATCAAAATTGGAACTTTTTGGACATAATTGGGTCTCGACTTGCGCTTGAGGACCCGGCCCATTACAGGTGTACCCCAGATCGAAAACCCAGTCATACTGGGAAAAGCTAGCTTGGTGTTCTTTAAAAATGAAGCCATAGATGTATAGATGTTGTTCCCAAAAGACGTTCGGGAAGTCATTTCGATGTTTTTTAGTTAGGGGGGTTCATAGCGTCCGTCGGGCGGGGGGGGGCTATTCATGTGTCGGCTTTCTTCAAGTGCGAGACACAACAAGTTGAGAACTTTGTCGCTTTCGAATTGACTCGAAGAATGCGCTGAGCACTGAGCAGTCCGTGGCGACTCGAATCTTGGCTGACGTTGGCATGTGTCAAATGAGTCGCGCACGCGCTTAGAGCGACGGCGCACGACGAACGTAAGCACAAGCAAGTACCAGATCAAAGTGACACTCAATGTAGACAGTTGCCCCCAGCCAGAACCCCCTCCCTAAATCGCGTTGAGCGCGCGACTTTGGTTAGGTACAGTCTGCCATAGTGCGCGCGAGTGGCAGCTTTCTCTCAATCCGAACTGCTCGCGCGCGAGACTTGGGCGCTCGCTCGTCCCGCAATAGTGGGTGGGTGTCGGCGTTGTCGCGCCGGCGGCGGCGCTGACGACGACGACTTTGTTGCGCTGTCGTCGCAGCAAGACCGGACGGGCCGCCTGTGCGCCGCCGCGCCCGCCCGCCGCTCCTCCTCGCAGTTGCGCCGCTGCCGCCGCTGTTCGTCAGCTCTCTCGCCAACGTACGCATCTAACTAACCGATAGGTAGCTGGTCGCGTCGCCCGCCTGATGCAGCCTCGCTCATTGTCCGTCCGTCCGCGCCAACGTCTCCTTCTCCCTCGCGCGCGCGCGCGCGCCGTCGCCGACTCACCGCGCGTCGACGACGACGAGACGAGCCGCTTGCAGCTCGCTCGGCCGCGCCGCCGCCGCCGCGTCGCTCGCCCGCTCCTCTCTTGTTGGCCCTCGGTGCAAGCAGCGCCGTCGGCTTGCGAACGTCGGCACGCTGCTGGCGGCGCCCTTCTCCACTCGGGGCCCCAAGTCGTCGTCGCAGCGTTCATTTGCGGATTCATTCGTCGTCCGTCGACTCCTCTCGCTGACACTTCGGAGTGGCGGCGCGCGGCCGTGTCGTTTAAGGCGGCCGACTCGACTCGCGAAGACGTTTGGTCCATTTTTCGGCGTCGCCGTTCTCCGTTGACTCTATTGAGAGCGCGAGAGGCGCCGTCGACGGCCGGACGACGCGTTGGCGTTCAATCATCCATGGTGGACGGCGATGAGCGAGGGCCGCGTCAACGCTCGGCGTCGCTACCGGCGTCGACAGCAGCAGCAGCCGAGCGTCGCGGCGAAACGCTACGCCGTCAACGAGCTGTCGCCAGCTCGGCAGTTGGGCAAAGGCCGAATTGACTGGCTGCAGGTCACTACCACTACTGACGACGAGTTCGGAGTCACGGAGTTTTGGCTCGCGCCAGTGGGCACGGCGGTCGTCTACCGAGACGTCTCCCGGCAGAAGTTCTACGCGAATAGCGCCCCTCTGGCCGTCAGCGTCGGCAGCCACTCGTCGTCGCGTCGACGCCGCCGCTCGCCGCCTCTCGACGACGCCGCCGCCACCTTGAACTCCAATGTCGGAGAGCGTCTCGTGCGTCGCGTGAAGTCGCTCGTCCGATGGGAGAGCTGGCCCACGGGACTGCACCCTTCCAAGGCGGAACGCAGCGCCGCCCGTCGCCGACAGCGCACCGGCCGCCGTCTGCGCCGCGCCGAGCCGCCGCTGGAGGAGGCTGGCGCTGCTGCAGCTTCACCCATCTGGTCCACGGCTACGCGTGGTCCGCTTGAGAGTACGTTCAAACAAGCACATTTTCGCCTGCTGCGCAGTGTACTCCCTGGGAAGCTAAAAAATTCTAAGATTGTGACAGTATCTAAAGCAATATTTCTCTGTAGCACGAATGTTCTGGCGCAGACCCACGAAATGTTGCGCTATGCCACTGCCCTTGCTCTCTGAGTTGTCTTTGCTTCTCCGGTGCGTGTGCAGAACAGCAGCGCTCCTTGCCACTATGAGACATCTGCATCATTCGTCAGACGTCAGCATTGCTCACTTGGACCGAGTAGGAAGGTTTCGCGCAAAAGCGTACGTAACAGAGCAGCAACTCTCGAAGTTGTCTGGTACATACTTGTGTTGGGTGGTGGAGGGATGGTTTTGAGGCTCTTCTGTCGAATCCATCTACAGTTTGTTGAGTGTCTGTCTGGCTCACGTCGTGGGAGTGGAGCGCGTCGGCGCATGAACGCTCGCGCATGGCGGAGTGCGTCTGGTTGTTCAGCGGGTGGCGTCGACGAGTCGGCGCCGGCGGCGAAGGCGGCGGTGGCGCTGCGGAAGCCGCGCGCGCGTCGGTTGCTGCGCACGCTGCTCTGCTGCCTCGGCGCCTCGCCCAACGCGCAGACGGCGCCGCGAGTCCCCTTCGCCGGCACCGCCGCCCAGCTCCGACACGCCCAGGCCGACCTCGACGCGCAAGACGGCACCCCCGACGGCGCCACTCCGCTCAGGGTTCGGCATCGCTGCTGATGGCACGCGATGGAGACAATCTCGATTGGCACACGCGCGCGCGCGCCGGCGTTTAGCCGCGCTACCTGCTGGAGCCGGTGAACCCGGCGGACGCGCACAAGAAGTGTCTCGTGATCGACTTGGACGAGACGCTGGTGCACAGCTCCTTCAAGCCGGTCAAGAATCCCGATTTCGTCATTCCCGTCGAAATTGAGGGCGTTACGCACCAGGTGCGTGTGGGGCCGTGGGGGTGTGTGAGGAGCGCGCGGCGCCACGTGAGTGGCTCGCGGTGTGCAGGTGTACGTGCTGAAGCGGCCTCACGTCGACGTCTTTCTCGAGAAACTCGGCAAGAGTTTCGAGTGCGTCCTCTTCACGGCCAGCCTGGCGAAGGTGCGTCGCGGCTGGCGAAGGCGAGAGCGGTCGCGCGACTCGCTTTAGTACGCCGATCCCGTGGCCGACCTGCTCGACAAGTGGGACGTCTTCCGCGCGCGCCTCTTCCGCGAGGCATGCGTCTTCCAGAACGGCAACTACGTCAAGGTGCGCAACGCGAGCGCGTCCTGCCCTAAGCTCTCGTCTGCCAGCAGCGCACGGCCACTGCAGGACTTGGCACGACTGGGTCGCAGCGTCGACCAGGTCGTCATCGTCGACAATTCGCCCGCCTCCTACGCCTTTCATCCACAAAACGCGGTACGGCACGCGCGACCGAGAGTCGCTCCCCGCCCAATGGCCTGTTTTTGTTTGGTTGTGTGTGGGCCGCTTCTATGATCGCGTGGGGCCTCTATCTGGTCACAATCGACCGCTGCTAGTGAGAGATGAGACCCAGTCAGCCCGATCCTGAGGGGCTGGCTCCTCAGGACCTTGCGATCATGAGTCCCAGTCTCTACCACTAGGCCACCTTGCAATGGCCTGTCGGCGACTGCGTCTTGGGTTCTCAGGTGCCGGTGTCGTCTTGGTTCGACGACGCCAACGACCGCGAGCTGCTCGACATCCTGCCCGTGCTCGAGCGCGTCGTCGACTGCGACAACGTCTACGCCGAGTTGGACGCGCACCACCTGCCCTCCGGCGCCGCCGCCTCCGACAGCCCGCCCTCCGCGGACGTCGCCCATTAGACATTGGTGGTAGCAGCAGGAGCGGCCGCCGACTGACTGGCTGCGTCGGGTTCGTTGACGTCTAGTCCTTGGGGCGCCCTGCGCGTCGGTCGGGCCCCAGTTGCCTCGGTCGGCTCGTGCGCGCTGCCGCGCGTAGCCCCCCCCCCCCGCGTCCCGTCCACCACTCGCGCTTGGTGGGTCGGCTGCGGATCGCGTTCGCGTCGTGCCTTCTCTTCTTCAAACGGTTGTATATCAACTTTTAACTCCAACCGACTGCGTTGTGTCGACGCCGCCGACTATATCTTTCTTTTTTGGAGAGTTGTCCGTTTCTGCCTTCAGTTCAAGCTGACCACTGGAGCGTCGACCGTTGTTGGTTCGCGCTCGTTGCCGTCGCCCTTCACGTCGATAATGCGGTCACTGCGCCGTTCTTTTCTCTGCGCCCCGTTGAGCCTCTACTGTTCTGTCGACAAACGTATCACGGCGGCGGTCACCGAGGCTATGCTAGCTAGGAGCGGGAGAGAGAGAGACGCTGGCACTAGCCGAGTCAGTAAACTGTTAGAACGGCGTCCCGTCGTGCCCCTGTCCCCTGTACAGCTTGTGTACGCCGCCGTCGCGATGTGCTGCTGCCTCTCGCGGAAAAGACTCTATTGTACTTAGAGCGCGTTGAGACGTCGCTTCGCCCAGACTAACTCACCGCTGCCGCCGTCGCCGCCGCTGAGTATCCGTATATACGAGAACCGATCGACTTCGACTACTCACATCCCGAGCGTACGGTAGCTACAGATCGCCGCGTGACGGGTTGGGGTCTCGCACCGCATTAGTGAGCCTAGCGCGCTAGAGGAGGGCAGGGCAGGGCAGGACCAGGGACAAAGGCAGGGCGAGCGCATCGACGACACGTCCAGTGGAAGCTCGAGACGGTTGCTGCTGGGCGCCGGGTCGTTTGGGACAGTCAGGTGAGGCTGACGACGCTCGCGTCGGACGTGGACGACGTCAGCTGCTCGTAGGCTGGACGTCCCGAGCACTTCTGGCCCTATTCAGCCAGAGTTGCGCACTGAGCCGGCGGACGGAGAGCGACCCACTGGCGGCACTCACGTTCTTCTTGTACCAGGTCTGCCACCGGTCCATGGTCGCCTTGTAGACTTGGAACTGACGGCACCAGTCGCGGTAGGCGGCGCGGAAGGCGTCGAGCGACTGGGGCTGCTGACAGCTGGCCTCGTCGACGCGCACCGACACGCTGCGCCGCCACTGGCCGTCGGCGGACGAGCACTCGTACACTCCGCCCTCGGTCGCGCTCACCTAAAGCACGACGCCGCCTGCGTGCGCGTGCGCGCCTCGCATCGCTCGGACGCTGCTCCGTTCCTTCCTGACATTGAACAGCAGCAGACCGCCGTCCACGGCCAGGTGGAGTCTGTCGCCCGAGTCGGCCCTGGTCAAGAGTCGGCCGTCTCTGCGCCAGCTGCTCTCGGAGGAGAGCTGGGGGCCGGCCCGACCGGAAGGGCACTCGAGGTAGGCGGAGTCGCCGGCGTACAGCAACCTGTCGCTGTCGCCTGACGACGCCGTGCTCGCAGTCGACCCGTCGGCCGCGCATGCGCTGGCCGCCTTCTGTCGACGAGCTGCACCGACGCCCGAGCCGAAAACCCAGCTACAAAAAAAGAAGAGTCGTGCCGCAGACGAGTAGGTCGGAGAGGCTTGTGCAACCTGTTGGTGTGCCTGTTGGCGGGGTGGGCGGCTCTGCAGCTCTGACTACGCCGATTCCACGCGCAATAGGGGTCGACCGCGCAGCTCGCGCACAGGCTGTAGCGTTCGCACTGCGACAGCTGAGCTTGGACCACGCCTTTGTCTTGAGCGACGTAGAGGAATTCGTTCTAGACAGCTGGCGCTCAATCTACTACTTATCATTGGAACCAGCCAGCAATGTAGCAGAGCTACCTTCAGCAAGGCCAGCGCACGCACAGGATCGGCCTTGGGCAGTCGGTAGACGCTAAGCAGACGACTGAAGTCGGAGGAAGCATGCGACGACGCATCGTCATCCGTCTGAGCCGGCGGCCAGTCGGCAACCTTGTAGACGAAGCCATCATCTGAAACTCGACCGTGAGCGTGAAGAGCGTGTGAGGACAAGGCAACTCTAGCTGGCGGAGTATACGGGTGGCGGCGAAGAGGACGTGCTCGAGGGCGCCGTCGCTCTGTAGGGTGTCGACGGCCAGCCGGCTGAACTGGACGTCGCGCTGGAAGAGCAGTGGACGGCCGTCGGCCATGGCCACGGCCTCCTTCATGAGCAGGTGGCTCTTGTAGAAGTGCAGCGTGCTGCCCGACAGCCGGCGAGTGTCGTCGACGCACTGGAAGCGACGCGACGCCGCCACCGTCGCCTCGACGACAGCCTTGCACAGAGGGCGCCTACCTGTCCCGGCCTCGGCGAGGGGATCTGCGAAGGCAGCGCCGGCAGCCACGCGGCCGACGTCGACACCTGCTCCAAGAAGTCGCCTTTGTCGAAGACGGCGTCGACATCGGCCAGAGAATAGGCGCAAATCCCCGAGCCGCCGCCGTAGCCAACACCGCTTCCAAACGCGGCGTAGAAACGAGTGCCGACCAGTTGGACGCTTTCTGTAAAGTCCGCTCTCGCACACAACGCACTTTCGGGAGACCACTGCTCGAGTCGCTTACGAATCCGATTAAAGTAGAAGGGGTACTCCGATGGAATGGAGCAGTTGAGGCGAGCCTTAAGCAACGTCGTCCAATGCTTTTGAAGTGTCGACTCGCCACCGACGTCATTCTAGGCAGGCGCCGTTCTGTTAGTAGAGCCGCCCCGCCGGCACGCTGCCGGTCTCAGCGCTGCGTACTTTGCAGAGGCGCGCGACACGCGAGTAGATGGCCTTGCCGCAGTTCGAGTACTCGAGCGCGACCTCGCGGAAGAAGAAGTAGACGTACTGGTCGACGTCGAACGCGGCCACGAACTCGGGCTCTGAGACGCGACCGCCGCTGCGTCCGCCCGCCGGCCGAGGCAACGCGGACTCGCGCGGACGCGCTGACTTACGATTGAGCCACTTCGAATCCGTGCGCACGGTGCGCATGTAGTCGAACTTGGCGCCCGTCTTGGGGTCGACGAGCACCGGCCTGTAGATGGCGACGTTGGAGCCTTGCGCGTCGACGCGCACTCCTGTGTAGATGCCAGCGATGCCCGCCGGGTTGCCGTCCACTAAGCCGCCACGAGCGTCGTCGCAGGCGCGCGGCCGTCGCAAACAGTCGAAGGTCATCCGTCACCTACCGACCCATACGGCGGCAGCGCCGTCGTCGTCCGGGTCGTAAGGGCAGATGCCGATCCCGCTCTGCGTCGACAGAGTCGCCAGCGAGTTTGCCTGAACACGCCTGGCGTTGCCGAGCCGAGCGCATCGTTTTCGGCAGTGCTCGACACTCACATCCAGCTCGGCAACCTTGGGTTGGAAGGAGTTCGTCGAACAGACGTACAAGACGTTGTCCTTGATGCGGAATATGGTCTTGGCGTGGTTCTGGCACTTGTATCGCTGAAAAGCGCCCTCTCGTGCGCATCGCCGCAATTGCGCCACTACGACCAGAAGCCTACCGTATCCTTGGGATTGCGATAAGCGCACTGAGCGTCGGCCGATTCGTCAGAGGGCAGCTTCGTCTCCGCGTACTAAAGAGTTGAACGTTCCAAATTCAAGAACGCCATCTCAATCCCACGTAAGAATTGAAACCGTATGAAACGTACAGGATGTACTATGTACAATAAATACCTCTACTCCCGTATGTACGACTATGATACATCCGGTGATGTTTTAGATAGGAGGAATATCTAACAGAGTACAAGTGTACTAAGGAGCGTTCACAGAGCCCACGAATCGCAAAAACTCACAAAGGCACTGCGCGTCGTCCCGTTTATGTTGAACATGCCCAACCTGTACAGACCATTCCTGAAGTGAGAACCAGACGCATACCGCAAAATCTAAGGGTCTATGCGTCTCAACAGTCAGAAAGAAAGAAACTTGCATGGCTCCAACGTAGAGCGACTGTGATTCCTCGTCCAGCAGCAGCGTCCGGTAGTAGGCGGTGCCGCGTCCGGCGGAGAAGACGCGCTCTGGAGCGGGCCGGTGGAAGCGCGGAGCCGCGCGACCTTTGCGACGACGTGGACGTACCAATTTGAAGGGGCAGCACGAAGGGAGGCGCATCCTCGGCTGCGGCAATCGCGAGGTGGCCGACGAGCCAGAGGAGAGAGCGCCGCACCGGCCACGCGCCCATGCTCTCTCTCTCTCCTCGCGCCACCACCGACCGGCCGTCAGACGGCGTGCGTGTCGCTCCGCATCCGCACTACTTGTGGCTACTGCGCAATCTCGCCAAGTCAATGCTAAACAGCGACTACCTACTTCCCGAAGGGCACGACGCCAGGTGGTGGCCGCGAATCGCGCGCGCCGGCGGCGGCGCTTTGGCTAGGTCGTCGTACTGCATACATTCTATCCCGCATGAGCCGTCAGAGCGGCACGGCACCGCACCGCCACGCCAGCAGCTAGCACTGCAATCAGCCGTTTGAATCGGCCAGCGCCGCGAACAGTCGTCGTTTCGCTGCATCATCGCTTGCCGCGGCCGCTTATTCGCTTTTCCGCCTAGCCAGAGGTGCTAACGTCCTCCAGCTACACAATCGCAGAGGCGGCGACTCTACAAGCGTCGCGCATTTAGAATTCAAAACGTCGCCAGGAGCTAACAACTGCGCGCGAATCGCCATGCCGATGACAGCTTTAGCGAACATTGAAGGCTGCGGTGTCAGCAGAGCGTCCAGCGCGGAAGGGCGGAACGACCAACACGGCCCGGTCTGGTCGCGTCGTCGTCGGCGTCGGCGCCTCCGTCGCTTCACGGTCTAAGCGGCGCGAAGGCAGGGCGGAGCAAGGCAGCGAACGACATCGATGGCACCGCCCCGGCTACGGTCCGCCAAAGATGGACTCGAGACTCGAAGACGACGGCCACTCCCAATGCAGCCTCTCATCAAGGCCCAAGAAATGCCAACCAATTGAATTTGCCGCACGACACGGACGAATCGATATTGACGAGCGCCCCCGCTAGGATCCGAAAAGTGTGTATCTCCATTCGACTATCGTGTACGTCCCTCAGACCTCAAGTCTAGTACGGCGTACATACGTGCAGTGCGTACCGCACTGCAAGACATTGCAGAGAAACGAATGGAACGAAGCCAAAAAAGCTCTAGCTAAAATCGACAGCGCAGCGAGCTGCGACCCGCTTTATGGTGTCTAAAGCGTTGAGGTCCAACAATGGGGATGGATGCGGGGTGTGGGAGACAGAGGCGACGGTGCAGAGTGGACGTGAGCCGTGGAGCGGCGTGCGTCGTCCGGGCCTCTCATAGGGGCCGTCACCAAGAGGGATGGCGCCGAGACTGTCGACCGCGGCACCTCCCCAGTCGACTGGGGGCCGCTCCTAAAGCAGAACGCCCTGCCTGGGCCGCAGACGGCGTGGGTGGCGTCAGCGGACGAACATTAGCGCTGCCTCCCCCCCCCCCCCCACCGCCGCGGCGGGAGACACGAGTCACGGGCGCGCGACCTCCAGCCGAGCGTCGCCTTGATCCAATAATGAGAATCAATGCAGATTGGCTGGTGCGTCGCAGAGCCGCGCCTCGTTTAGAGAGACCGCCGAAAATTTATGGTCAGAAAGAACATTAAGAAAAAAGCCGAGCCATTCTTTCGACGAACGATTACATACAGAGCGACAGACGAGCCCAGCACGACGGACTTGCTGACTGAGCAGAATAAGGGCCACTCGCGCGACTTTAAGATGGGGGGGGGGGCTAGCAAGCAGAGCTCCTCCTCCTCATTTCTTCTAGGCAAGCAAAGCAACGCACACTCAGCGAGGTCGGGTCGCGTCGTCAACAGTTCGGCGGACTGGGGCGGCGCCGACTAATCCGTTAGTTAGTCGAAGAAAGCGCCGGCGAGGCAGCACCCAGCACAAAGACAAGCAGTCGACGCCGTCGCTGCTGCTGACAGACGAGCCGCGACCTCTGACCCTGGGCGCTGGCGCATCCACGTGTGACTGACGGGCCAAAGGCGCAGTCGCGAGCGACGGCGAGCGGTGGCCGCTGAAGCGCGTCAGCGCCGCCCACTGACCGCCCAGCGACCTCAATGGGCAGCCGACTGCGAACGGCGAGCCAACAAAGTTGTCCACTTCGCTGGACGGCAGGCCGATGACTGACCGACGGCAGGCGCCTGCACGCGTAGCGCCTCCTCAGAAAGAACCCACTAGGACGGGAAAGGGCGTGGGAAAGTCTGCAGGGACCGGTGAGCGCGCGCACTGTGGACGACCGCAGCCACAGATACTAATCATGGGCGCCGACGAACAATACGGAGTCGTCGACAATGCGGCGGCGGCGGCGGCGTCGTCGTCAAGGTTCTCAGAAGTCATGAATCACGTCGCCCCACGTTGTCTTGTCCGCAGATTTAACGCGCAGTTCGCCAAGACTACAGCAGAACGCGTGAACTCGCCGAAGCCTCCACGGACGGTTGCCGAATGCGGATGGAGGAGCTTGTCGATACCGAAAGTACGGTAAGTAGGGTAGGTGCGAATGAGCGGGCCGACGGCGACAAATCACGCGACGGTTGGGCAGGTATCCCGCTGTCGGCGGCGTCAATGGACTGCAAGAGAGGGAACAATGCAGCGGAGGGGCATGCCGATCGACGGCCAATTCAAATCGGTCCAAGAGGGCCGTCACGCGACGCGCCCCCCCGCAGTCGTCCAGTCACACCGCAGCCGTGCCGAAGCACACGGACAGTCGAGCGAGATCCGTTGAAGGAAGTCCGTTTCTCAAAGCTGAGCATTACATTGGCGACTCTAACAGCCAATCGAGCAGCTGGCAAGCCGCGAGAGACCTGCGGTGGCAGTTGCACGACCGCAGCCGCGGCCGGCCAACGTCACTTGGCACGCATCTCAACCGCCGAGCCACGTCGCTGCCGGCTTCGCGCCGAAGGGTCCGTCTTCGCCCGGTTCCGCGCGGACACTCAATGGAAAGAGAAAGAGGTGCGAAGGGTGCAGGGGGGGGGGGGACGCGGCGGCGCCACGACTCGACGACGACAGGAGGGCGGAGCGTCGGCTCCAGGAGCGCATGCGACCGACGAGAGGCCGCCAAGGGCCAGTCGCCAGCCGATCGCAGACGACCGCGCGCCAACAATGACGACCGAACGACGCCGAGGAACGAGCAGCAAACGAACACTCCTTACGAGCGTCCCAGCGACAGAGGCGCCGATTGTTTGCGAGTGCGGTGCGACTGGGCCCGGCCGGCGGTCGCGCCCTCCTGGCACCCGCCTCCAGCCGAGACGCTCCAGTCGTCTGCATGATCGATGGATCCAACGACCGACCGATCGATAGCATCGGCACCTGCCATCGCATACTGGAGGGAGTCGTCAGTGGCGCGAGAACCACCAGAGGCAGCGTCGCCTTGCGTCACACGCCCCCCCCCCTTCCCCACCACGTCTCACCGTTCGTTCACATCCCCCGACCGAGCCGATCAGTCCACCAAGATCATCCGTCGACGGATAGCAACACGAATAATCCGCGCCGCGGAGGCTGACAGATGGCCGCTCATAGAACCAACAAAAAGTGTCACGAACACAAGTACTCCGAACACGTCCACGCTGTCCACTTGTGTCCGAAGCAGTTCATCGATTCCCCTTCAGGTTCAGCATTTCGACCCTAAACAAGAATATTCGCATGTGCTCGCTGCAGTGCATGCACGACACATGCCTGTAGGCGAATTCCATAAAGTTCGAGTTCCGACTGTCGGCGTTGGAGCCGAGCGTCCGGATCTGCTCCATGAGATCGCCGGTCAAGCGGGCGAACTTCACCCTCGCCTTGGCCACGCCCAGCTGCCGCGAAAGCACGCAC
This sequence comes from Paralinhomoeus sp. GSCO2_6, assembly GCA_030248085.1. Classification (NCBI taxonomy): domain Eukaryota; kingdom Metazoa; phylum Nematoda; class Chromadorea; order Monhysterida; family Linhomoeidae; genus Paralinhomoeus; species Paralinhomoeus sp. GSCO2_6. The sequence goes on from JASAMY010000976.1 coordinate 118,520, forward strand.
GTCTCGCGAGCGCGCCTCAGCCGCGACCAGCGCCGACGCACGCACGAGTCTGCCTCTGGCGAAGCTGTCGACCAGCTGGAATAGCTGCTCGACGAGCGTGACGAGCGTCGCGTCGCTGAGCAGGCAGTCCTTGACGCAGTTGTCGAGGAAGCGGCAATGGCAGCGCTCCACCTCCTCCACGCTCTCCGACTAGAGAGTGAGAGAGAGTGTGTGCCAGGCAAAAGTCGGCAGAGGCACTAGTGGGAGGCGCGCTGCCCCCCACCGAGTGGAGCTCGAGCTGGAACTTGGCCCAGTGGACGCCGACCACCTCTGATGTCATGTAGTAGAGGAAGTGCTGGAGGAAGGCGAGCATCGCGCTACGCAGGGCGCCCTCCACCAGCTGCGCCGAGTCGTGCGGCGTCCGCCGGGCGGCCTTCCAGTGCCTGGGGCGCGAGGGCGGCCGATCGCAGGGAGTGCGGGTGCGGAGGCGCTCACCTGCCGAGCAACAGCTGCAGGTGGTGCAGACGGAAGAGGCGGCGGAAGAGGATCTGGTACTGGACCAGAGCCTTCTCGTGCACAACCAGCGACAGGGGGTAGCCGGCGTCGAAGCGCAGACAGAAGCCCTCCGCCACCGTCAGCTCGGGCGTCTCCTCGACGAGGATGTCGATTCGGTTCGAGACTGAACCACCTCCTCTGCTCGCCGTCGACCGGAGACAGATGCTCGCATTTGTACGCTCGACGCGGTAGAATCAGAACGCACACGACTGTACGGCGTCGCTGTCTCGGCTGAGCACATTGAGGACGGCGTCCAAGTATGTCTTGAGCGAGTAGTTGCAGACCTTGAAACTGAAGCGGACGGCGGCTAGGAGAGAGGCTGTGTAGGCGCTTGCGGGACCGAGGACGCACCCGATGGCGGCTCCGTGGCGCTCGTCGAAGGGCCTGCCATTCCTGAGGGCCGCGTCGAGCAGGGTCGCGATGCGGTCGGGATAGCAGTCGTCGATGCGCTTATCCATCTCAGAGTCGACCGCCTCCATGAAGTCGACCAGCCAGTCGGCTCTCGACAGCAAGAAATTCTCCCGGAGAAACCTACGAGCGAATGGACCATTGGACGTGGAAAGTGGACGTGGAATGGAGAAACAGCAGAAAGGCAAGAAAGACAGGAATGCGTCGAAGAGTGCGTGCTCTTCGGTGAGCAGGCGGAGCAGGGCCCGACTGCCGGCCATCCGAGCGCGGCCGATGGCGGCGTTGAGTGCGAGTTGGAACTCGTCGGCCGGCTCGTAGCGCAGCACCGCCGCCTCGCCCTCGGCCAGTTTCACCGGCCGATCTGCAGGCGCGACCAACGGCTCGCTTCACTAGGGAACCGCAGCCAAGCGGGTGCGCGCGCACCCAACGATCGGGCGATGTTCAGATATTTTCCACAGGCGAGAAAGTCATCCTTGGACGGTAAGAGAAAGGACGGACAGAGCTCCGCGATAAACGTGTAGCGCTGCTCCCAGCTAAACGTTTGTCTGCTAAGCCTCTGACACGCACCCGGAGACGCAAAGGAAGGAGCACCCGTGCGCCCACCTGTCTGAGTCGTCGAAGCCGAACACTTCGTTGTTGTTATTGTTGGCCGTCTCGTCCTCGTAGACAAAGAGCTGTCAAGGCGACGAGCACGCGCGTGCCTGTGTTGCGCGAGGGGACGCGTGGGCGGGGGACGGTTGGGGCGCACCTCGAGGTAGGGGTCGTCGACGCGTCCCTCGTAGAGCCAGACGCGCATCATGTGCAGCAGCGTGTCGACCGTGGGCGCGAGGAGGCGTCCGAGCGCGCCCAGCTGTAGCTCGTCGAACTGCAGCCCCTGCTGCCTCCCGTGCAGTCGGTCGACGACCGCGCCGCCCACCAACTCCTCCTGGAGGGAAGACGGGCCGCGTTCGCGGGCCCCGCCTGACGCCGCAGCGGAGGACGGCAGCGGTGCCACCTCGTCAAGCTCGTCGCAGACGTCGGCGAGAAGACGGAGCACGAGCCGGGCGTTGCGCAACTCGATCTGGCAATGCGAGAGCGTGAGCCGACGCAGACGCGCCCTCTGGTCCAGGCTGACTAGCTGCTCGTGGTACTCGCGGCAGGCGTCGTCGAGCGCAGAGCACAGCGCCAGCACCACGCGGCCGTCGCGCAGTCGGCATCTGCCTGAAGAAGAGCGCCCATGGCGCTGTCGTCGTGACTCGTGAGGGCGGCCCGTCGCTCCGACTCACGCTGGACGAACGAGTAGACGGTGTCGTAGTCGGTGGCGAGGGCGAGGCAGTCGATCGCCGTATTCCGAATGCCGGCGTCGAAGAGGGCGCTGACCTTGAAGACGAGCTTGCCGCCGTCCCCTCTCTCGGCGCGCACGTAGTCCCCTTCTCCACCCTGACAACGTCGCGACCGCGTCCGCGCCGCCGTGCCGCAAGGACAACCAGCAGGCCAGGTGGGGGGGGGGGGGGCAACGCACGGCGAGGCAGGAGAGGACGTCGTCGACGAGCTGATACTCCTGCGCGTTGCGGCTGCGCAGGGCGACGGGCAACTCCTTCGCCTTCCACGAGGCCCTCGTCGCCGCCGAGCCGTCAAAGAGAGCGGCGCGCCGTCTCGCGACGCGCTGCAGTCCGCTCGAGCCGTAGCGCTGATTCACTGAACAGCGGACCGTGACAGCGGCGGCAGCCGTGTCGGCCGTGCCTGCGCGACGAACACTGTCGATGACGAAACTTCCGCCAACCCGAGCCGTTCCCGAGCACCTGGTGCAACACGAGTCGCTCAGAGCCGACATGCAGCCACTAGACGAGCGCGTACCAATGTGCGTCACCGAAACCGAGTACACTAATAAACGACTACCGCGTCCAAATGGTCGTATTCGCTGTTGGACGTATCGCGGTCGACTAGAGCGGAATGGCGCTCCGACACAAACGGGTACAGCGGAGGCGAGTCGGCGGAGCTAGCGGAGCTGAAAACAACGAAGAGCTGGTAACACGCCGACTTCGCACAGTGCGGGCAGCGGGGACTGACAATCACCGCACTCGAGTTGCAGACGGCGCACTTTTTCTGTCAGCGGCGTAGTCGTCGACGAGGCCGACTCGAGACAATCGGCCACAAGAAGCGGAGTCTCCGGCGATTCCACGGCCGCTCGACGCGCCATTTTCGCCTCGCCTTCACAGCGCGGCACGGCCAGCGATTTCAAGACTCGACCCTCGGGAAAAACTTGTTTGACTTTTTACATCAACGCGCAACCGTACACCACGGTGGATAGGCTTTGTCCTAAAAGATAGAGCAAACTCCTAAAGCGCGCAAATTTAAAGTGTCTATGCCTTCGGAGCTCATTAATAGTTCTAACAATAGCGATACATACACTCACAGGTGCAATTCAAACAATACAATTCAATTTTCAAACAAATTGGAGTTGCATAAGTCTGAAGTCTGCGGTGCAACTCTGCTGGGCATGGCATGCACGTTCCTTCTGCAGCGCACCAAGTAGTAAGGAAGGGGCTCATGCGCATTGCACTGGCTGGCACACGGTCGGTCGGCGTAGAGCCGGCCGGCGCGAGCCGGCGCGAGACGACTTGGCCCAGGGAGCGGCCCAGCCGAGCCCAGAAGCAGGCGCCGCTGCCGGCAACCCTTGGCCTGACGTGACCTAAAAAATTTCAGCGTCACCTAATGCGTAATAAGAATTAGGGCCGCACCACGTTTGACCCTACCGTACATAATGAATCGTATAAACGTCCAGATGATCTGCAGCGTGTCAAACGTTCACAAGGTGACGGGAGGGGGTTAGTAATGAACAGTCACCACAGCTCACAGGGAGGAGGAGGGACGCAACGCAGGACATTGCTGCGTGCTACCTGCAACTATGACTGAATCAGATTACCGTTGCGTTATCGTCACGCAATCAATCGGCATGCAGTCGCCGCGTGTAACGGTTCTTTTACAAGCGGGTCCATTTAAACGAACGCGGGAATTGGCAAACACTCGGTTTCTGGGCCAGTCAACAATGCCTCGCGTGCGCATGACACTCAACCGCCCACGGTTGAACCATTTGCAACCCCCACAACCGAATCCCAACCACGGCGGCTTAAGCCAACGTCCCGAATGTTCGTACTGACCCAAGCGTCTACACTTTCTGCGAGCGCACGTCTACTCCGGAGAGGGCGGCGGAGTACGCCAAGGAGCTGGGCTTGCTTGCACACGTCGACATTAGCGCCTCCCGATGACCGTGCGGGCCGTCCTGTTGCAAACGAGTACTGGGGTCGTTGCAGAACGGGCAGGTCCCGGTGGCGGCCCCTTCAACCCGAACGCGCCGAACTGTCCCGGCTCGGTCACCACGACCATGCGCGCTAACCGGCTTCAGTTCCGCTGCCGAGCCTGTCGGAAGCAGCTGAGCCAGCCAGACAAGAAAACCGCTGTTTTCATTATAGATGTGCCACAAATAGCTTACTGTATCAGCGTTGGCCGTGTGGCCCCAAATACAGTTAGGTGACGTCTGACCAAGTCCGAAAATAATTAGGTCACGTCAGGCCAAGGGTTGCCCCGCTGCCACCGTCGTCTGTCGGCTTCTGGGCTGGATCAGTTGCTGGAGACCGCCGAGTCGCGAGAGTGCGGGAGGGCTCTGGCAGCACTACTCGGCTGCCCTGGCGGGCCTGTGACGATCGACCGGCAGAACGGGGGTGCCGACGGGCACAACCAAGGCCTGCAGACCGTGGCTTTCCAACCCGTCGTCCGTTGTGTGACGTTGCGTGCGTGTGGCAGTGGCGTGGTGTCGACACGCAGCGCGTTGATGAGTGACGACGAGCCGCCAGGGCGTGGCTGGCGTGCCGACAGCCGCCAGGCGGGCTGGCGTGTCGGCGGTTATTGTCGACGCTGCCGTGGCGACGGAGTCCTCCGGTCCGGCACGGTCTGCTGGTCAGAAGACGGAGAACTGCGACAGCGCTCCCACACTGAATTGACGACGACGGGACGACGGTTGACGACGAGTCGTCAGTGTTGCACGCGCGTGCCGACGCGTAGCTCTGCTGGCTAGCGTGTCATACACTAGTTGGAGACGACGCTGCACACGAAGGCCCTCACGCTGTCGACGCGTCTCGCCCTGTCGACACGTGTGGTTGTTGACGGCGAGACGAAAATCGAAAACGATGCGCGCCCCACCGCGTTGCTGGTGGTCGGCGGTCCTTCTCGATGCTGCCGAAGGAGTCGGCAGAGTCTGGCTACACGACAGGAGACAGACGGCAGCGGCGAAGCTCGCACCCGACAGAGGGCAGAACGCTGTTGAATGACGACGCGCCATTGATGCACGGCCACAACCGACGCCTTACTCGGCCGGCCGGTGCGTCGGTCGTCCTTGTCGACATTGCCGACGGAGTCGTTCAGAAAAGGCTGACCGGAAAACGGACAACTGCGCAGCGGCGGCGTGCTCAGACGACACTGTCGACGTCGGTCGCGCAAACTGACTGTTGACGACGAGTCGCCAGCGCTGCATCCATGTACCGACGCGTTGCTAGACTGCCTGGTACGTCGACGGCCAACCACGTGAACGCTTTGTCTTTTATATACGCCGACGCTTTTGCCTTTCACACATGGTTTCTGTTGCATTTTAAACAAACAAATTACCTAAACGAAGAAACGCGAACATAAAATAAATTAAACTGCGCGCGTACCGTTTTTCTTACTTTTGCTACCGTTTTTCTCATTTTCTACCGTAATTCTCATGCTACGTATTTGCATATTAGGACAACGTTACGACACGTACACCACTACAACAACAGTCATTCTTAAATACGGTAAGAAGATCGTACGATCAGAAGATCGTAAGATTTATAAGATAAAGACGTAGTAGAAGGCACACAGTACTTTCTGTAGTACTTTCTGCATGGCTAGATATAGAGTTGGGGAAACAAAATCCAAGTGGAAGGCCTTTGTTGAAATGTCACCATTCTTATTCTGACAGTGGAGCTAGTGGTGGGGCGTCAGCGAGCGGCAGGTCTCGAGTGAAAGTGGGGCTGATGATTGGGTGTCCTGGGACGCGTTCTTGTTCTTCTTGAGCTTGACGAGCTTCGACACGCGTCAACTCGCCAGCCCACAGTCTTTGCCCATACATCGGGTCGGGACTAGGCCTCGGGTGTGCGGGTGGTCAGCGGATGGCCATGGGCACGTTCGTCGTCGACGCCTTGCCTTTGTCGTCGCGCCGCCGCAATGAGGTCGCGATCGATCACGATCGTCGTTTGAAAAATGCGTAATACTAATCTTCTTAGATCAAGGCGCAAGACCAAGATAAATACAGAGAAGGGTTAACTTTAAATTTCTCTCTAATGAATGTTTTACTTGTTATATTAGGCACTTCTCCGTTTGTTTATTTAGAAGACTGCAGTACCTTCGCCTTTTTTCTTCAAGGCACCTAGGTACTCTTAAGGACAAGGAGATGAATGAGCTGAGCACAGCGTCGCATCAATTCATTCTTTTCTTGTCGTTGCGCTGCATCGTGTGTACGTGCCGCACCTTTAGCGCATCAATTTCGACACGAAAAAGGAAAAGTCTTTCAGTGCTCCAGATTGATTGAAAAAAGGAAAAGGAAAGGACTGTGATTAGATCTATTACGGTACCTAAGTTCGGTCAAAGTATACTGTAACAAACGCGATTGTTCAGTCAACGTCGGGAACAGTTCACAAAATGCTAGGGTGTAGCGAGTTTCGAGTTCCGCCAGCCAAGGATGAAGGATTTCCTGCTGGAGTTGGACGTCGAGAAGGCATCCGTGCGTGGCGTGGTGTTGTATGGTCCGCACGTCGCTGCGCTACGCGGCCGCTTGCCGAAGAGGGCCTTGTGGATTGCGGCGCGCTCAGTGCCGTATAGGGCGTCGCCGCTGACCGCCGATCGCAGCGGCTGACGAACGAGCGGAGGAGCGGCGGCGCCGAGTGATGGATGCCATGGCGCGCCTTGCCCTGTTTTGACAAAGTGGCGGGCGCATCACTCGCACATTCGACGCCCAGCCCACGTATAGGCCCAGCCCACTGGTGTAGCTGTGCACCGTTGGTTGGCGGCGTTTTCAAAGTCGGTCGCCCGCTTCCACATGTAGAGTGCCTCCTAAAGGCGCGAGCTTTGACGGTAGCGACGCGAGCGGCGGACCGAGAGCGCCGTCGCCGAAGCACAGTCGCGTGTACAAGAAAAAGCTGCGCCGACGCGGCCACGTTTACATCACATAAGTAAATCAGGATGCGATAGAGACGAGCGGCACTTGCGCGCAAGTAGCTGGCTGGCAAATGGACTGATGGCATGCGTCGTGGCGCGCGCACGCCGTCGCCACCGAGCAGATAAGCGACGCAGACAGCCCGTCGACCACGCAGGCAGCCGGCGGCCCGCGAACACTAAGCACAACAACATCGCGAGTCGGGACGGCTAAGAAGCTCCAGAAGAGACGCGCTCTCCTCTGCTCTGTCCGCCCGGCGCGGCCCTACTTGCCGAGCAGCGAACCTTGTCGGCGTGCGCATTGCGCGCAACCGCTGCCGACAGGCTCGCTCGTCGTCTCAGACGCTGCTCAACATCCGTAGCTAGCAATAGAAGTAGCCGGCTTGCCGCCGTCTAATTACTGTGTGCAAACGGACGTTCAGCGGCCAATCAGTCCCAGCGGGCCGTTTGTCGACTGGTTGCAAGAGGCTTGCACGGCTGCTCAAGCGACCGGCAGCTCAAAGGAGAGAGAAAAAGGCGAAGACGGATCGCTGGCCGCTAGACGTCTGCCGAAACTGGCCCGACCGGACTGGAGAGATAGAGTGAAGTCGACATCGGGTTCCTCTGTGCGCCTTGCCCTCCGCCTCCGTACGCTGCCCGTTTTGAGCCAGTTCGGCCTCGGGAGACGGCGGCGGCGGCGGCGGCGTTGCGAACGACGGCGAGCGGCGGGCGCAGCGTCGGCATCTTGCAAAGGAAACGGCAACGGCGCCGCCAGCAACGTGCGCGCTAGAGCGATCGGGCCCATTCAAGACGCTACCTTGCGCTCTCCGGTGCGCCAATAAAACTGAATTTATGGGAACGATGAAACGAGCGGGCGTTGACGGCAACACCCACTACGACGACGCCATTCACTGCCGTCGACGACGATTCTTCGGCGTCGTCCGCGGACGACGCCGATGGCCGGTTCTGGGCGTTCTGGTCGTCCACCTAATCACCGCGGTCCAGTGCGCCAGCGCCTCCGTCTACGGTCAGCAGAGGGGCAGCCGGCGCTGCGAACTGATCGACAGCCGCCCCGGCGCAGCCGAGTGGTGCGCCAGCCTGCCCTACAACCAGACGGCCTTTCCCAACGCGCTGCTCCTCGACGGCATCGAAAGCCAAAGGACGGCGCTGAAAGTACTCGACACGTTCCGCGGTCTCGTCGAGTACCAGTGCAGTCGGCATGTCGCCTTCTTCCTCTGCGCCGTCTACCTGCCCATGTGCTCTCCGGACCTGCCCCACGACCGCGACCCCGTCGGGCCGTGCCGGCCGCTCTGTCTCGAGGTCGAGCGCGACTGCACGCCCATGCTCGACAGTTTCGGCTTTCCCTGGCCCGCGGCGCTCAACTGCTCGCGCTTTCCTCAACTCAACAACGACCATACAATGTGCATGCGCGGGCCGGACGAGGAGACGGCGCCAGGTTCGACTGCTGCATCAGGGCGCGAGAAGGGCCACCCCACGGCGCGGATCGACTGCGGCTCCATAGGGCTGGTCCGCACTAACTACAGCGAGGAGTGCGCGACGCCGTGTGGCGCGGCGGAGCGGTGGAGCGGGTCGACGAGTTGGCGCGCCGTGCTCGCCTGGCTGCCCTCGGTCGTGCTCACGACGACGTCCGGTCTCTGCCTGCTCCTCTGCCTACTGGCCAATCAGCGACTGGCGCTCGTCTATCCCGAGCTGCCGCTCCTCTTCCAGTGCTGCTGCTACGCGCCAATGGCCGCGTTCACACTCTTCAACCTACTCTTGGCCAAGTCGCTGTCGTGCACCTCCGAAGTGAGGGGAGCGCCTCCGCTGCTCGTGTCGACGACCTTCCACCACGCTCCCTGCTCGGCAGTCGCCATCGTACTCTACTTCTCGGCCAGCGCCGCACGACTCTGGTGGCTGGTGCTCTGCTGGAGCTGCTTCCTGACGCGCCGTCGCGGCTGGACTCCTCGCGACCTGAGCGTCTACTGGAACGCGACCGCGCACGCCATCGCCTGGGGACTGCCCACTGCGGCCCTACTCGGCATTCTCACGAGCCAGGCTGTCGACGCCGACTCGGCGACCGGCCTCTGCTACGTGGGCGGCCAAGAGAACGCGAGCTCGCGCCTCAACGGCCTCGTCTTCCTCGGCGGACGCGACTTGCTGCTGCTGCTCACCGGAGGCAGCCTCGTCGCGCTGTTGCTCTGCAGATGCAGGCCCGTCGACGCCGCCCTCCTCGACAACAGGCGGCGTCCAGCCTTGCCGGAGACGCAGTACGCGCTGGTGGCGGCGAAGGGCGCGTCCAGTCCGTACGAGTCCCTGCTGAGCGTCGCGATCGTGGGCCAGTTGCCCGTGCTCGCCCTCTCGGCGCTGGGAGCGGCGCTGCGATTCGCACACCCGCCAGCGGCGCCCGCCGTCCTGCTGGCGGGACGCCTCTCGAGCACCGTCTACTCGACACTGGTCACGCTCCTCTGTCTCCTCTGGATTGGACTGTCGCTGATGCGCAGGCGCACACCGGGCTGGAAGACGAGTCGCGCCGCCGGCCAGAACCACACACCGCTTGCCACGTCCTGCGTTTGACTGCGCGTTCGTTCTCTCTCGCCCTGTGATCCGCTTCTAGCCATACGGACACCTGCTGTGCAGATGTATAGTGTGCAGAGCGGTGGACCGCCCTTGGTGTACGCTGCGTACGCGCTGGAAGGATTTTTCGATCGACCACGTCTGCTTTATTTAATGTTCTGACCACTGGCACGTGCGCGTGTGTGCACGCCGAGCGTCGTGAGAGCCGAGTGAGCGCGGTGTGGACGCGCGCGTGCGAGTGGAGCACGTGACAACACGGACGCAGAGCTGGCGCCGACGACGACGACGGCCGACAGGACAAACAACAACGAGAACAGGGGGAACGTGCCGCACAATACACGAATCAATGGGAGGGAGGGAGGGAGGGGAGGGTGTTGAAGGCGCGCTTAAAACTCGAAGTCGGCGCCGGCCATGTCGATGGCCCACTGGAACTTCTCGCGTTGCGTCTTGCTAAAGATCTTCTCGAGGGGCACCTCGTACTTCTTGCACCTGCAGAGCGAGCGAGCGAGCGGGCGAGCACGTCCCTTCGTGTCTACAGCCAGCGACGCGGCGCGTGGCGCCTACGAGCACGGACCAGGCGACGCTGATGCGCGGGTCGAGATAGTTGAGCTTGGAGGTGCTGAGCGCGATCTCCTTGTTCTCGTCCTTGTTGGTGCGCTGCACCTTGAGCTTCTTGAGCGCCTCCTTCAGACGGGCCACCTTGCGCCGGCACTTCTCCTCGTCCCTCTTGGCGCAGTCGTGCAGCTCGCTCTTCGCCGCCTTCAGCTCCTCCTTACGCTCCGCGATCTGCATCGGCCGCCACGCGCCTCACCCACCCCTCCCCCTCCCTCCCCCACTCAGCCACTCCCATCAGCCAGACGCACACCTTCTTCGACAGGGTCTCCATCGCCTTGTCGTGCGACTTGGGCACGGCGCGCTGATGGTTGCAGAGGATCGCGACCTCGCGGTTCGCCCGGTTGTACGCCAACACCAAGTCGTGCACCGAGTCCTCCGCTAAACAAACCAACGCAGACAAGGCGCTGATTGATTGGGACCGTTGGACGTCGTCTGCGGCTCACAGTCGGTCAGTTTCTTGAGTTGCTCCTGTAACGTATGGGACGCGTTGTACGTTCGGAATACCTTGGCGGTGAGGCCGGGCATCTGGTCTTGCAAGTGCTTGTTCAGCACCGCCGTCTAAAGGAAACACATTGTCGTCAGCCGCTACCGCCGACCCCAGCAAAGGGGCGCGCGCACGTTGAGTCGGTCGAAGAGGTCGTCCTGTGGCTGTTTATTCTCGATGAAGAGCTGGAGGTTCTTGAAGACGCGCTTCTCGACGGCGACCTCGTTCAAGTAGCGGATGCTGTCCTTGCCGAGGAAGTCGAACTGGACGACGTTCTCCTTGCCGCCCCTCTCGGCGAACAGCCGGATGTGCTCGCAGCGCAGAGAGCAGCAGCCGACCGTGTCCGCCGCCTCGTCCGTCTCTTTCTCGTTGCCCGCTCGCAGCGCCAACTGACACCGAGCGACACGAGCCGTCTTCCGGCCAACTGACGCTGCTGCCGCTGCTGCGAGCACACGCATGCACCTTGTCGATGAAGTAGAGCGCAACGGCGCGCTGTCGGACGCGCATCTCCTTCGACTTCATGTCCGCCTGGTACGCGTCGCGGATGCGGTCGACGCACTTGTGCAGCTGGCGCGCCTTCTCGAACTTCTCCCAGTCCTTCTCGCCCTGCCAGCGCCGGCCGAGCGCGTCCACTTCCGCTGCCTCGCATCAGATAACCTCCCCCCACCCCCCTTCCCACCTTGATCTTGGAACTGGGGTTGAGCATAATGTACTTGTTCTGGCCCAGCACGTTCTCCGTCCAGGAGGCGAGCCAGGAGACGCTGTTGTCGTGGCGCACCTCGGCCCAGCGCCGACCAGCAGGCGGGTCAGGCACCTTCGAGCCCCTGCAGAGTCCAGAGTGAGCGAATGAAACGTATGCAGCGAGCGAGAGGAAGCGCCAGCGAAGGCGCCTACTTGCTGCAGTTGATGATGATGTCGTCGGCGGTGACGCGCCGCTTGAGCTTGCCCATCTTGGGGTGGTCGCCCCGGCCGCGGAACAGGCCGGGCGGCTCGAGGCGAAAGTTGGCGATCTTCTGCTTGTGACCGTCGATGATCGCGTACCCGTACTTCACAACCTCCTTCTCCCGTTGCTCCTTGAGCTTCTGCAACGCTGCGCAGCACGCGTCGCCCATTGCCCGCCCTCCCGAGAGCGGAGCGGACCAGCTTCTCCTCCTTGGACATGGCCTTGCGCTCCTCGACCTTCTCCAAGAAGTACTTGTGGTACTCGGCAAAGTTGCACTTGGCCAGCTCGGTGATCAGCTCGCGCTCGGCCGGCTTCATCACCTTGCGCCAGTCCTTGAAGAAGTTGTCGTTGAACTTCTCCTTCGTCGTGTACTCGTGGTCGAGCATCTTGCCGTAGAACGAAGCCACCTCCTCCGCCTCGGTCGACAGCGCGACCGGCTTGCCTGGAGACGGCGGCGACGCGACGACGGCTCGCGTCCGCGGCGCCGGCCAACAGCCGCGACGCACCGTCGTAGTAGAAGCGGACGTTGGAGGGCAGCGGCTCGTAGGGGGGCGCTAGCAGCGGCCCGTTGTGCTCGAGCGTGTTCCACTTGACGCCGTCCGGGTGCTTCTCCTCCTCCCACCACTTCCACACCTCCGCCTCCTCCTCCTCCTTCTTCTTCTTCTTCGTTGGACTGCCGCGCGACGCTCGCGAGGACGACGCCGACTCGCGCTTCGACGCCCGAGAGCTCGTCGTCGTCGTCGTCGTCGACGACTTCTTGTGCGCGCCTTTCTCCTTTTTCACACCCTACGAGTTGAGTCAGACCGCTCCCGAACTGCTCAATCGCGCGCCCCGCCTCCGTCCTCCACCGACCAAGGGTTTGTAGTCGTCGTCGTCCTCGTCGCTGCACTGTGCGCGCGACTTGCGCTTGCGGGCAGAGTCGGGCTTCGCTTGCTTCGTTTTCGCCTTCCTGCAAAGGGAAGACAGCGATCGACTGCGAATGCGGACGAAGCGACGGACCGAACGCTGAGGGGCACGTCGTCGCTGTCGTCGTCCGCCTCCTCGCGCTTGCGCTCCGCTTTGATGCTCGTGAAGTCTGCCGCGGCCGCCTTTTTCCTCGCCGCCTACGCGAGTCCTCCCTCGGTGTGCGTACGCTGGCTGGGCACGCGCTGACGATCGCTGACGGCAAGCGACCTACGAGGGGTACGTCGTCGTCGCTGGGTCCCGCATCGCTGCCAGTCGGCTCGTGCTTGATCCCCGAATCGTGGCTTGACGAATCGCCGTTGTCGATACTGTAACAACTGCCACAATGTAGAGTGGACACTGGGAAGCGCAAGTCAGGCGGTAGCGATGTACCCGTTCAGTCCAAGCGGATCAGCCGAGGACATAAAGAGGCGATCTTCGGCCGCAAGCGCCATCTTGGCCTTCTCTGGACGACCCCGCTGCTCGACGTCGCAGACGAGAGAGACGAGTTGCGGCAAGCAGAGGTTCGCTGAGGCGGAATGCAGGAACCCAGTCCGTTAACCGGCGCCCACGGGCCAGCTGCTCTGCGCCACCAACACCACCTCGCCCCCTGAATCGAGAGAGTTCGCAAAACCGTCGATTGCCGCATTCCACAAGGGCTCGGACGCCCGCACGCACGCACGCACAGACACTCACACCACACCGCACATAGAAATTTGCTGTGCTCGGCCGAGCGGCGGCTATGTCCGATGTGGGGTAGCGGGCAGCGTTCATTGACACGCGTACCGCCGTCTAGACAGCCGACGACGGAAAGGAATGGTTTAGGTCAGGGAGGCGAGGATACGGTATTGAACAAATAATGTGCTGCCCTCTGCCAGTCGCGCTACGCAGCCACTCCGAAGCAGGGTCGGCGGGCACGCAAGTTCCTCCGTCCGCTTGCACCAAGTACGGTTGTGCAATGCCACTGTCCGCACTCCAATGCCATTGCAGTAATGACCATACGTGCGTAGACATAGGTACATGTACTCTTCTGTTGCGACTTGCTAACGTCGACGTCGTACAACCAAAGCGAAATGGCTAATCAAAACGCGCGACGACAAAACAACGACCACGACAAAAATAAACAGAGCAGAGCAGAGACGGGACAGGACAGGACGTAGGAGGGCGGGCGAAGATCGTCGGACTCGCACCGCTACTGTGATCGCAAACTATCGGGGATTAGGACAATCGTGATCAGAGAAGGGGGAGGAGAGATGTGACCGGCCGACTACGCGAGTGTTGAGGGATCACTGGTCGACGACGTAGGTCATGGCGACGAGACGTTTGCCACTGTCGACGCCCGGCAGGGGGAGCGGCAGGGCGTCGACGGGCGTGGGTCGGAAGCCGAAGACGCCGAAGGTGCGCATCAGAGCGGCCGCGGAGGCGGCGTCGTGCTCGAAGTAGACGACGACGCGTCTGCAGCGCGGCAGCGCCTCCTCGGCCGCCTCGAGCGTGCGCACCAGTCTGAAGCGGCCACTCGAGCGCGTCCTCCACGCACAATTTCGGCACTCAGTTGTGCAGGGCGACGTACGCTTCCTTGGACTTCGTCAACGGTCCGTCCGTCTCGACGGGCACGAGAAGGCAGTCGGCCAGGAGGCGGCCGCGCCACGACTCGAGCTTGTCGGCGAACGGCGACTCGAACAGCACGCGCACGTCACGAGAGTGGACGCCCGACTGGAGCTGCTCGAAGGCGTCGTCCTGCAAGGGAACAGACGGCCGTGGTGAGGGCGGCGGAAGTGCGCAGACGCGCAGACCTTGATCTGGGGCTCTCTGCCCTGCCCAGGCAAGGAAACGACCACGTCGTCGAGACGCTTCTTCGGCGCGGCAACGGTCGCTTTCGTCTTGTGTACAAACGAGGAAACATCTAATAAGTCTATGCGAGAAACGTCGTCTTCGTCGTCATTGGGCGACGCGCACAGCGGCCGCGAGTCTTCGCTTGGGGGGACGTCAGGAACAAAACGTGGGATTGCTGCCCAGTCGTTTAAAGGGCGACTGGCATCGGAGCAGCTTACTTCTGAAGCGACAGCACAGCACACTGACGGCGGCATACAACTTGACATGCGTCCAAGTGCACCGCTCACCTCAGACTGTTTTCGCTCGTGATGTTCAACATGTTTGTTGCCAGCAAACGGGAATACGCTGCTTGCCGCCTCCCTTTTGTCCAGTCGCGACGCACCCGACAGACGATGAGGCTCTTGGCTGGGAATTCGAGGCACTGCTCTGCGGCCGCGAGGCAATGCTAGACTCGTTCGTCCAAGTCGCCGCCTTACGCTACGCGGCTTAGGGTAAAGCAAGCAGGCAAGCAGGCATGCAGGCAGGTAAAGGAAGCAGGCAAGTTGCAAGCAAATTTCTCCGTAAATACCTTAGAGCGATCTTCGCATTTATCGAGTCAGATTACGGTAATCAACTTTTTCAAATTGCAAATGTTAAGCTAACGTTCTCTGTAGTGTACGAGTTGTTACCTGACAGACAGGATGGCACTGGCAGAGTTCCGGAATGCCACCAACAGCGATTCACTGCTTTCTGCAGCTGCTCTGCTCAGCACGTCTCGCACATACACGCCGCATGGCGTGGCATTTCGCGCCACAAGCGCACTTATTGCAGCACAATACTAGTGCAGCACTGTAGTGTAATGCGAGACTGAGAGAAGTGATCAAAGCAACCGAGACCTCAATCAACGCCAAGTAGCGGAACAGCACGACCGGAAGGCGCCAAAGCAATCGAGATTCCGCATTCAACTACCTACGGGCTAGTGAAACAGGGAAACGACTTGAGCAAATCGAAATCAAAGCAATCGAGATTTTTCCGTGTACCCTGCCAAGGGAATAGAGGGAACGGACTCGTAACGGAATGGGGAAACAGCCGAGAGAAGGGTAACAAATTGACAGGGGCGGATCCCTACACTCCGAACTGGCTGAAGAAGTGGGCTCTGTGTCTGTCGGTCATCAGCTCCTGTGCTTCTGCCGACAACTTCAGCAACGCCGTACCGAAGCAGGGAGAGTAGCGAGGGATGATACACCTGGAACGGATCAGTCACACTATTTAAGGGGTGTTGCGTTGGCTGGAAGGTGGGGTGCGTTAGGGGCAAAATAAGACCGTGGGAATGGATACTACAGATACCTAGCAAAATGTAAAATGTAAATATCAGTTCAACAGTTCTCGTGGGGGCCTCAACAGTCGTCTACCCCCCCCCCCCCAGAATGAATGCTTGAAGATATTACTCGTAGCGGAGGTGCAGGGCGCAGTCTCCCTTAGTCGCCTTGACGTGCTCCTGGCCAGTCGCGTCCTTGTAGGAGTACCGCTCACGGTGCACAACCACCAGGTCGAAGGGAGGCCGCTCCGTGTCAGTCAGAAGAATTCTCCCCTGAAATCAAAAAGCAATCAATCAATCAAAAAGACATTCCGTTGCAGGTTGGCGGTGGGTGGGAAGTAACGTGGGGGGAGAGCATATATACAGATTTGACGCCATGGAGTGGATTGGGGTGGGGTCAGGGTTGCACAATTAAAAAAAAAATTTTTTTTTTTAAATTTTTTTTTTTTAATTGGTTTTTAAATTAAAAAAAATTTCTTTGAATTTTGGGTAAAATGTAGCTTCTGAGTGGCAAAAAGGCGTTTAAATGGTGTTTGGATGGTACAATTAGTAGTCATGCATGCATAAACTTGCTTATTAGCACAAAAAACGAGCGCATTTTGGTGTTCCCAATAGGTTCCCAACATAGTGCAGTACCGTACACGACCATTTAGAGGCAGCGGATGTGTCACCATTTGACTAAAACGTTGCTAAATATGCTTCTAAAGGCTTTAAAGGAACATTTTTTTTATGCAACCCTGGGTGGGGTGATAATAATAATAATTCAAATTCCCAGGTTTCAGGCGCGGGCAGCACCACCACCTTTATTTAAGCGGATCAAGGCTACCGTGCATCCCCAGCACTTCTTGTCCGTCGAGCGCTTTTCTTTGAGGAAGTGGCGCACAGCTCGAACGTGGAACGGCTCATCCGGATCCATGTAGTACTCGACGGCGGCGCCCGTGGGCCGGACGGGCAGCGCGCCCAGCTGTTGGCGGCTGGGGGCGGCCATGCCGCAGCCGCAGGAGCAGAGCGCCTTCTCAGTCGCGTCACCGGCCAGGAAAGGGGCGGGCAGCGTGACACCGAGTCGACGTTCGGCCACGTTGACACCCCCTCCGAACTTTCGAGCAGCCTCGTTTCTGGTGGACGACTGATTGACGTCACGCGAGCTCGATTCAGCCGCGCGTCGCCCCAAAGACGCCGGCGAGGGCCGCTGGTCCATCATTTTTTTACTTGGACTCTTTGGCAATGGTGACAAGTCAGCGAGCGCCTCTTTATTCGCTTTTGTCGGCGTCAAAGCGCTCATTTTCCTGAAGAAAAATCCGAATTGCTTTTAATCGCGGAAAGAAAATTAACGTGGTGGTGCCGCAAATTACATGCCTGCTTGCTTTACCTGCCTGCTTCCTTTACCTGCCTGCATGCCTGCTTGCCTGCTTGCTTTACCCTAAGCCCGCTACGCCGCAGCTGAAGGAAAACGGTAGTTGGACGTTCCACGCACCCGTAAAACAACACCGGAATAAGATGTTTCTAAAGCACAGAGCTGCACCAGCAGATGCATCACAGCAGGATAAATTCTGAGCAATACGTCCCGTAAGTCAGAATAACAGAGCAAATGTGAAGCTTTTCGCAAAGCCAATGCCTCATTCCAAGCCTAAGCATATGCAAGGCTTAAAACCAAGAAAACAACAGCCCTTCTACCCACTAGCGGATCCAGAAGGGGGGGGGGGAGAGGGGGGTCTCACCCTCCTGTCAGCTCAGATTTGGGGGGGGGGGAAGGAGGGGGAGAGTTCAGGGGGAGAAGAAGGAAAAAAGGACGAGCACAGGGGCAAAGTGGGCAGATTTTTACGTTTTCCTTGGATTTTTGCACTCAAAAGCGTAAAATTTTCGCCTGCGGCGCTCTGGTTATATTGCAACTCACTATTGTACTCACTATCGTCGTTCTAACTATCCAACTCACTATCGTTGAAAATAGTTCAAACAAAGCGCGATGCCAGGGCCTAAACTTGACTTTTCGAATAAACTGCGATGAAAAAAAATTTGACCTTCTCCCCCCTCTGTCGCAAAATCCTGGATCCGCCAGTGCTTCTACCCATTCCGTAAACGCCGTCGCCGTTTTTCTGCGCTGTTGCTTTGTTTTTGCTTAAGCAGCAGGTAAACAGAGCAAAGCTGATTATTTTGGTGCTTTAGGGGAGCTTCACACTTCCGAGAGCTGTTTCCCAGCTCACTCGGAACTTGAGTGAGCGCGAAGAGCGAATGGACGAAAAACTTACACGTAGTTATACAATGTACACCCCTGGAGCGTATTTTGTTGATTCGTAATTTCTGTTGCACTTTGCCCTTCACTTTGCCGCAGCAAACTACGCAGCTGTGCCTTACGACTGACTACTACACGTTGAAACAGCAAAATAGCGACTTTAAATACAGACATGCACGCACCACACACACTCGGACTCCTCAAACACGTGGCACGCTGCCTGCGGTGTTGGCGGACAGTGTGCATGTGTGCGTGAGCGCGCGCAAGCGTCGAGGGCGGTTCTCCGCGACAGAACACGTCAGCAGACGCAGCGACGCCGAAGCCAAGCGATGATCGTCAGTCGACGACAAAGACAACGGGCGGAAGAGGAGACGACAACCATCGACTGGTGTTTGTGTGTAATAATGATCACTTGGCAAAGGACGACGGCGCTGTGATGTGCGGACGGAGCGTAGCGGAGGAAGGAAATAGAGGGAAGAGGGGCGCGCGTGGGCGCCAGCGGAGAAGACCACAGAGAAGCGAGAGGCCGATCCGATCACCAGCCGACGCGATCAAAGCTCACCGCGGAACCGCAGAGGGGTGGGCGTCTCGATCGAAGCACTAGGAGGGAGGCGCTCGTGCGCGGCGTTGTGACTTCTACTAGCTAGAGGAGAGGTGCACGGGAAGGCGGCGGGAAGCCGTGCCGCCGCCGCTCCTCCGCGCCAGAAGCGGTGGACGCCGCCCGCACGCCGCTACTCCTGCTCCTCCAGCGACAAGTGCGTGATCTTCGAGAAGTCGAACTCGGCCCCGGTGCCGCGCTTGAACACGTCCAGCACGTCCTGAAGTCAGTGAGGGCATGCATGACGGGCATGGCGGCGGGGCGCATCCCCGACCGACTCGCCTGGCAGGTGGTCTCGAAGTGGGTAGTCGCGTCGTAGGAGTTACTGATGAAAATCTGCGACTCGGCCCCGTTGTCCGTCGGCTCGAAGACGTCGCTCACGGAGACGAACCTCAAAACAAAGGACCACCTCTACTGATGGAGGCGAACACGGAGAGAGGGGGGAGGGAGGGAGCGCACTTCTCAATGATGGGGCCGAGCAGGTTGAGGCCGACCGCGATCTCGGTTTCCGGACTGGCCGTCTCGACGGTGGTGCTGACCATGACGATAAACCAGCCCTTGGTGGCCGACTGGTTCGTGTTGGACACCATCGAGATGTAGATGTCTGAAGCGAGCGCGTCCCCCTCGCCCCCCATCCAGGCGTCTTGCAAGCCCCACAAGCCCCAAAAGGCCCCACCAGAGTGGCGTCCCACTTGCTTCTGCGGAATGATTATCTGGCAACTCTGCGAGTTGTTCGTGTTGGGAATGGGATGGTTGAGCAGGCAGATGGCGCGCACCACCTGCCCCACCTTCTTGACGCGACCAGGAGCGTAGGACGGGTCGCAGTAGACCTGCAACGAGACGGGGGCCGCTCTCGCTTCCCGCCTCCCCACTTCCGTCCGTCCGTCCGTCCGCCCGTCCGTCCGTCGGACGAGCCGGCGCGAACCTGCTTGCACTTGGCCGTCTCGCCTCCGGAGCGGAATCCCACGACCCTACCGTTCTCGACGACCAGCTCGTCCACCGCCTTGTCCAGCATGTACGTGCCGCCGTAGATCGCCGACAGTCTGAGCAAAGAAAAAACAACGTGGATCTAAATGGGGTGATGGGGCAGGCAGCCCAGCGCTGGCACCTGGCGAAGCCCTGGGGCAACTCGCCCAGACCGTAAAGCGGGTAGAGATAGGGACTCTTGCCGTAGCGGGCCAACGAGTCGCTGTAGAGGCGGATCTTCTCGACGGTGGGCCCGTACGGCAGCGCCTTGTAGCTGCAGGCAAGAAAGGCGCGGCGCCAGTCTGCGCGGCTGAGAGGAGGGAGGACGAGAGGCGCGCGCACCTGTCGTCGCGGTAGAGCGCGAACGCGTGTCCCGTGAAGTCGGCCGTGTTCTCGTCCAGGCCGAACGTCTCGTAGACCTGCGCGCCACAACGCCGCCCTCACCCTCCTTCACGCGCCAGCCAGAGCGGCCGCTTCGCTTGCCTGCTGCATGCTGACCGTCCGAGGATCCATGTTGTTCCACGTCTGCGGGTTCGCCTTGTCGAAGTTCTGCACCCAGACGAGGAACTTCTTGTAGCGCCGCTTCTCAAACATTCCCATGAGGCCTGCGGGAGAGGCGCGAGCGATCGACACCGACGGACAGGTCTGCGAGCGAGGACTGACTCACTGGTGGTCAGCGCCTCGGTCTCGTCTGCCGGCACCTTGTAGATCTTGCCGCCCTTGTAGACGTAGGAGCCCTCGATCGACTTGAACTCCAGGTAGCGCGTCACGCCCGTGTGGATCAGCAGCTTCACCAGCTGACCTGCTCGACCACGGCGCGCGTCCGCTCCCACTCGCTCGAGCCGCGACAAAGCGCGCGCAGCACGCACCGTTGGCCATGAGGAACTTGGGAATCAAGTCGACGTTCCAGTCGCGGCCGCGGCCCATCTCGGCCGGCGGCTTCGCCTGCGCGCCCAGGAACTTCTCGTACAGCTGAACGCGAACGCTGGCGCTGCTTCTCAGCTCTCCTTCCTCGG
Source organism: Paralinhomoeus sp. GSCO2_6 (assembly GCA_030248085.1). NCBI lineage: Eukaryota > Metazoa > Nematoda > Chromadorea > Monhysterida > Linhomoeidae > Paralinhomoeus > Paralinhomoeus sp. GSCO2_6. The sequence goes on from JASAMY010000976.1 coordinate 139,149, forward strand.
ATAGACGGCACCTGCTCGAGCGGGGTCAGCGAGGCGCTTTCCCCGCCGTAGTAGTTGTTGCGGTCGACGTGGAGAACCTTCTTCCCACTCACCGACAGCATGCCCGAGATGATGCACTCCTGCGCTCGGCAGCGGTGTCGACAAGACACCAGCGCACGACTCCGTGGGGCACACACCCACCTTGAGGCCGGTGCCCATGACGATGCAGTCGTACTCTTCATCCATCGCGCCTTACGCAACTTCCCTCCTCTTCCAGCGAGACAACCGCACGAGGAACAGCTGCCAACCCAAGCACTGAGGCGTCGGCTTTAGGTGCGCGTCTCCAATAAAGCAACGGCGATTGCGAACAGTGAAACGTCCGAACTCACGGTCTATTCTCAGCAACGCACTGCACACGTAGAGAAAGGGGGGGGGGGCGTCAGGGCTAGGAGTCACGCTGAGGCATCAATCGAAGAACGCTTGAGGGCGTGGAGGGCGTAGTTGACGAGCGTCGACTGAGTCCAGGACCATCGGTTGGTGAGCGGGTTGTAGAGAAGGCCGTGCAGCTGCGTGACGCGAGCCACGCCGCCGCCCTCCACCATAGCCGTGAGGCGTCGCGGACTGAGAAACAGCTCCCAGCGGTGCGTGCCCTTGGGAACGATGGACAACGGGCCTTCGGCCAGCTCGATCGCGAGAACGCGCGCGGCGGTCGTCTGGTTGATGGTGGTCACGAAGAGGCTGCCCCCTGGGCGCAGCAGCGCCAAGCAGGCGTCGACGAAGGACGCCTGCTCGGCCACGTGCTCCACCACCTCCGAGGCGACGACCGCGTCGAAGAGGTCGTCGTCTTCTAGGTCGCGCGCCGCCAGCGTCTCGGGCGTCGCCTCGAGGTAGCGCAAGTTGTGCAGGCCGAAGAGCTCCTGGCGCCGCTTCGCCTCCCCGAGAGACGCGGCCGACGTGTCGACACCTAGGACGGACCGGTCGATGCCGACGGAACGGCCGCGCTCGGCTCACCGGTGACGTGGGCGCCGAGTCGGACGAGCGGCTCGGCGAGAATGCCGCCGCCACAGCCCACGTCGAGCAGACGGAGGCCGCCCAATGGCGTCGCCGCGTCTTCTTGCCGACCGGAGAGGGCGGCGAGACGGTCGACAATCCAGGGCACGCGGACGCCGTTCATGGCGTGCAGGGCGCACAAGGGGCCGTCCTCAGCCCACGAGTCCTTGGCGAGAAAGCCCAAGCGGCGGCAGCTAGTAGAGCTACGGCGAAAGAGGTCGCGTCGCAACAACGGCGATGAGAGCAGAGGGAAGAAGGTGCGGCTGCACGCCATGCTGATGAAGGACAGGCTCAGAACGACTATCGGGAGAGCGGGAAACGGCAGAGAGGAGACGGGAGACGGGACGGAGGCACTCAGTTCAGTTCTTGCCGGCGAAGAATCGCGACAAGAAGTCGGTGGGCTTGGGCTCAATGTTCTCCTTGTAGAGCATATTGTAGATGTGCTCCTTGTTGTACCAGCCCTCTTGCACGGCCAGCAAGTCCATCTCCGCCTTGTGCGTCATCCTGTGACGAAGGGGGGCTGCGGCTGCGGCGACAAGGCGAGGCAACGCGCGAGCGGCCACGCCGTCAACTGCGAACCTGTCGATGACGCGCAAGTCCGTGAGGTGCGCGTGACGAAGGAACTCGTTCTTGATCGCCTGCCGGAACACAGCCATGGGCCGGCTGAACATTTCAAAGCGGAACCACGTGTGATGCACATCCTTTTGCCTGCAATCGCCGTCTCCAACTCTCTCGCTCCAGCCATCGAGATGGGCAATCAGGGGTGACGAACGAGGGCAACGCACATGCGCTTGTAGACGTCGAGAACGCGTCGGCGTGCCTCGAGCTGCGTGGCCGAGACGATGGGCTTGGCGTGGCGCAGCACCAGGCCCGACGCAGCGCCGCCGCCCCGAGACGCCATGCTCACTCAGTTCAACGTCTCGTTCCTCGTCACGCGAGCCTCCAAGTACTCGACCTTGCGCTCGAGGCTGCTCAGCGTCTCGTTCAGCGCCGAAATGCGCGTACGGCACGTCAGGTCTGAAGAAGGACGCCGCGAAGAACCCACTGCGCACTCGGAGCGCCCATTACGACTGACGAGCGACGGAGCGACGCACCGAAAGCGGTGAGGAAGTCGGCGACTTTCTTGACGTTGGCGGCGACCACTTCGACGAGTTCGCGACTCGACCAGTCCTCCTTGAGCTGCTGCTTGATCACGCTGCTCACGGAACTCGAAGCGCCGCCCGCACTCGCGTGACTCATAGACGAGCTCCTCAAGCGCCCACAGACACCCACCCACTGCCGAGGCAAAAAAATGCCTCGGTCGAATCGCGGTTTCCAACGATGGAGAAGACGACGATGATGAACACCGGTATTGGGGAAAACCGAACTGGAAGGAGGAAGGGGGCCGAGTCTGGAAAGAGGGTGTAACTTTCTGTAATTATTTCGGTGCGTTACAATGTATGCCTTTACCTTGTCGCCCTTCAAGAGTTATTAGTTCTAAACTTGACAGAATTCGGCGATAGCAATTTTATGCAACCGCCAACAGATGGGCGCTATCGCATTTGAGAAGTCCTGTCAACTTTCAGGGGTCCTGTGTATTGTTTTAGCGGTCTGATAGGAAAAGTAGGGTCCAATGGGTTTAGGATCGGCAAAACTGTCACAGCATTTTAGGGGTCGTTGCACTCTTGTTGTAGGGCACCAATGCCAATCCACCTATCACTGATTACTTTAGGCTTTCGCTTAGGCTTAGGCTTTGCTTAGGCTTAGTCTTTGCTTAGGCTTAAACTTTTGCTTAGGCTTATGCTTTGCATAGGCTTAGGCTTAGGTTTAGGCCTAGACCTTGATTTGTCCTTGCCTAACGGTTTGAGCGTGCGTACGGCTAGGCAAGACAAACCTATTTTGAGTATATCAATTTTCTCTCTTGTGCTAGTAGCGGTAGTGCTAATACGCTGCTTCACGAATGTCACGTATGTGTCTGTGTAGTGCGTCGGCGACATATCAGGCTTAGGGATAGGCTTAGGCCTAGGCTTAGGCCTAGGCTTAGGCCTAGGCTTAGGCCTAGGCTTAGGCCTAGGCTTAGGCCTAAGCTTAGGCTCTGCAAAAGCTTGCTTAGTGTGCAACAGCATTCTTATCAATGCCTAAGCAATGCATAAGCTAACGTCTGAAAGGACCCCTCAAATAGGATAGGCCCAACAGATGCCTAAGCCTAAGCCTAAGCAAAGCCAAAGCGAAGCCTAAGCAAAGTCTAGGCGAAGTGTAAGCCGAGGCAAAGCCTAGGCATAAGCCTAAGCAAAGCCTAAGCCTAAGCCTAAGCGAAACCTACATAACGAGTCGCGCACAACAGTGTAGAAAACAAAATTGAGAAGTGGTCACATATTAGGGTTGTACGCTGACGCGTACACCCTGATATATTCACACAAATCATCGCGCATACGCTCAAATTCACAATTTCTGCAGTTTGAAACTAATGACTTTTAGAAGGCGACATGGTGTTGCCATATATTATAACGCACCCAAATTATTTCAAAAGATACACCCTCCTTCCAGACTCGCCCCCTTCCTCCTTCCAGTTCGGTTTTCCCCGGTATTGTCACACAAACCTGTATCACACTACCAATATCGTTGGACGTTACATAAAATACACCCCCAACACCCCCAACACCCCCACTGCAAAACCTAAGCCTAAGCCTCAGCGAGCGAAAGCAAAGCTTAAACGAAGCCTAAGCCTAAGAGAAAGAATATGCATAAGCCTAAGCGAAAGCCTAAGCCTAAGCCTAAGCCTAAAACAAAGCCTAAGCCTAAGCAAAAGCCTGAGCGCAAGCCTAACCGAAGCCTAAGCAAAGCCTAAGCCTAAGCGAAAGCCTAAGCCTAAGCCTAAGCCTAAACGAAAGCCTAAGCCTGAGCCTAAGCCTAAACCACAAGTGGGGGTGGTGGCATACCTGTAACTGGGGGGGTGGTGGGGGGGCTTTGGGGCCCCCCACTAGTTTTTCAACCACCCCCCAACTCCCCCCCGACCGCCCCCCCCCCAGAATTTTCCCAAAGGATTTTCGTCATGTGTAAAACGATAAAGGTGAGTAACTGTTGGTGTTTTTCAGTGCTTTTCAGTGTTATATGACCATAAAACAGCTAAATAACACTGTTTACACCCTTTTTATACCCATTTTAGACCAAAAAGTACCATTATAACTCAAACAATGGCCAGCTACCCCCCCCACTTTTTGCTCCGGAGACCCCCTCCCCCAAAATCGGCCAGCTACCCCCCCCCCCCCACTCTGCCAGACCCAGTTACAGGTATGGGTGGTGGGGGTGTTGGGGGTGTTTTTTTATCTAACGCCTATCGTTGCAACACCGACAACGCGTATTTTGCAAAACAAACCAGAAACTGTGGGAAAAACCGATCCATGTTCACCATGTTCACCAAGCCTTCGTTATTTCGGTGCGATATTTTTCTCTCTTGTCTCTCCGTCTCGCATATCTCTAAACCGGGGGGGGGGGGGGGTTAAACATCTCTCTCTCTCTCTTAAAATCTCTAAACATATCTCTAAACCGCATATCTCTAAACTCGTCTAAGCGCATATCTCTAAACCGCATATCTCTAAACCGCATATCTCTCCCTCTCCCCCCCCCCCACTTCTTCCCCATCACCCCCTCCTCCCTCCCCCATCCAGCAACAGGTGCTCCGATCCCCCACGTGCAGGCTGTAGTTGCACGTATGAATACAACCCGTTCAGCCCCTATCCGCACTCGCTACGGGTTTGGCGACCTGCCTGCGAAAGTGACCAACAACATCGCCGAAAGTATGAATTGGCAAATGAAACGGGACACGCGTAGCGCGTCGCAGTCGGTGCCGCGTCTGCTGACGACACTCGAATCGTTCGCCCATCGCAAGTACACTCAGCTACAGTCCGCCCTCTTTGATATGGGCGACATGGAGATGAAGGCCCACTCCGCACATCTGAAGGTCGTGTGGTGTTCTTTACTGTTGTTTCGGACAGCGGCGTATGTACGAGGAGCACGGGGTGTAGGGGGAGACATCGGGGGGGGGGGGGGAGGATGGTACTGGTTTCCGATGTTTGTTGTAGTGCATTATCTCTTTGGGACTTTAGGTCGACGTAGGAATGTGGGGAACTATGAGTCCTGCTGAGCGCTTGGCGCATCTGTCGAATCTATTCCAGTGCTCAGACATGGCGCGCCCGTGTTCTTTGTACCTGCCTGCCAAAAGAATTCGACAGCTGATTCCCGAAGGTAGCCTTGCATAGCAATGAAGCCATCAAACTACGTATGCCATGCACGCACAACACATAGGTGTGGTGAACGACGCTGTTTTCGCCGAGGTGCTGGATCAAGCATCGGAGTGGGCGCAGGTGTACGAGGATGACATCACGAGCGTCCTCGAGCATCCCAACTCGGACACGCCCATCTGGCACGTGCTGGACGGCGAGCACCGCGTCACGGTGCGCGTCGTCGAAAAGGAGGCGTTCGCGTTGGAATGCGCGCGCTGCCGTCACCTGCCCGCCAACAAATTCGTCTGCGCGCACGCGCTCGTGGTTGCGCACGTCAACCGCCGTCTTGAGACGTACTTGACGTCGACAGTGGACCGCTGGCACGAGGACGGTTGACACGGCCACTTCCGTGTGGCCACGCAACGCGCGGCGGGTGAGAAGGGTCAGCAACGTCGGCATGGAGGCGCGAACAACACAAAGACGACTGCCGTACTGCGCTGCATTCCTCACCCGGCACTGACCAACACCGTAATGGCGGCACTTTTAAATTTGTTTTGTCTTATGGACTGCACCGCTGCCTCGTCACGTACGTTTGTTGGTTCCACTACCAAAAGCTGGTTCGCTAGACTTGCCGACCCGAGAGCAGCTCGAGCGAATCCGCTCTCCTCAGCCGATGGTGTTCTCGGAACCGTTTCACAACGGAGAGAAGTTTCGCTTCTACCTCCTTGCCGAATGGCGTCAACTGCACAAGCACAAGGAGTGCGTGGCTTGCAAGGTGCTGATACTCTGACTACTGCTACTCATCCCGGTCGTCAGGCCCTGGGGGGTGGGGGTAAATGGCTGGACTGGGGGGGGGGTTTGATGGCCCGAGTAAAGGGGGGGGGGGTAAATGGCCGTTCAAGGTGGAGCGGAGCCAAAAGTGGATGAGGGATGGGTATATGTCCAGAATGTAGAAATTGTGAACCAAAATGTGTGCTTGATACCACGATAGTTCAGATTGAGTTGCCAGCGACAACGCTTCCGCCAGAAGATCTCGTGGTGGTGCACCGCGAGCGCTTCTATATTCCCCCCGAGAAGCGCCACTCTACGTCCCAAACGCGCGACATGGTGCTGCACTGTCGTTACAGCTGCGTGGTCGCGCGCTATCTCTACTTCATGAGTCGGCTGCTCGACTCGTCCGCAGTCAGCGGCAAAGTGGAGCTGTCGCACACTGCGAAAAAATCCGCGCCAACTTTGGGGTTTTTCTTTAGGATCTGCGATGCGATCTGCGGGAGCTGCGTAAATAGAGCAGGGATGGGATCGTAACAAATAGGATCTCTGTGTCAACTTGTCATTTCGATGCGGGTTTGCATAATTTGCTGTGAGATGCGCGCACTAGATGGGGGTGGGCGGGTCTGTTGGCTGTTGCTGTTGCGCTAGTCGCTCTGGTTGACTTTCGCTCGCTCGTGACTTTTTTTGTGAGTCTTGTGAAATGGTTTGTTGCGACTCTGTTTACTACACAACTGCTGCGCCACAAATACAACAGACGACAACACGACATCAAGCTGGAATAATAAGCAGTTCAGTAAAAGCAGACCTGAAACGCAAAAATTAAAACAATAAAAACAAGATAAATAATAAAAACTTATTAACATGGAAGTGCTATGAATGAAAGAACAGACGCAAACATTTCAAATAAACAAAATTAATATTGTTTCTAAAAGCCTTTGACGGAGAGACATGAGAAAAAGTGTTGCACCGAAATAACGAAGGCTTGGTGAACATGGTGAACATGGTGAACATGGTGAACATGGATCGGTTTTTCCCGAAACTGTGGAGAATGTCACTCAACGCGAACTGAGCGAGCACTCAGGACGACGCTTCGCAGTCGGTACTTGGTCATCAGTGGCCTTTGCTGCGCGACAGCGGCGTTGACGAAGGGCGCGACGTCCAACTGCTTGGGCACGTTCACCGCAACGCCCAAACCGGGACAGGGCCGGCGCCGCTGCCGACCGCGAGCGCCGACGGAGTCGACTGCAGTCGCGTGCCGACATGCCGACGCGTGCCGACGCTGGCTCGAAGCCTTCGAGCCAACGTGCCACTCCGCATTTCTTCCAAGATCTCGCGCACATCTACCCGAGCCCAAACCGCCTCCTCGATCTTGCGCTTCATCACTTGAGTGTGTTCAATCAAATCCAACAGCCGAAGACAAAACCAATCTATCGCAGTTGCGATGTGCAGTTGAATTTGAATATTCACTTCTTGTTCGTACATATAAAAACACGCTGTCCGGCTGCTGTCCGGCTAGGAATTGTGGATCGCTAACACGCGGATAGGACACTCAAAGCACAAGCAGCGCAGCGCAGTCAAAGCACACAGGCCCATTGTACGTTGGTTGCGCCCGTGGATGTGCGGGACAACGCTCATACACATACACATTCACAAGCAATCGACATCGAAATGTCTAGCAAAGACAACACTCGCACAGCGCCACCATACACGAGTAGAAGAATTGCTTTAGAAAATTTTGTAGTGGTGGTCGTCAGTATCGTCTCGGTCCAGTGACAAATCTTGGATGTCATACGAAGTGCTGCTGACAATCCTTGATAATGATGGTGTTGTTTTTGGGGATAGAAATGCGGTACATACATACAGATTGTGTTCCACTTCCAGCAATGTCGGCCGGTGCCGCCAGGTGCGAAGTCGTTCTTCCAGCTTCACGCCTCCAGTTTTACATGATGCGGTTACACAGATAAAGGCGAAATCACTGCGACAAAGTCGGCAAGCCTTCAAATGGACTGCGACACAAAGTTGGGGTCGACGGAGCTCGTCTGGTCGAGATAGGACAGCGGAGGGATGACGTCACCTCCGCACAGCTTCCACTCCGAGCCGGGACCGCCTTCGTTCTCGATGCCGACGACGCTGCGCCGTGGAAAAATGGCGGTGACGATGTGTCGGGAGTCGGGACGCGAGCGTAGCCAGCTCTCACCTCGTGAATGGGTAGTGGAGGCCCAGCTTGCGAATATCGTATTTGCCGGCGCTGTTAAGCGTCGGCCGGCTCGGCAGTCGGCAGAGATGTCGCACGCAGGCGTCCGTCGTGACGCCGTGGCCGACGACCAAGACGTTCGCCGCGCCCTCCAACTGCCGTGCCGCGAGCTCCGACGCCACCACCTCCAGACGGCTGTAGGATGAAGTCGGGTGCAGCTCTCGGCCTGGAAAGAAGAAGGTGGGAGCATCATCGCCAAAGGCACGACTTGTTCGCACTGCAGGCGTCCTTGAGTTCGGCCAGCGAAATGATGGGCCTGTAGTCGACGTCGACAGGATAGCCGGCGGCGTCGGCGAGTCAGCGCGGCTCGACGAAGCTGGGCAACTCGCCGTGGTACCAGTAGAGGCACTCGAAGAGGCCGGGCTCCACGCAGATCTTGGGCGCGTCGTGGCCCTGAACGCGGCCGCGTCGTCGTCTCCTCGCGTCGGTCGGTCGGTCTGGAGGAGGGGCTGGTGCGTGCACGCACCCCTTCGGCGCAGAGGTTCGCGCGCAGCATGGCGGCGGCGGTCTGTAGGGCGCGCAGGGCGGGCGAGCAGTAGACGCGCTGGAAGCGGACTCCGCGGTAGCGGAAGCCGCGGCCCACGAGCTGCGCCGCGATCGCGCCGAACTCGGACAGCGGCCCGTCCTTCTTGTACGCCTCCACGCCGCCCGGCCGATCGAGCATCTTGATGGGCTGATTGAGGTCGTGGATCACGTAGTGGCCGCGCCCGCCTGCCGCGAAGCAGCTGTCCGTCCAGTTGGGAAAGGCGCGGAAAAGGCGCTCCCCCGCTCGCGTGAAGTAGAGACGCTGACTGCCCTGCCGAGGCGCCACGTTCGCCACGAACGCCTTCTGCGTGTACTGCGTCTCGCTGACCGCCGACGGTGACGACGACGCCATTCTTTCTCTACTCCTCTACAGTTACGCTTCAATAGTCGTAAAAAAACGTTCACTAATACTTATAGGTACTAGCTTGTCACTAACTTACACCATCAGTTCGGTTAAAAAAAATGCTTGACATGTCCTCTGCTTGGCAGCGTATTGGCGAGTCATTCTTCGTATAAGCAGCGCGTGCACAGCCGTTCAAATACATATCCAATTCAGCTACCGTACTCTTTCTTACGGGGGTTTTGTTTCTCTTGGTTCACAGGAATTTACTAAATCCACAATTCACTAATCACTCTGCTAAACATAACTATTGGGGAGCTCTTTTTATGGATAGTGTTCCACCTAGCTTTTTTCCAAGTTTGAAAAAATGTGGGGCCGGAGAGCGTGGGCGGGCTCGCGGTGGCGACAACACAGCGACCCGGGGCGCCGAGTGCGTGCGTCGACCGCTCCGCCCTGTGGCTCGCGTGTGTGCGCAGGTCGAAGACAGCGGCCCTCGTCTGCCTCGACTGCGGTTGGCCGTGGCTAGCAGCACCAGTCGATGTCGAAACGGCGGGCTGGCGGCGCACCAACGTCGTCGTCGACTCTGAATCACTACAATGCGCGCTCGGCTCTCAGGAGCGCGATGCTCCCGTTATTTAACAGAGGACTGCGAGCGAGCAGAGCAGCGTGTACTCCCTGTCGCTGTCAGCGCTTGGCGACGCGTGTCGAAGAGCAACCAGCGGCTGTGGCGTCTCGAGCGGCACCGGCGTCGTTTGTAGTGTGCAGCCGTGCGGTCGTGTGAGCGATGCGAGACCCGCGAACAACGGTTTGTCGCAATACGTCGCTGCACAGTCGCCACTCGGGAGTCGGTCGGCGGAAGAGAAAAGAGAAAGGAAGGGGGAAACGCAACCGACTGACGATAGCACGGAGAAGTCGCCGACGCGGCGCACTCTGCGTGGGCGTACGAAGGGGGGAAGGAGGGAAGGAGGGAAGAAGACAAAGAGATGCGAAGGTGGCGTGAGCGGTTGGCACGAGTACGCCACGGGTGCAAAGGGAGGGAAGGTCGTAAGTGCAAAGGCGACAGTTTGAACGTGCGCGCCGCTGCGGATGCGGTAGAACGAGAAGAGCGGGCGCACAGGGGGTCGGTACGAAGTATGGCGGAGAACAGCGCACCGAAATACGACCACCACAAAAGTTGGAAATTCCAACTCTAGACAGAGTAAGTGCAAAAAAGAAGATGCGCAAATATTTAATGCTGAATTTGCATTGCATCGAAATTTGAATTCCCCCTAAACAACTGTCGCTACACCCAGCACCGATCGTACCATATGGGTTCTCCAGGGAGCTGTAAAAACGTCACTGGCCAATCAGCGCGACACATTGCAGTGTCTGTTTGATTTTTACATGGAAATCGTGTTGTACAAAATTTCGCGGTTTACGTATTACGGTATTACGTGTAAAAGCTATTTTTAGTTGTTCAGTGTAGGTGTGTGTGTGTAGCGTGCTTTCCCGAAAGGCGGTCTCCTTGAAAACTCACTTTTGTGGCCGTTTATGTGTGAGTATGGATTCAAGCACGACTGCCTTGGTTCCTGGGAACGAATTGGGTTAACAGTGTGTTGGACAACGACACACAAACGAGATGCGCTATAGTAGGAGCAGCGCCTACGGATCTAATCCAATGGCCAGGCTGGAGTGTGTGAGTGGTCGAACGACGACGACGCTTGCGGGCTCGGATGCGCCACTGCTGTCGCTGTCGGCCCCAATGTGTGGAGGCCGGCCTGGACCCTCCGAAAGACGAGAACCGCTGCATGAGATTCCCCAACAGCTTCTGCGTGACGGTGAAGGCGCACACGCTGTCCAAGCAATCCCAAAAAAGGTTGGATCCAAAACGGGCGCGCAAAGCAGCTGTGGAGACGGCGAAGTGGACGACGCAGAGGCGGACATGGAGGTCGTCGTCGATGGCGACAGCGACCCCAGCACCCCAGCACCGACAGCGAGGAGAGCAAGATGGCGAGCGACCATAGAGACGAAGACAGCAGCGAGGAAGACAACGAGGATGATGGCGAAGACACTGATGGTGAAGACGAGGCTGCCAGCAAACGCCAGAGACTAGAGATCGCTACGTGGCTGAGAGCTCTGGCGAAATCGCTGGAGAAGCGGCTCCCCAAGGACGTCGCAGCACTGGCCGAGATAGGAAACAGCAGCACGAGCAGCTGCAGCAGCGGTGCGCCGACCTACAGCTCGGCAGAATCGGCGTCCAAGACGTCCAAAGAAGTCGGCCAAGAAGGGTGCTGGCAAGAAGGGAAGGGGGGGGGGGCTATGGAGGGGGCTCTATACTTTCAACCTAAATTTTGAATGGCAATGCTAATTTCGTTCTCAAAATTGCCGATATTTTGGTGATTTTAATGACTTATTCCGTCTTAATGGTTGATTTACCGTTAATAGTTGCTGAAACGTACTAATAGGGGGGCACTATGGGAGGATGGCCCTATTCTTTAAACCTTGCCATACCCAGGGGCACTATTGGAGGGAGGGTTCTATTGGAGGCTTTATGGTATGTGCATATCTTATAACTTACAATTGTGTACCAGTGAGCAGGAGGGAGGGAGATCCCTAGGATCCTTGGATACATTCCCCTAAAGAAGTAAGCATACGAGTATCCTATGTGCATATCTTACAGCTGACTATTGCATACCAGTGAGAAGGAGGGAGGGAGATCCCTAGGATCCTTGGACACATCCCCCAAGAAGTAAGCATACGAGTATCCTATGTGCATATCTTACCTGACTATTGCATACCAGCGAGAAGGAGGGAGGGAGACCCTAGGATCCTTGGATACATCCCCCAAAGAAGTAAGCATACGAGTATCCTATGTGCATTTCTTACAGCTGACTATTGCATACCAGTGAGAAGGAGGGAGGGAGACCCTAGGATCCTTGGATACATCCCCCAAAGAAGTAAGCATACGAGTATCTTATGTGCATATCTTACAGCTGACTATTGCATACCAGTGAGAAGGAGGGAGGGAGACCCTAGGATCCTTGGATACATCCCCCAAAGAAGTAAGCATACGAGTATCCTATGTGCATTTCTTACAGCTGACTATTGCATACCAGTGAGAAGGAGGGAGGGAGACCCTAGGATCCTTGGATACATCCCCCAAAGAAGTAAGCATTCAAGTATCCTATGTGCATATCTTACAGCTGACTATTGCATACCAGCGAGAAGGAGGGAGGGAGATCCTAGGATCCTTGGATACATCCCCCAAAGAAGTAAGCATACGAGAATCCTATGTGCATATCTTACAGCTGACTATTGCATACCAGTGAGAAGAAGGGAGGGAGACCCTAGGATCCTTGGATACATCCCCCAAACAAGTAAGCATACGAGTATCCTATGTGCATTTCTTACAGCTGACTATTGCATACCAGTGAGAAGGAGGGAGGGAGATCCCTAGGATCCTTGGATACATCCCCCAAAGAAGTAAGCATACGAGTATCCTATGTGCATATCTTACAGCTGACTATTGCATACCAGTGAGAAGGAGGGAGGGAGATCCCTAGGATCCTTGGATACATCCCCCAAAGAAGTAAGCATACGAGTATCCTATGTGCATATCTTACAGCTGACTATTGCATACCAGTGAGAAGGAGGGAGGGAGACCCTAGGATCCTTGGATACATCCCCCAAAGAAGTAAGTATACGAGTATCCTATGTGCATATCTTACAGCTGACTATTGCATACCAGTGAGAAGGAGGGAGGGAGATCCCTAGGATCCTTGGATACATCCCCCAAAGAAGTAAGCATACGAGTATCCTATGTGCATATCTTACAGCTGACTATTGCATACCAGTGAGCAGGAGGGAGGGAGATCCCTAGGATCCTTGGATACATCCCCTAAAGAAGTAAGCATATGAGTATCCTATGTGCATATCTTACAGCTGACTATTGCATACCAGTGAGAAGGAGGGGGGAGATCCCTAGGATCCTTGGATACATCCCCCGAAGAAGTAAGCATACGAGTATCCTATGTGCATATCTTACAGCTGACTATTGCATACCAGTGAGAAGAAGGGAGGGAGACCCTAGGATCCTTGGATACATCCCCCAAAGAAGTGAGCATACGAGTATTCTATGTGCATTTCTTACAGCTGACTATTGCATACCAGTGAGAAGGAGGGAGGGAGACCCTAGGATCCTTGGATACATCCCCCAAAGAAGTAAGTATACAAGTATCCTGTATGTGCATATCTTACAGCTGACTATTGCACACCAGTGAGAAGGAGGGAGGGAGATCCCTAGGATCCTTGGATACATCCCCTAAAGAAGTAAGCATACGAGTATCCTATGTGCATACCGTAAACCCTATAATTAGCCCCCCTATAATTAGCCCCCCGTGTAATAATACACCCTCCCAAGACCACTTTGAGTTAATAAGCCCCCCCCCTATAATTACACCCCCTCCCTAAATGGACCATCGTCTAAAACGCACATGTTTCCATGTCTGGGTGTATGTATGGTCGCATATGTGTATGTATGTACACGTATGTGCATGTGAGACTGTGTGAGAGTGTGTTAGAGTGTACCAACGTGTGTGCACAGTGCCTTTTTCCCTTAAAAATCGCCTCCATGCGCCTTTTTGCCCACACATCTTCCCACTCATCGACACTTCCAGTTTATAAGCCCCCCTATGATTAGCCCCCCCTATAATTATACACCCTCCTAGAGCTCGAACGAAAAAATTAGCCCCCGAGGGGCTAATTATAGGGTTTACGGCTAATTATAGGCTAATTATCCTACATATGTGCTGTAGGTGCATATGTGCTGTAGGATATGCACATAGGATACTTGTATGCTTACTTCTTTAGGGGATGTATCCAAGGATCCTAGGGATCTCCCTCCCTCCTTCTCACTGGTGTGCAATAGTCAGCTGTAAGAAATGCACATAGGATACTCGTATGCTTACTTCTTTGGGGGATGTATCCAAGGATCCTAGGGTCTCCCTCCCTCCTTCTCACTGGTATGCAATAGACAGCTGTAAGAAATGCACATAGGATACTCGTATGCTTACTTCTTTGGGCGATGTATCCAAGGATCCCAGGGATCTCCCTCCCTCCTTCTCACAGGTATGCAATAGTCAGCTGTAAGATTACCACATAGGATACTCGTATACTTACTTCTTTGGGGGATGTATCCAAGGATCCTAGGGTCTCCCTCCCTCCTTCTCACTGGTATGCAATAGTCAGCTGTAAGATATGCACATAGGATACTCATATGCTTACTTCTTTGGGGGATGTATCCAAGGATCCTAGGGTCTCCCTCCCTCCTTCTCACTGGTATGCAATAGTCAGCTGTAAGATATGCACACAGTGAGAAGGAGGGACGGAGATCCCTAGGATCCTTGGATACATCCCCCAAAGAAGTAAGCATACGAGTATCCTATGTGCATATCTTACAGCTGACTATTGCATACCAGTGAGCAGGAGGGAGGGAGATCCCTGGGATCCTTGGATACATCCCCCAAAGAAGTAAGCATACAAGTATCCTATGTGCATATCTTACAGCTGACTATTGCATACCAGTGAGAAGGAGAGGGAGATCCCTAGGATCCTTGGATACATCCCTCAAAGAAGTAAGCATACGAGTATCCTATGTGCATATCTTACAGCTGACTATTGCATACCAGTGAGCAGGAGGGAAGGAGACCCCTAGGATCCTTGGAGACATCCCCCAAAGAAGTAAGCATACGAGTATCCTATGTGCATATCTTACAGCTGACTATTGCATACCAGTGAGAAAGAGGGAGGGAGATCCCTAGGATCCTTGGATACATCCCCCAAAGAAGTAAGCATACGAGTATCCTATGTGCATATCTTACCTGACTATTGCATACCAGTGAGAAGGAGGGAGGGAGACCCTAGGATCCTTGGATACATCCCCCAAAGAAGTAAGCATACGAGTATCTTATGTGCATATCTTACAGCTGACTATTGCATACCAGTGAGAAGGAGGGAGGGAGACCCTAGGATCCTTGGATACATCCCCCAAAGAAGTAAGCATTCAAGTATCCTATGTGCATATCTTACAGCTGACTATTGCATACCAGCGAGAAGGAGGGAGGGAGATCCTAGGATCCTTGGATACATCCCCCAAAGAAGTAAGCATACGAGTATCCTATGTGCATATCTTACAGCTGACTATTGCATACCAGTGAGAAGAAGGGAGGGAGACCCTAGGATCCTTGGATACATCCCCCAAACAAGTAAGCATACGAGTATCCTATGTGCATTTCTTACAGCTGACTATTGCATACCAGTGAGAAGGAGGGAGGGAGACCCTAGGATCCTTGGATACATCCCCCAAAGAAGTAAGCATACGAGTATCTTATGTGCATATCTTACAGCTGACTATTGCATACCAGTGAGAAGGAGGGAGGGAGACCCTAGGATCCTTGGATACATCCCCCAAAGAAGTAAGCATTCAAGTATCCTATGTGCATATCTTACAGCTGACTATTGCATACCAGCGAGAAGGAGGGAGGGAGATCCTAGGATCCTTGGATACATCCCCCAAAGAAGTAAGCATACGAGTATCCTATGTGCATATCTTACAGCTGACTATTGCATACCAGTGAGAAGAAGGGAGGGAGACCCTAGGATCCTTGGATACATCCCCCAAACAAGTAAGCATACGAGTATCCTATGTGCATTTCTTACAGCTGACTATTGCATACCAGTGAGAAGGAGGGAGGGAGATCCCTAGGATCCTTGGATACTGCAATACGCGAAGTTCACTCGAACGCAAATGAACGCACCCGTATGCCGCAGCTGCGCTCGTCTGCGTTAGCGCTGTGCGCGCCGCTTCGTCGCTCAGCCTTAGGTCACCCAGTCAAGACAGCCGGTCTGGTCCAGGAGCCAATCAGCGACGCCCACGCCTGCCCCGCCCCTCCCGCTCGACTGCGCGCCGACCAAGCCAGCCGCCGCCGAGAGAAGCCTTCATTCGAGTGCAGTCGATTCGTGTGGTTTTCGTAGTGTTCGTTTTTCCACTGTGCTTTTCGCCGAGTTTCGTCCAGTCGTCTTGCGTCAGTGACGCCTGCTCGGTGTCGGTGGCGCCTGCCGTGCCTCCGTGCACGGCCAGGAAATACAGGCGTCTCCCTCCCATTGTAGTATCCACACTGTATTCGCACACACGCGCACACAGTACGTAAGGGGGCTTAGGTTCGCTCTGCCTAAGTGCGTCACCAGTGTCGACCGCGTCGCGGCGGCACTCTTCTCTCTAGCGTAGGTGTCGCGGCTGGCGAATCACTCCGACCCTCGTCCGTGCGTCCCGAAAGGAAAGGACCTGCGACCGCCGCTTGAGCTCAGACGCCGTGCTGTAGGCGGACCTCCGCTGCAGTAGCGTAACGGTAGAGTGGTGCAGTTCCGCGTACCTTTTGCATGGAGCGCCTCGGGCCGTTGGACAAGACGAGCGAGTCGCAGTGATTGTCGGCCGCCGACGGACGAACGGTGACGCGGCCCCAGTCGACGGATCAATCTCTTTGAATTCAGGCACGCTGCCGAGCGCGACGGTGTCGGCCGAGGCTCCACTCTAGGACCCGGGCACCCCACGTGGCAGAGCGCGCAGCTACAGTCGACGAGGACCACTGCCCCTATCCCAGCGGTCATAAACCGTTGACGGAGAGCCGGCGAGCTCCACTTCCCACCCTTATCCCAGCGGTCCTAAACCGTTGACGGCGAGGCGGCGACCTCCACTGCCCCTATCCCAGCGGTCATAAACCGTTGACGGAGAGCCGGCGAGCTCCACTACCCTTCGTATCCCAGCGGTTCTAAACCGTTGACGGCGAGGCGGCGACCTCCACTACCCCTATCCCAGCGGTCATAAACCGTTGACGGAGAGCCGGCGAGCTCCACTACCCTTCGTATCCCAGCGGTTCTAAACCGTTGACGGCGAGGCGGCGACCTCCACCACCCATATCCCAGCGGTCATAAACCGTTGACGGAGAGCCGGCGAGCTCCACAACACACTTTGCCTCTCGGCGACACAGCACACTCTACTCGCGATGAGCGGCAGCGCGGACCAGCGCGCACCGCCCGCGTCGACCACACACAGCGCGTCCAAAGACGCGCCCGCCGCCGACACGAACATGGCAGAATACGTGGACGCCGCGACGCACTGTTTTATCTGTAACGAGGCGTGGACCGACGTCGAGCAGTTGAACCACAAGGAGGGAGTGTCGAAATTGCCCTGCTTGAGCGGCAGACGCTGCGACCGCGAGTGCCACAGCACGTGCCTCCAGCTGGTCAGAAGCGACCCGTTCGCCACCGTGGGCCAGCAGCCGTTCGCCTTCGCGTTTCGATTCGGCATCTGTCGGCAGTGCGTTCCCAGAAAGAACCCGCCCAGACGGCCGTCAGACGACATGCACAAGCTGTACAACTACATTGTGCAGAACAACATCGACGTGGACGGCTTGCTCAAAGACAGCATGAAGCCCGCCGCCGAGCGGCTGCAGGAGAAGTACGGCAACAGGCCGGGCAGCCGCACGTACAACCGACAGCACGAACAGGGCGACGCGCAGTCGGCCACCGCAGACGCGCTCGTAGCAGTCACTGACGAGACGGAGAGCCGCAGCCGCGCTGAAACGCCGGCCGAGCACGGCACGAGTAACGAGCTGACGGACGCGGAGAATGTCGACGAGCTCCAGCTGATGCACCTCAATCAGCTCGAGCAGACGCTCGAGCGAGTCGCCGAGCAGCTGAACCAGTGCAGGAAAAAGGCCGCCGACCTGCGCGCATTCCGCGACAGTGTCCTGAATGGCGTCTACAGCGACGAGGCTAAGCGCGACATCAACAGAGGAATTTTATTCGAGCGACGCAACACGCTCGCCATGATCGCGCACTGCACGGGCGAGTATAACCAAACCATCAAAGAGTACCAAGAACTGAGCGGAGGACAGCCCCCGCCTCTCGTACTCAGATCGGAGCAGCCGTGGCGCGAGGCGTTCGACCTGTTGAACGAGACGGACCCCGCAGTCAGCATAGACTCCGACGACAACCGCAGAGTCGCGAGCGACGGCCAGACGAGAGACGCAGACATGCAGCGCGTCGACGACTATCGCGGCGCGTCACGGGCAAACGTGGACGACGCGGCGCTGAGTCGGCAGCAGAGCCGACAGCGCGCGAGCGGCGGCGACGCGCCGCGCACTGACGCCCAGCACAGAGAGCAGAGAGAACGGCACACGAGCAGTGACCACCGACAGGAGAATGACGCCCAGAGCGGCGACACAGCCGAGGAGAGGCTACTGAATGGCCTGATAGCAGAACGCGGCGCGCAGTATCAACAGATGCGGGTGCTGATGACCGGCTCCGCGCTCGCGCTGGCCACCGTCTCTGGCGCCCAGGGCGGCCAGTCGACCGCGCGCTTGGCCGAACTCGAACGCAGCTCTGAAATTCGGCAGGAGTGCGTCAACCAGATTGGACAACTAGACAGGGAAATCGCGCGGTTGCGCGAGGGCATGACATCCCGACAGGTAGCCGTACACAGACAGTCAAGCAGCAGTCGCCTCGCCGTCGCCGACACGCACGGCCAGCCCAATCAGCGGCAGCAGCAGCCGACGCAGACAGCGACGCACTGGCAGCCGGCCACTCAGCCGCCCGCAGCGCAGACGCAGCCGCCAGCGCCCTCGCCCCGCTCGAGCGACGGTCGGCAAAGACAGGCGCCGGCGCAGCCGACGGTAGACGCATACGCAGCCGCGACGGGCATGGCATATCAACCGCCACGCGAGCGCCTCACACCGCACCCAGTCGCCCAGGACAGCCCGCAGTACCAAGAGTACAGAGAGCAGGCGCACACGACGCAGCTCACGGAGAACCAGCAGGACGCGCCGAGTCCGTGGGCCACGCAACTGCCGACGCAAATGGCGTCGGGCGGCAGTGCCGCAGCGAACGGAGACAGCGGCACCGCCCCTCCGCAGCAACCAGTCGCATCGCAGCCGACCAACTGCTACACGCCGCCCGCACAGAACGCGCAGCAGCAGCAAATTGTAATCGCGGGCATCCCAAATTTGCAGTTCGCCATGGGAATGCTGCCGCCCTCCGACTTCACCATCCCCCTGAGAGGAACAGAAGGACCGGAAGGCATACGCGACTACCTCGTCCTCCTCGACTCGTATTTCAGTCAGTTCGGCAACGCGACTGACCAGCAGAAGCTGATGAAGCTGCGGCTGCTGTTGCGAGACACAGCCAAGACGCTCCTTGAACAGTACACAAAAGCGAACCCCGCGGTCACGTACGAAGAGGCAAAGCGGACGCTCTTGACCACGTTCGACCCTCAGGGCTGCGAGGAGCGCCAACAGTCGAAGGTGACGATCGCAAGATGGGAGAAAGCGCACATGACTGCGTGGAGCTTCGCGCTCTCGCAGAAGGCCGCGTACCAGCAAGTGTACCCGCACATGCGAACCGAAGACATTGAAAAGGCGATCAGAAACAAAATAAGAGCCAGTTGGCTCCAAAACCCTCAGCGTATTGCTGCTCGACGAGCTGACCAAAGACAAGCCGTTTGAGACGTTTTGTCACTGGGTTGACAAGTATTACACTACGACCACTGGGGAAAACGGCGACGAGGCCACCCAGCAGAATAGAAGTCAGCCGCAACAACCTCAAGCGGCTGGCAACAACAACCAATTTGGAACAGCCAACTTCCACAGTAATCGACCATACAGACCCAGAGGGGGGTTCCCCCAATACAACCAGCAACGACCGTTCAACAACAACCAGTGGCAACAGTTTCAACCACAAAGCCATCAACCCAGAGGACCACCCCCTCAACACTTCCAGCAGCAGCAATTTGGCGCCCCACCACCAGGCAATCACCCACCCGATGTCCGTCCGTGGGTTGAACAGAGACCGTCGTTCGGCTACAGTCAGCCGCCAGCAGCGGCGCGGCAAGAGAACGGTGCTGCCAACCAGGGGCACGTGACCCAGACCCTCAACTCTTTGCACAGCGCCGTCCGAGACCTGCACGGGCTCGGGGGTCCAGGTGCTCAACACGCCATGAACATGATCCAGACGAGAGAAAGCAGAGTTGGCGCGACCATAGCAGCCTCTCTGCGTGACAACCCCGACGCGATTCAGCCCGCTCCCAACACCCCAGAGGAGCGCCGCAGAGACACCACGAGGCGCGTCGACGTCGGTCAGGTTGAGGGCAAAGTGTACCACTCAACCAGCGGCAGAGGCAACGAGGAGAACATGTCAAAGCGCACCGTAAAGAAGTCGGTATCTTTTGACGAGCCAGTGCCGCTGAACACAACGCAGAGCACTGCCGACAATTCTTCGACCACAGTCAGTCGTCCGTCGCCGACGGGGCTCGTCTCGAACGACAGCAGCGACCAGAACGACAGTCAGCAGCCGAGGGGGTCAGTCGACGGCCACGCGCTGCCGACGCCAGTGAGAAGAGGGCTGCCGACCAACCAAATCAGGCACGAACCAGCTCCTGATGAGAGCCGACCGACGATTACCGTGTGGATCAACCACAAGCTGAAGGTGGACGCCTTGGTCGACTCGGGCGCGTCCGTGCCCATGGCCATGACACTGAGGGCGCTCCAGGCCAGCGCCGACGACACAGAAACCGACGACTCGCTCAGGAACAAAATAGCTGCCTTCGCCGCACCAGTCATTCAGGCGGATGGCACGCAAATGCACACGTACGGCACGGTCACCATACCGCTGTCTTACCAGAAAAGCGACGGCAACTGGTCGACGATCGCCACGCGAGCGCTCGTCGTCCACGACTTGAGCGGCGTCGACGCGGTCATCGGCACCGCCAATTTCGACGCGTTAGGCATACAGCTGAAAATGGGCGAAAAAGTTCTGATCGGCCCGCCCAAGCCGAGACGACAAAACAGGCCCAACCCGCAGAAACGACGACAGTTGTATGTCGACCGGCAGAGGGAGAACGCCGTGACGGCGCAGCAGCCGAGACGGAGCGCTCCATTGTCTGAGGAGCAGCGACAAATGCTAAATGACGTGGGGAAATTTACGGCGCGCGTCCCTTACACGAAGCCCTTACCCGTCAGACGAGCCAATGCGACTCGCCGGCATTTTGTCTCCGTCGACGTCGACATCGAGCACGCAGGCGCTCCGATGCGCGACCGCTTCGGCAACTCAGTCGAGCGCATCGGCGCCATTGCAGTAGCCGGCGAATTTGAAAGTGGCCGTCTAAACGGCAACTCCAACTCGAGAGAACAGTGCAGCGTCGTTGCGCCACTCGGGAACGGTAGCTGCACGGGCAAGTGGAAACGGAGTGACGACCGACGATCGACATCGTCCGGGTCTCCTTCGAAGTTTGCAGACAACGACTGGCGGCAGGAGACAAACGGCCGCCGCGCGGTCAACAAAGCGAACGGCTCTTTCTCAGCCGCCGCTGTGCACGCGACGCCGGCGACGCCCCAACTTGGCGGCGCCGGCGGTAAATCGATAGCCGCGCGCAGTAGCGGCGCACGCAGCGCAGCCGGAGCGCCTTACGGCCAGACGGCGGCCCTCTCAGTCTCGCAAGAGCTGTCCCTCACCCCACCACAAAATAGAAGCAAGCAGCGCGCCAGCCGCGGCTCGCCTACCGGCCGCCGCGGGTTGCCGCACATTACGAAGCAGTGCGTTGCGCGCGTTGCGCAGATGTCGGCAGCCACGTCCGAGAAGACCGCCACGACGATGGCTGGTCTGGACGCGAAACTTTCGGAGCTGCTGTATCTCGCCACGAGCGCGCAAGATGTCGTCGACACGCGCCTCGACGATTTTGGGCGCTGGCTAAGCGCCGTCGAAACTGCGGCCCTGACGGCTCCCGGGACGCGCGTCGTCGCCTACGCGGCTGACCGACCGTCCTTGTCTGTCTGCGAGCAGGCAGCCTGCGTCGACGACCGTCCGTCGATGCACGCCGTGTGTGGCGGCTCCTACCCACAGTGCCGGTCGACCGCAGTCTCGCAAGCGTCGACACGCGCCCCAGCAGTGCGCGCTAGCGAAACCCGGCTGCTCTGCGCTGACGGCGCCGCCGTCAGTACACTGTAGGGCCGTCGGCAGCGCGCCGACAGCCGTTCCGCCGTCTTCCTCAACCGTTTGGGATTCTTTTTGGTTGCGACCGGACGTTTTTGCAGCTTCTGTCGGCTTCGGCCCGGGTGCCTCGTCGTTGGGCGCTTTCGCCCTTGCACTCGATCGTCTTCTCACCTAGGTGTGCGGGTGGCCTAGGCCGAGTACAATGGCCCGTCTTGATTGTAGCGCACTGTATCCGCACGCCCGTTCCCGGCTGCGCGACGGCGTCCGCCTCGCGCACATGCGCGCCTGTGGTTGAAAAAGGACCGCAGGTCTTCTGGAGCGGTGGCTGGGAGTAGAGCAGACGAAAACAAAGCACAACAAAAAACATATATAAAAAGTCGGCGCGTGATACGAAGACGCAATGAAACTGGCAAAAGCGGGTAGGAGAACATCGGAGGCGAGGACGACCACCGGCAGGCAAGGCTCGTCTGGAGAAAGACCACCGGCAAGGCTTGCCTGGAGAAAGACCCAGGTAGAGCGAGCGGACGCAGCGGCAGCGGTGGGCAAGTGAGTGTGTGCGTGTGTGTACGTGTGTGTGTTCGTAGGTACGTGCGTGGTGTGCGGCGAGCCTCCCCCGACCCTGGGGGCGAGCGCCCGGTCGAGCGTGTGGCGAGGACCCTGCTCTGGTGGATGGTTCTTGCAGGCGCCGCGACTCTTCTGCATGCGCAGCATGCCGGAGAAAGACCATGCAATACGCGAAGTTCACTCGAACGCAAATGAACGCACCCGTATGCCGCAGCTGCGCTCGTCTGCGTTAGCGCTGTGCGCGCCGCTTCGTCGCTCAGCCTTAGGTCACCCAGTCAAGACAGCCGGTCTGGTCCAGGAGCCAATCAGCGACGCCCACGCCTGCCCCGCCCCTCCCGCTCGACTGCGCGCCGACCAAGCCAGCCGCCGCCGAGAGAAGCCTTCATTCGAGTGCAGTCGATTCGTGTGGTTTTCGTAGTGTTCGTTTTTCCACTGTGCTTTTCGCCGAGTTTCGTCCAGTCGTCTTGCGTCAGTGACGCCTGCTCGGTGTCGGTGGCGCCTGCCGTGCCTCCGTGCACGGCCAGGAAATACAGGCGTCTCCCTCCCATTGTAGTATCCACACTGTATTCGCACACACGCGCACACAGTACGTAAGGGGGCTTAGGTTCGCTCTGCCTAAGTGCGTCACCAGTGTCGACCGCGTCGCGGCGGCACTCTTCTCTCTAGCGTAGGTGTCGCGGCTGGCGAATCACTCCGACCCTCGTCCGTGCGTCCCGAAAGGAAAGGACCTGCGACCGCCGCTTGAGCTCAGACGCCGTGCTGTAGGCGGACCTCCGCTGCAGTAGCGTAACGGTAGAGTGGTGCAGTTCCGCGTACCTTTTGCAGGATACATCCCCCAAAGAAGTAAGCATACGAGTATCCTATGTGCATATCTTACAGCTGACTATTGCATACCAGTGAGAAGGAGGGAGGGAGATCCCTAGGATCCTTGGATACATCCCCCAAAGAAGTAAGCATACGAGTATCCTATGTGCATATCTTACAGCTGACTATTGCATACCAGTGAGAAGGAGGGAGGGAGACCCTAGGATCCTTGGATACATCCCCCAAAGAAGTAAGTATACGAGTATCCTATGTGCATATCTTACAGCTGACTATTGCATACCAGTGAGAAGGAGGGAGGGAGATCCCTAGGATCCTTGGATACATCCCCCAAAGAAGTAAGCATACGAGTATCCTATGTGCATATCTTACAGCTGACTATTGCATACCAGTGAGCAGGAGGGAGGGAGATCCCTAGGATCCTTGGATACATCCCCTAAAGAAGTAAGCATACGAGTATCCTATGTGCATATCTTACAGCTGACTATTGCATACCAGTGAGAAGGAGGGGGAGATCCCTAGGATCCTTGGATACATCCCCCGAAGAAGTAAGCATACGAGTATCCTATGTGCATATCTTACAGCTGAGTATTGGATTCCAGTGAGACGACGGGCGGGCGGCAGACCCTAGGATCCTTGGATACATCCCCCAAAGAAGTGAGCATACGAGTATTCTATGTGCATTTCTTACAGCTGACTATTGCATACCAGTGAGAAGGAGGGAGGGAGACCCTAGGATCCTTGGATACATCCCCCAATGAAGTAAGTATACAAGTATCCTGTATGTGCATATCTTACAGCTGACTATTGCACACCAGTGAGAAGGAGGGAGGGAGATCCCTAGGGAAACCTAAGCTCAGTGAACCAGTGAACCAGTGAACCAGTGAACCGAGAGAAACGCACCATAATATTTGAAATGCGTTGACTCTCGTTGCTCAACCGTTTAAAAATACTAAAACAACGCGTCACACGCCAGAATTTTTACAATAGGTTAATCTAAGCAATCATATAGTTGTATTTTATTTTATTTCTTAGGCTTACGCTTAAGCTTAAGCTTAGGCTTTTGCGTAGGCTTCAGGCTTGTGCGAGCGCGCGCATGTCCACATGCCTGCACACCTAACATGCACGCGCGCATGGGCGTGCACGCACGTGCTCTCTGCAGGCACGCACGCACCCTCGCACGCACGCACGCACGCGCGGTACGCACACAAGCACATGCACGCACGCGCAGGCACACACCGCACAGATACACAAGGACACCCACGGCTGCACGCTCACACGCGCGCACGCTCGCACAAACGCACAAGCGCGCACGCACGTGCACGCGTTCAGGCGCGCACGCATGCGCGCGGGCACGCAGGCATGTGGACATGTGCGTGCTTGCACAAGCCTGAAGCCTAAGCCTAAGCAAAAGCCTAAGCCTAAGGCAATCCTCAAGCACGCACGTGCACGCGCACAGGCACGCGCACACGGGCACGCTCGCACGAACCCGAACCTAAATCCTGAGTCTAAGCCTATTAGCCTAAGCCTATTGTGTGTGATCGCGTTGTTAGTATTTTACGGTTAAGCACTGAGCGTCAACGCATTTAAAATATTATGGTGTGTTTCTCTCGGTTCACTGGTTCACTGGTTCACTGGTTCACTGAGCTTAGGTTTCCCAAATTCCACGTTCGCTAGACGTCTATTTACAACCTGGGTCAATTTTTGAACACGTTGGTACCGTATCCCACTAACTACATCAAATAGGACGACACGACTTGCTCAATCAACACGACTCCGCAGCCTAAATACCTAGTACGTACACATGTTACTGGATTCTGTCGTTTCGCCCTGTACGCAGCGCTTTGAAGAAAGTCTGTTGCGTTTCCTTTGACACACTTGCCGCTATATATATCTACGCTTGCAGCTGCTGAAGACATTGATCCGCCGTGCGTGCTCTCATCTATGGTGCGTGCATGATTGTCTGTGGTGAATCCTACAGTGCTGAACGAACGTATTACGGTTACTGTTACAAAAACAATGACGAAACAATAAAAAAACTAGGTGAAATAAAAACCTGCAATACTTGCATGTGGCGCAATATTTGCATGTGGCATGTAAATTCTGCATACATTGTATTTGCATGTGGCATGTAAATTGTGCATACACGGTATCCAGAACTTATTTAAAGATATGCACTATACGTCTAGTACTAGCAATATCGCTGAGCATTTTTACGCAAACGTCCGACCTTATTTTTACCACACGCGCATCTTTGCGACTGAGCGCTGACTGAATGCATGCAGAACATGGTTTCTATACGGTATTTATTTTTTCTCCGTTTATCCGCTGGTTGTTTGTTCTTCGGTTTGCACGAGTGTAAGGCTGCAGTGTTGGTTGACAGTGTAAGGTCACCAGTTCTTGGAAAAAACCGCTGGTTGCACGTACACGGAGAGCGGCGTTGAATCAGTGGGGGAATGGCGCCGAGAAGTGGTAGGAGGAGAGGGAGGGAGGGAAGGGACGACGGAGACGGCAGGCGGAGGTGCGAAGGCGCTCAGGGGTTGTACTCGATGGGGATGTTCTTGCGGCGGACCATGCCGTCGCCCTGGAACCACTCGCGGCGGAACTGCTTGGCGGCGCCCTCCGGGGCGTTGGTCCACTCGACGGTGACGCGGTCGTTGTTGGTGTCGGCGGATGCGTAGTCGAACGCCTCGCAGCTGACGGCCAGCAGCACCGACTCCTTGGGGTCGAGGCAGCCGGCCGGCGGGTCGACGGACAGCCGCTGCATGTTCGTCGTCTTGATGGCCCAGCCGATGCGCCGGCTGCCGTCGTTCTGCACCGCCACGTGGTACGTGTGCTTGTCCGCGAACGGCGCGTTGTACACCAGCTTCGCGTGCGGCTGCGTCAGGATCTCGCCCGGCGGAAGAGACGCCATCTCCGCTTTTCTTCTTTCGGAAGTCAAAAA
The DNA here is from genome assembly GCA_030248085.1 of Paralinhomoeus sp. GSCO2_6. NCBI lineage: Eukaryota > Metazoa > Nematoda > Chromadorea > Monhysterida > Linhomoeidae > Paralinhomoeus > Paralinhomoeus sp. GSCO2_6. Next base: position 165,620 of record JASAMY010000976.1, read on the forward strand.
CAAAAATAAGAACAAATTGAAACCAAATGAAAATGTTTTGTTACATGTGGCTGGACGAGCGATTGTTGTAGTTGAGTTGGGATCGCAGGGCGTGCGAGAAGGAAGTGCCGCGACTGGTCTGGGTGACGCTAAAAGCTGTTGCGGAGTTATAGAGTACACACTTTAGCTACCTTTGATTTTATTTTATTTTCTTTCGTGTAAGCAAAGAAGAAGAAGAAGAAGAAGAAGAGGAAGAAGAATGGCGGACAAGAGCGCGTACGTGCCGATGCAGAAGAGCAGCGGGCCAGCGCCGAGCGGCGGCGCGTCGGTGGCCGGCCAGCGGCTCGACTACTTCGCCCGGCCGGCGGGCGCCGGCGGCCGCGAGGAGTACATGGGCGGCGCGGCGATGGGCGGCCTCAACGAGGGCTACATGGGCGGGCCGGGATCGCGCGGAGCCGCCGCCATCGTCGCCTCCTCCGCTCCTCCGCCCGCCGCCAGCCGACCCGCCGCCTCAGCGCCTCCCCTGCAAGGCGGCAAGAAGGACCAGTCCATGTACCTCGGCCCCAAGTGATCCACGCCCACATCCCCTGACGGCACGGCCGCCAACCCCCTCTCGCTCTCACTCTCTCCCTCGCTCGCTAGTCTCGACACGTGGTGCAAAGAACTCGAGGCACATACATACATACATACATACATAGTACGTACACACTGGCTTCTGTCGGTTCGCTCTTCACGCTGCGCTTTGAAGAAAGTCTGTTGCTTTTCCTTTGACACACTTGCCGTCATGCTCATCTACGCTTGCAGCTGCGGAAGACAAAGCAACTAAGCTAACTGCTAACTAAGTCTACCACACTAATCCTCAAAATTGTTTGTGTTTCAGTGGACATTTCAAATTTGCGCCATTTTGCAGAGAAAACGGCGACCAAAAGAACTGAACCAAGGAGCTTGGGCGTGATGAGAGCAAACAACAAACCACTAAACCACAAGGCATTAGGCAGACCCAAAAGAAAACCATAAACCAAATGAGTGAAGCACATGTAACACTGACACGCACAAAACTGTTAAAAACAGTTGAATAAATGTTGCCATGGGAGTAGTGTGTGGCAGGCAAGGTAGCACTGGCTGTGATTTACCTATTTAGTGTTGATTAATGTAAGTATAGTGCACTGCAGTGCAATGAGCTGTGGCTAATGGAATAAACTGAAACTTGGTGTGCAGCTGCTACTGTCTATGGATGGGGAAAGTGGGAAAATTGACAAATTTAAATTTGAATGCATAAACTGCACCCAAATACCTCATTGCAACACAATAAGCTGTTTTGGATTAATTGAACTGAAACTTGGTGTGCAGCTACCACTAGAGGTTGGGATAGGGTGGAAGTGGTCAAATTTGAATTTGCACACAGAAACTGCACCCAAATAACTCATTGCAACAGAATTAGCTGTGGAAGATGGATTGAACTGAAACTTGATGTGCAGTCACCACTAGGGGTGGGGATGGTGGGGGAAGTGGTCAAATTTGAATTTGCTCACAGAAACTGCACCCAAATAACTCATTGCAATAGAATGAGCTGTATGGTGGATGGATTGAGCTTAAACTTGGTGTGCACATGCCACATGGGGTGGGGAGTAGGAGGAAAGTTGTCAAATTTGAATTTGCATGCTGAAACTGACACGCAAATAACTCATGCAATGAAATGAGTTGTATGGTGGATGGATTGAGCTGAAACTTGGTGTGCACGTGCCACTAGGGGTGGGGATGCTGGGGAAGTGGTCAAATTTGAATTTGATCAGAGAAACTGCACCCAAATAACTCATTGCAACAGAACAAGCTGTGGAAGATGGATTGAACTGAAACTTGGTGTGCAGCCACCACTAGGGGTGGGGATAGTGGGGAAGTGATCAAATTTTAATTTGCATGCAAAAACTGCACCCAGATAACTCATTGCAACAGAACAAGCTGTGGAAGATGGATTGAACTGAAACTTGGTGTGCAGCCACCACTAAGGGTGGGGATAGTGGGGAAGTGATCAAATTTGAATTTGCATGCAGAAACTGCACCCAAATAACTCATTGCAACAGAACAAGCTGTGGAAGATGGATTGAACTGAAACTTGGTGTGCAGGTGTCACATGGGTTGGGGAGAGTGGGGAAGTTGTCAAAATTTGAATTTGCACACAGAAACTGCAGCCAAATAACTCATAGCAACAGATTGAGCTGTGTGGTGGATGGATTGAGCTGAAACTTGGTGTGCAGGTGGCACATGGGCTGGGGAGAGTGGGGAACTTGTGAAATTTGAATTTGCACATGGAAACTACACCCAAATAACTCACTGCAACAGAATGAGCTGTGTGGTGGATGGATTGAGCTGAAACTTGGTGTGCTGGTGGCACATGGGGTTGGGTAGAGTGGTGAACTTCTCAAATGTGTATTGTCATGCAGAAACTGCACCCAAATAACTCTGCAACAAGATGAGCTGTACTGCAGATGGATTGAGCTGAAACTTGATGTGCAGGTGGCACATGGGTTGGGGAAAGAGGGGAAGTTGTCAAAATTTGATTTTGCTTGCAGAAACTGCACCCAAATAACTCATTGCAATGGAATGAGTTATGGTAGATGGATTGAACTGAAACTTGGTGCCTCTAGGTGTGGGGATAGTGGAAAAGTGGTCAAATTTGAATTTGCTCACTCAAACTGCACCTAAATAACTCATTGCAACAGAATGAGCTGTGCGATGGATGGATTGAGCTGAAACTTGATGTGCAGGTGCCACTAGGGTGGGGATGATGGGAAAGTGGTCAAATTTAAATTTGCATGCAAAAACTGCACCCAAATAACTCATTGCAATGAAATGAGCTGTATGGTGGATGGATTGAGCTGAAACTTGGTGTGCAGGTGCCACATGGGGTGCGGAGAAGGGGGAAGTTGTCAAATTTGAATTTGCATACAGAAACTGCACCCAAATAACTCATTGCAATGAAATGAGCTGTATGGTGGATGGATTGGGCTGAAAGTTGGTGTGCAGGTGCTACATGGGGTGGGTAGAAGGGGGAAGTTGACAAATTTGATTTTGATTGACGAAACTGCACCCAAATAACTCATTGCAATGGAATGAGCTTCATGGTGGATGGATTGAGCTGAAACTTGGTGTGCAGGTGCCACATGGGGTGGGGTAATGGGGAAGTTGTCAAATTTGAATTTGCTTGCAGAAACTGCACCCAAATAACTCATTGCAATGGAATGGGCTGTGGTAATGGATTGAACTGGAACCTGGTGCCACGAGGTGTGGGGATGGTGGAAAAGTGGTCAAATTTGAATTTGCTCACTCAAACTGCACCCAAATAACTCACTGCAACAGAATGAGCTATGGTAGATGGATTGAACTGAAATTTGGTGTGCAGCTACCACTAGGGGGTGGGAGAGTAGGGAATAGTCAAATTTGAATTTCGTATGCAGAAACTGCACCCAAATTACTCACTGCAATGGAATGAGCTGTGTGGTGGATGGATTGAACTGAAATTTGCGTGTAGTTGACAAAAGGTGTAGGGAGAGTAGGGAAGTGGTCAAATTTGAATTTGCATGCAGAAACTGCACCCAAATAACTCATTGCAGCAGAATGGGCTGTGGTAAATGGATTGAACTGAAACTTGGTGCCACTAGGTGTGGGGATGGTGGAAAAGTGGTCAAATTTGAATTTACTCACTCAAACTGCACCCAAATAACTCATTGCAACAGAATGAGCTATGGTAGATGGATTGAACTGAAATTTGGTGTGCAGCTACCATAAGGGTGGGGATAGTAGTGAAGTGGTCAAATTTGAATTTTGTATACAGAAACTGCACCCAAATAACTCATTGCAACAGAATGAGCTATGGTAGATGGATTGAACTGAAATTTGGTGTGCAGCTACCACTAGGGGTGGGGATAGTAGGGAAGTAGTCAAATTTGAATTTTGTATGCAGAAAACTGCACCCAAATAACTCATTGCAATGGAATGAGCTGTGTGGTGGATGGATTGAACTGAAATTTGGTGTGCAGTTGCCAAAAGGGGTAGGGATAGTAGGGGAAATGGTCAAATTTAAATTTGTATGCAAAAACTGCACCCAAATAACTCATTGCAATGAAATGAGCTGTATGGTGGATGGAGTGGGCTGAAACTTGGTGTGCAGGTGCCACATGGGGGTGGGGTAGAAGGGGGAAGTTGTCAAATTTGATTTTGCTTGCAGAAACTGCACCCAAATAACTCATTGCAATGGAATGAGCTACATGGTGGATGGATTGAGCTGAAACTTGGTGTGCAGGTGCCACATGGGGTGGGGTAATGGGGGAAGTTGTCAAATTTGAATTTGCTTGCAGAAACTGCACCCAAATAACTCATTGCAATGGAATGAGCTGCATGGTGGATGGATTGAGCTGAAATCCCCACAGACCACCATCAGCACTGGGGCATTGCTGCTGTGAATTATGGGTCATTTTTGTTTTTGAAAACTCGTTCCATTTCCAGCAATATACTCTAGAACAGAACAACACATGGCACCTGCGGTGGGGGGAACAACCCCCACTCCCAGTTACAGGTAAGGCTGCAACTGAGGCCCATAGCTGAAAGGACAACACATAAGAGGATAAGTCCTGGAAGAACCAAACCTAAAAGGTGCCAGACCTAATAGTATTAAGACCTGAAACAATCAGACCTAAAATGAGCAGACCTGAAACAATCAGACCCAAAACAACAAAACACTGTAACGTGCAGACCTAACCCTGGTCTACCACACCTAATCCTCAAAAATGTTGGTTGGTTTGTTTGTTGGTTGGTTAACGCGAGTTCAAATTTAAAATTTGCGCACAGTCAAAAGGGGCTAGTAACAGTAAAACAACTAAAACAAAACAAAATGAAACAAAATCTACAAACCAAACTTAAACCATAACGAAAACGAAAGTAAACATGACGTGTGTGTAATAATAATATTGGGCAGAATGATGTGTGCATTGTAGTGCATTGCAGTACACTGAGCTGTTGTTAATTGGAGAATGGATGGAATGAGCCCAAACAAAAAATAAATCAGTGTACCGCCCCAAATAAGCAAAAGTGGTGAAAGTGTTCCGCCCAAAGAGAAAAGAAAAATTCTAGGTGTCGAAAATCGATCGCTAGGGGGTCAGTGGCCCGTTTTCAGTGCTTTCATCCACTTCCAGGCTTCTCCAGCCGCTCCCTCGTCGCAGATGGGCAAGAGAGAGCGATGTGGCGCTGCTGGCAAATAGGGATTGCTGTAGCCGGTTGTCCAGTTCTCTTCTCGAAATGGTGCGTTGTTTCTTGCCGAAATTTTCGGTTAAATTTATCCCGACTTTTCTTGTGTTTTAGCTCGTTTTTCGCCGCGCCTTTTCGTCCCGACGTTTCTTGTGTTTTAGCACGTTTTTCGCCACGCCTTTTCGTCGCTAGCACAGCCGGCCTGCAACCGCGATTTCGTGTGCAACTTCTGCAGTTCTCTTCTCGAAATGGTGCGTTGTTTCTTGCCGAAATTTTTCGGTTGAATTTATTCCAACTTTTCTTGTGTTTTAGCACGTTTACCGCGCCTTCAGCGCCGTGCAGGCATCAGAAGGCGACACAGCAGTGCTCGCCGACAATTTCCCTCGCAAGAGCTGGTAGGTGTGCATGTCGACTTTTTGCCTAGATTTGTCGATAATAAGCTTGCGCCCTTTTTTAGTGCACAGCAGGTCTTCAGCTGCGATGAGTTATTTGGGTGCAGTTTCTGCATGCAAATTAGAATTGACCACTTCCCTACTATCCCTACCCCTTTTGGCAACTACACACCAAATTTCAGTTCAATCCATCCACCACACAGCTCATTCATTGCAATGAGTAATTTCGGGTGCAGTTTCTGCATACAAAATTCAAATTTGACTATTCCCTACTATCCCCACCCCTAGTGGTAGCTGCACACCAAATTTCAGTTCAATCCATCTACCATAGCTCATTCTGTTGCAGTGAGTTATTTGGGTGCAGTTTGAGTGAGCAAATTCAAATTTGACCACTTTTCCACCATCCCCACACCTAGTGGCACCAAGTTTCAGTTCAATCCATTTACCACAGCCCATTCCATTGCAATGAGTTATTTGGGTGCAGTTTCTGCAAGCAAATTCAAATTTGACAACTTCCCCATTACCCCACCCCATGTGGCACCTGCACACCAAGTTTCAGCTCAATCCATCCACCATGTAGCTCATTCCATTGCAATGAGTTATTTGGGTGCAGTTTCTGCAAGCAAAATCAAATTTGACAACTTCCCCCTTCTACCCACCCCATGTAGCACCTGCACACCAACTTTCAGCCCACTCCATCCACCATACAGCTCATTTCATTGCAATGAGTTATTTGGGTGCAGTTTCTGTATGCAAAATTCAAATTTGACAACTTCCCCCTTCTCCGCACCCCATGTGGCACCTGCACACCAAGTTTCAGCTCAATCCATCCACCATACAGCTCATTTCATTGCAATGAGTTATTTGGGTGCAGTTTTTGCATGCAAATTTAAATTTAACCACTTCCCCATCAGTCCCCACCCTAGTGGCACCTGCACATCAAGTTTCAGCTCAATCCATCCATCGCACAGCTCATTCTGTTGCAATGAGTTATTTAGGTGCAGTTTGAGTGAGCAAATTCAAGTTCTGACCACTTTTCCCACTATCCCCACACCTAGTGGCACCAAGTTTTAGTTAAATCCATCTACCATAAGCTCATTCCATTGCAATGAGTTATTTGGGTGCAAATTTCTGAAAAAGCAAAATCAAATTTAGACAACTTCCCCTCTTTCCCCAACCCATGTGCCACCTGCACATCAAGTTTCAGCTCAAATCCATCTGCTGTACAGCTCATCTTGTTGCAATGAGTTATTTGGGTGCAGTTTCTGCATGCAAATTCACAATTTGACAACTTCCCCACTATCCCTACCCCTTATGGCACCAGCACTACAAAATTTCAGCTCAATCCATCCACCACACAGCTCATTCTATTGCAATGAGTAATCTTGGGTGTAGTTTCTGCATATAAAATTCAAATTTCACAAGTTCCCCACTCTCCCCAGCCCATGTGCCACCTGCACACCAAGTTTCAGCTCAATCCATCCACCACACAGCTCAATCTGTTGCTATGAGTTATTTGGCTGCAGTTTCTGTGTGCAAATTCAAATTTGACAACTTCCCCACTCTCCCCAACCCATGTGACACCTGCACACCAGTTTCAGTTTAATCCATCTTCCACAGCTTGTTCTGTTGCAATGAGTTATTTGGGTGCAGTTCTTGCATGCAAATTCAAATTTGATCACTTCCCCACTATCCCCACCCTTAGTGGTGGCTGCACACCATTCAGTTCAATCCATCTTCCACAGCTTGTTCTGTTGCAATGAGTTATCTGGGTGCAGTTTTTGCATGCAAATTAAAAATTAATCACTCCCCACTATCCCCACCCCTAGTGGTGGCTGCACACCAAGTTTCAGTTGGATCCATTACTTCCACAGCTTGTTCTGTTGCAATGAGTTATTTTTCTGCAATTGCTCTTCTGATCAAATTCAAATTTGACCACTTACCCAGCATCCCCACCCCTCATGGTAGGGTGCACACCAAGTTTCAGCTCAATCCATCCACCATACAACTCATTTCATTGCAATGAGTTATTTGCGGTGCAGTTTCAGCATGCAAATTCAAATTTGACAACTTTCCTCCCTCTCCCCACCCCATGTGGCATGTTGCACACCAAGTTTCAGCTCAATCCATCCACCATACAGCTCATTCTATTGCAATGAGTTATTTGGGTGCAGTTTCTGTGAAGCAAATTCAAATTTGACCACTTCCCCACCATCCCCACCCCTAGTGGTGACTGCACATCAAGTTTCAGTTCAATCCATCTTCCACAGCTAATTCTGTTGCAATGAGTTATTTGGGTGCAGTTTCTGTGTGCAAATTCGAATTTGACCACTTCCACCCCTATCCCAACCTCTAGTGGTAGCTGC
>JASAMY010002002.1:0-173064 GCA_030248085.1 Paralinhomoeus sp. GSCO2_6
TGTACTTCGTTCAGTTACGTATTGCTATTGTATCATTCGCTAAGCCTAGGTATGCTTGACGACGTGTGTTTAAGTCAGGTACACACGATACACGCAAATGTACAAACGTTTAGATTCTCAACTGTAAGCACTTGGCAAAACGTGGGCATCAATCGTATGTAGACTTGGTTTGTACAGACTACAGATACAGGTACGAATGTACTACATACACATTGTACGCAGGCGCGCCACACACCGTTGTGCTCAAAGCACACGCAAAACAGTCGATACAATCGAGAATCGCAAAAACTTTTCTAATTGGCGACATAAACACTGTTTTGCAGCTGACATCAGACTGAAATTGGACAACACAACTCGACGTCGACAGATCAGCGCTTTGACTCGCGTTTTGGGTAAATCGAGTACACGGGCGACGAATCTCCCATACAACGTTGCATTTTAAACGCGGTAGGTACCGTAAACGCGTCGAATTCGACTAAAATTCGCGTTGTTCAGGTGTTGAAATCGGGAATGTCGTCGCCCAGCTGAGGCCGCGCGCGCCGAGCGCGATCCTAACGGGCTGCACGAGATGGTAGGCGCCCGGAATGATAAGGAGAATGCCGAAGCAGATGAGTCCGTAGGGCGTCAGTCGTTCGAATCGCTCAAGAGATATAGGTCGGTAGGTAGGTACGCCTAATTGCTGTTGGTGCACTACAATTCGAGCCGGAAACGCAATATTGCAGGCAGGCAAGACGCAGCGATGAACTGAACGCAGGGATGAAAATACCTATCGTGGCAGAAGCAAACTGCGCTCTACTTTGATTACGGGTGGGGGGGGGTGGTCCGAGACCATCATGGGTGTGGGGGGCAATTTTGGAAAGAGTAGGATGAAATACTGCACCAAAATAGGTCTCAGGTGCACCTTTTTATCAAACATGGGTTGAAATAAATAATAATTAGCGTTATGTTGCTAGGTATTTTATGTTGGTCAAAGCACTGAAACAGAATGAAAGTCGCGTTTGTATGAGTTTGGAAAAATGTTAGAAAATTGCTCGGGGGGGGGGTTGGGTTTACAGTGTTGGGGCTGTCTGTATGGTGGGTGGGCTGGGCTGGAGCCATCCCCCAAGTGATTAGTACGCTTCCAAGAGACGAGGACCAACCTGCACGACTAAGACGTTGAACATGATGAGGACGCCGGTCGTCAAGAGGCCGATGCCGATGAAGAACAGGACGAACGCCATGAGAATGCCTCTCCACGGAAAGCGCACCCGATTCACGCGTTCCCACCACTAAACGGGAGTTACCAAGTCCTTTCAGTCCCTTTGTCGAATCTCCCAAGATAAATATTGCCAAGCGAGCAAGGAAAACAAAGGGGCAGCGTATGGCCTAGTTGTAGAGAATCGGCCTCTTGCACACACTGTTCTGGGATCGATTATTGATGGATCCGCTAGACCCAGGACTTCCCATTCGATGGATTTTCTCGTGCCATCGCTGCCCTTGATTACAGATGGCGTTCTTCCGAATGTCTTCGGCTAATTATGCGGCTCTAGAAGGAAAGGCGTCATAGAGATGGGTATGCTATATGGGCCATTAACGGCCTCTTATCGTTTCCCCAAATCCAACAATAACAAGAACAACAAAGAAAAACAAAAAAAACAAAACAAACAAACTCACTTCCGTGGCCGGGTCGAGGAGGTAGGTATTTTGAGCCTCTAGGTTCTCTCCGCCGCTGTCGCACCGCTGCTTCGCGTAGCCCCCACCGTTCGCTTCAAGCTTGGTGGAGCAGCCAGCTGCGCCCGGGTTCTGGACAACGCACGAATCCATTTCCTGTTCGCTTCTGAATGCGGGCACAGATAGTAGTAACGTTTGTCGTTAGGAGACGGCGACTGGCCGGCCGGCGGCAGACGGAAGATGCGTCAGCGTCGGACGGCGCCTCACCTAATTGGATTTTCTCCCGCGGGAATGCAAGGGAAATGGGTGCCCGGCACGCAAAATGGACCTCACACGCTCTTGGGCACGCACGCGAGTGCACCGACGACAGAAAACGCAAGGGCAAAAGGGGAGCGCCTATTGGGGACGCGCGAAAGATCTGCGCTGTTTTTCTTTTTGTTTTCTGGAGCCCACATGTCGAGATGCATTACCTACCTATGTTCCTTGCCGTAGCGCTGCCCCGCGCGTTGGTACGCGTCTTATCGCCACAACAGCGTTGCCACAGCACAGACGTGCACTAGACTATAGCTAGGCGCTTGCGAAATGCGCGGAGCAAAGAACAAAGATGAGGGGGTCGGCTCTCGTTGCGCAACGGCCGCCTTTTCTTACTAAGGTGATTCACCGTGTAGACATTGGGAAAGGAAGCCGTTTTACTATCGTGTATGCGAGACGGCACGTCAACAACAACAACAACAACAACACTGGGGGGGGGGCACTTTTCGTAGTTTTTGGAGCCTGCGCAGGTTGCTTGCTAGGTACGAAATTGACGGCGCATTCGCGACGCGTGCAAAACGGAAGTTTACATACGCGCATGCACTCTGACGTCGTGATTTATTCGCAGGGCGCACCGCACCGTCTGGGGAGAGAGCAGAGACTTGTACCGCTTGTCTCTAGTCCACAACGACAGTTGCGCTGCTGCGCCGAGCAGGGCTGCCGCGCGCGCGCGTGCGCAAGCGCAAGTCTGCATCAATCTTTGGAGAAACAACGAGAGAGGGGTGGTGGCGACTGCGAAATGGCAGCTGTCAGTGCGTCTGGGCTGGGGGCGGCGCCAATTGCCCAGGCGAGCGGTGGCCGAGCGACAACGATGGAACGGCCCCGCTGTGCGTCAGGCGCAACTGCAGGGCGAGTGGAGAGCATTACCTATATACTCGCGTATACTAGTAGGCGCAGCCATGTACACCCCCTATCGATCTCTCCTTCCTCACGGAACAAACGCTGACGCGCTGACTGGGCAGTAGCTGACGCAGTAGCGTGGATTTCGGAGTTAGCGCTGCTGGTCAAGTCAACAACGAAACACTGACATCGAAAGGACGCACGCACGCACGCACTAAAGCAGAAGAAAGAGATGCAATGGTGAAGCGCTTGGGCGTCCAACACGGCGACAGCGCGTGCTGCTGTGTAACTTTTCCGAGTAAAACGCGCGCACGCAAAGAACGGCAGACGCGTCGCGACTGCCCATTAGTTGCTGTACCTGTGCGTGTCCGCTCAAATTGCGTCGCTCTCTGCCATTTCTTTGTGTAGTAGGGCCGCGCGGAAGTCGTTAGTTGTTGTCTGCCAATTGTATGTTTCTGGGAGACGAAAGACATGCAGAAAAAGAGGCAGAAGAAAGCGGTAGAGAAGATTGACTTGCTGGCCACCGACAGCTATGGCGCCATACATGAAGATGGGGAAGGAGAGGTCCGAGGTATACAGCCAGGTTTGGGCAAAATTTAAAAAAAAACACTTTTCTAAAAGCTTTTTTTGAATTAAGAGAACTGTCCAAATCGTCCGAAAAATGCTAAAAAATAGGCAAATAAGACGGTTTTACTACTTTAAACGCTATATACCTATTTAGTAGGAGCCTGGATAAGCTAAATAGCCATAATTAGCAGTATTGGAGTTGTTCTGGAGGCTGTCAAACCAAGGCTGGATAGTCATAGTCGTAGTCCGACTCACTAACAAACCTATCAGTAGTAAAAAGTTGATTAAAATGCACTTCAAACGGCTTTTAATGCCTTTGTTGGCTGTTATTGACACTCTACTAGGCTTAAAACATCTTCTGCAACATTGATTTGACATCCAAAACGGTCTCTGAGAACATTTAATAAAAAAACTTAAAAATGTTAGTTTAAAAAATGAATTTTTTTTACCCAAGCCTGTATACAGCTATACTCTGCACAACTTCATTTCAGGAGAATTTATACTCCGACTGTTTGAAGAAAGTCTTCAATAGGTACGTAATTCAAGTACCAGGAAACTCCAAATGTCCGTGCTATGACCTATGTACAGCTAAATGCCCACTCGCCAAAAGGGCCTCCCCCCGGGTCAAATGAACGCGCGCTGGGAGCTACCGGTCAAATTCAGACATAGGTATTCTTGTGACGGTAATTCTTGTTCCATGCAGAGCCTTGCGTGACGGACCCGGTGCAGGAGAAGAACCGCAACAAGCGAGCCGAGATCACGCTGATTATCGTCTGCGTCGTCACGGTCTTCTTTCTCATGGGTCTCGTCGTCGGTGAGGAGCGAGCCCAACACCGCAGTTTCGAAAACATTTACACAATATACACGCCCAATATGCATGAATGCATGCATTACGTGATGAGGTTATCCATCATGCTGAACAACCCAGCGCACTGGAATGTACCCTCTGTACTGCACCGAAAAATAAGAGCATTATTCGATTGGTGTACGACCACGATAGGGTCTGGGGAGCTGGGGCAATTCATTGTATATACCGTAATTGCAATTGGTTCTAGAAAAGAAATTGGTTTTCTTGGTTTGGTGTTGTGGTTGTGACAAATATCTAGCAATGTTGCTCAAGTTTGTTAACCTCGCATCGCGCTTTCTGATTGCACAGCGGACGTCATGTAAATCGCTCGTGCTGCATGACATGCATTACAGTGTACACTAAGTCGCGATCGTCTACAGTGTATAATAAATACCTAGCACGTTGTCAAAATTCTAAATTTGAAGTGACGAGTCGGTGTCCGCACTCAGGCGGTTACCTCACGCGTAGTCTGTGCATCATCCTGGAGTCGGGCCACATGCTGACGGACCTGCTGGGCTTCCTCATCTCCCTCTCGGCCATCTGGGCTGGACGCCTTTCGCCCTCGACCACACTGACCTTTGGCTGGTATCGCGTGGGTACGTGGCCACAGTGCACTGCTGAGTGCTGATACAGTACGCACAAGGCGCAAATCCCTCAATCGGTGCCATGGGACACTAGGTACCTATACTCTCAACCTCTCCTTATATGGAAGTACTGCGGGGGGGGGGGGAACGGACACTATTAGAGAAAGGGCACTATTGAAGGACTTACGGTAGCTGCGCCGTCGAGCGAATGCCACCCGTACGCGCAGAGGTGCTGGGCGCGCTGGTGAGCGTGCTGACGATCTGGGCGATCGCGGGCTTCTCCATCTACCTGGCGACGGTGCGACTGGTCGAACGCACCTTCGACATCGAGGCCGGCCTCATGCTCATCGTCGCCGTCGCGTCGCTCTTCTTCAACTTCGTGTACGGTACATGCAGCCTACCTACGCAAAGTACAATGTACATACATCTTCCTAAAAGCCACACCTGTGGTATTTTCAATGCTACCACACCATTTCCAGACCGAGTGCTGGCCCTGAATAAAGTCCTTGCCATGTACGAATGACAGACACTTGGGCGGCATAAATTTTGTCGTCATCTGCAGCTCCCTTCCTCAGCGGTAGCGCTTATGATTTCGGATGGCTTTTGGCGGCGGAGGGGGGGGGGGTGGTGCAGGTCTTACATATCACGAGGGGGCGGTGAGCTTATCATGAGTTTTGGAGGACGCGCTTATCATGCTAGGCTCCCGGTCACACGGTGCCATGTACACGTGTGACGTGGAGTATCACCGCTCTAGCAAGGCGGGTATCCTGCACTATGGCAACCGGGAGGGCGGTGGTCACGGACACGTGCACCTGGGCCAGCGACCGGCCAACACGGAGAACATCAACGTCAGGGCCGCCTTCCTGCACGTCGTGGGCGACGCCCTCTTCACCGTCGGCGTCATCGTCGCCGCCGCCATCGCCTACTACGGAGGCGTAAATAATACTTGAGAAAACATTGTTCCGTAGCGCAAACTCGTCACTAGCCATCTGGGAGAAATCATTCGAGAAGCATATGTAGAAGGGGTGGGTAATTGGGAGAGAGTAGTGGGCTAACTAGAGAAATAGCAGTAATCGGACAATTGAATTTCAGGAGGATTTCGAGATCGCCGACCCAATCTGCGCCTACATCTTCTCCATAATCGTCGTCTGCACCACGGCGGGCATCGCGAGAGACGTGACCATGGTGCTTATGGAAGGTACGCGCTCAGATGTACATAACTGACCATTGATGTAAACGCTGCACTTCGAAAAGAAGTGTCTAGAGCCGATAGTGGGTGGTGGAGTGAGGGGGTATGTACCTCATACCGAGTTGCGCCGCCTATACATACCTACCTAATACCCACATATGTAATGGTAGAACACAGACTACTACACCAACAGCGGTCCACAACGAACATTGAAACGCACGCAGGCAGCAGCACAATGAATCGATTTAGCGAAGCCTCACGGTCTGGAGTTTCGCGTGCTGCGAGACGAGCTGCTGCTGATGGAGGGCGTGGCGACGCTGCACGAGCTGCGAGTCTGGTCGCTCACCATGGACAAGTTCGCCGTCGCAGCGCACATCGTCTCGGGTGGGATTGTTCGCCCCACAAGTGTTTTGGTAATGCACAATCACAAAAAGGGTGTAGACCACAGGAGCACAGACTGCACCTACCCACGTAGCACCCTCCCCCCGCCCCTGATGGAAAACCAAACACGTGCGCAGTGCGGAGAGCTGACAAGCACGTAGGTAGTCTCGTCCCCCTCCCCTCGCAATTCCCTACTTCATGTACAATCCGCAAATCCATACACGGGTCGCACTCCGCGCTAAGTCCACCCACTGTCGTGGATTGTCTATGGTGGTAAAGAAATGTTGCATAGGCCTAAGCCTAAGGCTAAGCATTGCCTACAAAGCGCAAGCATTGTGGCATTGTACATACAGCATAAGCACTGCATCACAAAAGCATTGCCCATATTGTAGCACATCGAATTGTCGCATAAGCATTGCTCACAATCGCACCACACTCTCGCGTTGCATCCGCAGATGGCAGTCGACAAGACGACGAGCTGATGACGGAGGCGGCGAGGCGGGCGAAGAAGTGCTTCGGCATCGACTTTGCCACGTTCCAAGTCGAGAGAATCGGCCCTCAAGATGACACGCGCTGCGTCTTCTTCAGAAGAACTTCGCAAATACCACTCTCCCTAGAGTCCAGTATAACACGATGCTGACAAGAACGGAAAACTGCGGCTGTACGACGGAGACGTCACCACCACCACCACACGCGTGTACAGTGCACACTCCTATGCGCTAGCCCCATACGTCCGTAGATTCGAATCGAAACGTGTCCGTAGATTAGCCGACCCCATTCTTATGACCGTTTTGTTCGTGCATTTTCATGTTGTCCGCTTGAGGTACGTGGAGCGTTGTGAGCTTTCTAGACGCAGGATTTAGATGGATATGTCGTACTCTGATTGGGAGTTTTTTCTCAACGATTGATATCTTGTTAACCGTGCGAGGCACAGGCACACACACGCATTCACCGAGTGATGGTAACTGTATATAACTTACTTAGCAAGCGACCAGCGGGCATGCAATACCAGAGAGATATGACATGACAGTATACACAGATATGGCACAACCATTGTACTATCGCATGAAACATAGCAAAGCAAAAACATAATAGAAGCTTACAACAACAACACATATGACGAGGCACAGCATACACGTATAGCCTTCGTGATTTCGCACGTACACAGTACATGCAGCTGGAGTAAAACTGAACACAACAATGAATACAGAAGGTTCCAAATAGGACGCTGTCTTCCTGTTTTTTTTTTGAAATTCCCCCCACTCCACCGGGCTGTGAAAGACGCGCGTTTGGCCAGAATTGGTCAGGGCTTCTTAAAGATGAGCACTTCGCTGCCGGACACGATGCCGAGCTGGCCGGACTTGACCAGCTGGAGGGCGATGCCGACGCCGAACTTGTTGACGAAGGCCGTCCAGCCTTTGGGCATGAGTCGGAGCGCCTCGAGCAGCTTCATGGTCCACTTGAAGAGCGGGCTCTTGAGAAACTTGAGCGTCATTTGATTGCTGCAAGGGAAACGCCCACTCGGCCGATGAAACATTCACGTGCCGGGTGCTGTCTGCGCTTGCGTGCGTGAATTGTATGTAGACAAGCGCCGGTGCGCGCGTCTTCACTTCGCACGCAAAGTAGGGCGAAAAGTCGATAATCAAGCACGCGCGCACGCACGTGAACACGCATTCCTGCGTGAATAGTACGCTCTGCGGCCAGTGCAGCGCAGACTAATACGACTAGGAATGTGAATGCAGTGAGTGCACGCAACGAGCGACGCAAGAAGCACCCACCCCAGGAAGTAGTACCAAGGCAGATTCACGGGGTCGGTGGCCAAGTCGAAGCGGCTGACCAGCTCCAGGCCGGCTTCCTCTGCCGTCTCCATCATCTCTGGGCAGGTGTGCAGGTCCGGCATGCCGCACGTCTCTTCCACTTCTGTAAGTGTAAAAGCAGCGTCTTTTGTGAAGCGCGCACGCACGCACGCACGCACGCGACCCCTACCGGCGACGGCGCGCTGGTGCTCGGGGTTGGCGGCGTCGTACTTGTCGGTCTTGAGCATGTCGTAGACGAGGAAGAGGCCGCCGCGCTTGAGGACGCGCTGCACCTGGCGGAAGGTGGGCGTCAGCTCGGGAAAGTACTTGAGCGCGTAGACGGCGTAGACGGAGTCGAAGGAGGCGTCGGCGAAGGGCAACGGCCGCGTGCAGTCGCCCTCCTGGAGCCGGCAGAGCGACGACACGCCGCGCTCGGCCATCAGCACGTTGCCGCGAGCCACCTCCTCTGGCGAGATGGTCACTCCTGGAAGCGCGCAAGCAATCATTCATACATACACATTACGGTTATCGTGCGTGCGTGCGCTACGTGGTTTCTCGGTGCGTTCGTCCCTCTATTTCTGTTGCAAGCAAGTTGTCGGTCGCCAACTACGCCCATCGGCGCGAGCGTGCGCCCGACAATTAATGGGGTTGTTTTGACTCGGAGTCGACGGAACGACGGCCAGAGTTTAAAGTGGAGGCGACGTCACAAGCGCTGCCCCGCTGGATGGAACTTCCTCCTCGCCCTGTCCTCTCAAGAGCCTCGCCCGCTGCACTGCGCACGTCCATTTCACCTCGTCTGCTTGCTTCCAGCGGAGAAACGAACTTTACAGAACCAACCCTAGCAATTACTGTAAATGTTCATATCCGGTAGCTGTTTTCTCGTTCCGACTGATTGACAGCTACCTACGCGGACGCATGCGTGCGTTTGGAGGTCTCCGCGTACTGACGCTCTCGAAATGTACACAAGCGTCGTCGGCGTGAGTGAGACGTGAGCGAGATTATAGGTAACGACTTACGTGCGAGCGCGCGCGCGTGCGCCGGTTGGCCCGAGAAGACGAAAACAATTCCCCGCCGTCGCTGCTATCTGCGGGAGCCTCGGGACGCCCAGGCCGTCGCCGCCGCCGCCGCGAAAGGAAAGTGAAAACAACGCTGGGTGCGTCGCCGGTGCGCGCGAACGCGTCGAGGCTGACGCTCGGGCAAGAAGACTAGACAACGACGCGCACGAGCCGGTACAAGCCGGTGCCGGAAGCTCGCTCGCTTGACTCTCGCTTGACCTGGCGCCAGCGGAACCAACGCCCTGGTATGCATGTATCGATTGAAGGCAAGCCGATCGCCCGGGTATAGGTACATACCTACGTGCATGGGCATTCGGGGGGCGCGTGAATTGTTGAAAGAATTCGAGATAGAGGCTTAGGAGCCGCGCCATTCCGGACAGGGGCAAAGTTGCACAGGGCAAACTGCACGCCTAGAGACAGTGCGCAAAGAGTGCTGACGACGGTGATAAACGCAACGCGAGGACTCAGAAAGGATAAACGCCGCCATGACGAGAGTTATTTGCAGACTGGACATTGGACAGTTGAATCAGTCAGTACGCTTGCACTGCGCATTGCAGCAAGTGCGGATTGAACATTGCACTTTTGCCTGGCGCTCACTTCTCGCGAGCACTTTGTACTTACCATTATTACTATAGCTTCCCACGGCAAAGTGCGACCACTACTGTAGGCAAACAAAGCCACACGGCAGGATTATGAAATGCTATCGCTTGGTAATCCCGGTCCAGAAGTTACCGTGGGTGCGTGGATCGGGAGGGGGCGGAGTAAGAGTGGCGGAACTTGTTGCTGCCCCAGATTACAGATGGCGTTATTCCGAATGTCTTTGGCTCTTTGGCTAGACACGGGAAGGCGTCATGGAGAAGTGTATGCTACATATATGGGCTATTGACGGCCGGCCTCCTAGCGTTGTCCCTAATCCAACAACAACAAGACTGGCGGACCGGACCTGTGACGGCGCCGCCGGAGTGCTTGGCCACGTCGGCCATGGTGGTGCCGATGCCGCAGCCGACGTCGAGCGCGCGCTTGCCGACGCCGTGGTTGAGGAGGGCGGCGATGCGCTCGTGCAGCCAGCTCTCGGCGTCGCGCTGACTCTGTCCGCGGCAGCGGGGCGGCACGAAGTGGAAGCTGCCGCCGAAGCCCAGCTCGATGACCTCGGCCATCACCGAGTAGAAGTGCGCCGTCACCTCGCCGTAGTCGGCCGACCGGCGCGCCTGCGCGTAGAGCGCCTCGTGCCGGGCCAGGAAGGCGACGTAGTCGTGTCGACGCAGCCGACACGACAGCTCCCACAGGTCGTAGGCGGCCACACCGGACGGACGGCGTTGGCGTCGCGTCGGCGACTCTTCTCGCGCTACCGTAGTCTGCTCGACCATGGCGGGCGTCATGATCACTTATAGCGAATCGGAGTCGCGGCTCTCGAATGACTTTTGTCAACGAATGAAGAACGTCGGCAGAGGGCCAGCTGCGGCGGCGACGGCGGCGGCGGCGCGCTAGCCGCGATAAAAAGGGCAGGGCGAGAGGGGGGAGTGGCTGCTGCCAAGCGTCGTCGCGATTGTTTTCGCGCGCGCCGCCGCCCGCCGACAAAGGAAGGCAGGAAGGGGCAACTTCGCAACCCTCGGCCAGATGTTGTTTGACTCGTTTCTTCCTCGTTCTTCCACACGTCCTCTCACATACCTGCATGTACATATGTATGTAGGCATGTACGCATAAATAGCTCGATTCCCCTCATCTTTCGAGTGCTCGTCGGTGGGGGTGGTGGGACGCGTGAATTGACGCATTTCAGCTCTACTAGTCGCCCCGCTTCGTTCGGCGTTTTCACGTATAAGCCGATTGTCTGGCGACACGATAAAACTGCGGCCTAGGAGATGACGCACGCGTGCAGCTCAAGTCCTGGAGCACTCAACCGCAGTCTCACTCGAAGGATACGGCGAGAGAACACGCAATCGGCTCGACAGAAAGGGACGGACGGAACTCGGACACTGACGGCGCAAAAGACAAAAATACAAGTATACATACCGTACCTCAACAAACAATGCCCAGGTCCTCTCTTCAATGTGTCAAGGTATACATTGGATGCAGCCTGCTAGCTGAAGCCAAGTGACCCTCCCACGCACCTCCACCAACACCCCATTGGGAGGGGGCTACTTTACTATTGGAGGGGGTCGGGTCACTATTGGGGCAATTACTTTACATTGTATACATTAATAATAGACATTACACTAAGTAAAGACACTGCCAAACAGTCGAAGTCGGCTGTAACCTATGCTCCAGAGTCCTCCACACTGTGTCCTGTTGAAATTGGAATCGAGCAGGCCACCTCTATTCCCAAAATTGTTCCTCTCTTCCCGAAATTTTGCCTCTACCCAAACATACAGGTTTACGTGATGCATACAGCCTGCTATTTCAGGACCTACGGTATACGAAGCTGAAGACAAATTCCGAACTAAACAAGTTCGAACTGACTGTTTACAGTCATGCTTATCAAAGCTGCTGCACAGGGTGCAGACGTAATGTACCCCTGGATAATTCGACCGTATTATTAGAAGTGTTTTTGAGCTGACGAGATGACGTGTCATTCTCCCGGTTGGCATCCGGGGGGGGGGCCTACAGTAGCGTTTGAGATGATCAACGCAACTGAAAATCCAAAAGTGTAAAAAAGTCAATCGCTCAAAATTCTCCCTCCATCTCGGAAGAACCGCCCGCAAATCAAGGCAAACTACAGTACACCCGACAGACAGCCATACCTGATATCGAGTGCCAATCTCTCTACACACCCTAAATACCACCAAGTTGAGTACAGCAAATGTGAGTATACTCCGCGGATTCACTAAAGAAAGCGCGAGCATTGAGCGCTCAGATTTCGAAGCGTCGCTTACGCGCGTCATTGTTGTTTGCCGCCGTCAGTGCAGCACTGACGTCTCCCCTCCTCACACACAGCCACGAATCGTCGGTCGACGGTTCCGGCATGGCTTACGGATGTTTGCGCGGAATCTCGCAAGCGCAGCACTTAACAAAGAACTCGTCTTTTCGTCCCATCCCAGTAGTGACGTCGCACCACGCCACCGAAACTCATAGGGTTGTCAGAATGGCATCGCTAAGAAGTTGCTTTTGTGTATTTGTATTCACAGTTTGTCAGCGCACGCACACGTGGACTGACACACACACACAACTGACACACAGCACAGCGTAATACTCGTGAACGTGTATCTTACAAAAGAAACAGCGATTTTGTGACTTAAGCGCTTTTTCTAATATTAAATTGTGTGTGCACATTCACGCTGAAACTCCCTTTGTATAGCAGTGTACGCTCGGGTGCTGAAATGGTTGGGGTCCTGATACAGTCGCAAGCTGAGCGTACTGTTATGCGCGTACTCAAAGTAGAGACAGGGTGAGGAGCAGCGTAAGTAATCAGGGGGTTTGATTGGCGGCTAGCTGCAGCGAAACGCAACAGGTGTAGTTGAATTTCGTAGACAATGTAGACAGATAAACACATTCATCCGGATAGTTCACATTCTGGGTGTGGCACACTGCAGAGTGTAATTCTGGTCACTAAAAGAACAAACAGGAACGATGGCTCATCACAACCACAGGACTGTGGCACAAAGGCGGACGCGCGCGCCCAATGCAAGTCGACTCCGCGTTGCTGATGTCAATGCCAAGAGATGTACTTTACTCGTATGGAATGGGACCGTTTGCAAAGTCGATATGGCATTAGGCCGAAGTCCGGCATGTTACTTATAGGTCTTGGCTGGTTTCTCCCCGCCAAAAGGCACTCTAACGCTAACGCATCCACTAACGTGCTCCGAGATCAGAGTTCGCAGGCCACCGTACACCGTTTAGCGTTCATTGAACTGTTGCCAAACACCAGACGGACGGACCGCTGACCAACGACTTTCGTCACTCTGACACTGAACCGGAGCAGATGACTATTACGAAAAAATTTGCAGGTGGCTAAAAAAAGACGAACATGTGACGCTCTTTTGTTGAAGTCCAGCTTGAAACAGTCTATTTGCACTGAGTCATCAAGGGGGTGTCCTCGGTCCGTACGGTGGATCCTACACTGCATGTACTTGTACAGTATACAGTACACAGTACTTACGTACTTATCCTGAAAATTCTTTTATTAGAAATGTTGCATTGTTAGAAGCTGCACTACGTGTAGTTAGTTACCTTGGTCTTTCGCCTTCATCGCCTCTTCCTTATTAATTCACTCTCTTCTGCGATAAAGCCACGACTTTCTTCTTTGTTGACCGTTATGCAAACTTAGTAGGTCCCAAATTAAATTGATTAACAGTACGTCATCGGCAGAACACTTTTAATTTGGTGTGTTGACACTGACACACAATTTATAGCTGGTGGGGGCTTACCGCAACGCACGAGAGGGGAGGGTGGGGGTAGGAGCTGTCAACCATACACATGCAACTTGGGCTATCTCCCCCAATCACCCTTCACACCTACCACACCACAATTACCAGCCTCCTTCCCTCCCCTACAATATAAGTTGGCCTTGGTGGTTAATTAGAGGGTATACGATAGCCCTATTTTGATCGATTTTGATCGATTTTGACCCTAAGGTACCTACTGTGATAAACGCCCCCCCCCCCACGTTCATGGTAAGCGCCCCAGGGGAGGCCGGGAGGGCGATGGCTTCGAACCCCCGCCCGCCCCCCCCCCCCCAAGATCGACAACACGGTTATAGGTTACAGGCACCCCTACGCTCGCTAGTCAAAAGCAGCCGCCTTCTTCGGATGCCTTTGATAACCGGCGTGGCGGCCCCGACACTCGCTAATAAGACACGTGCAATTTCAAGTCCAATCAGGCCCGTATGTCACAGACACTCTTGCGTGCTTGCACTCTTGCTTTCAGTGATCGCTCGCGTGTCTTGTTGAGAAGGACGTTTAGCGGTAGCCGAACAAGCGTGCGTGCGTGCGTGCGTGCGTGCGTGCGTGCGTGCGTGCGTGCGTGCGTGCGTGCGTGCGTGCGTGCGTGCTCATGAGTCATCACCGCATTACTTCTTCTTGAGTTTATTGGCGGCGTACTAGCTGGTCTCAGTCCACTGCGGCCTGCTGAACGCAGCACCTCTCGACGTATGGAGTCGTGGGAGGACGCGGCTTTCGCGGGCGTGACGCTGCTGACGGCCGGGCTTAGTCTGACGGTGAACGCTGCGGTCGCGGCCGTCATCCAGCGCGTGCCTGCGACCCGCGGCAGCTCCTTCGCTCGCCTCTCCGTCAGCCTCGCGCTCAGCGACTGCCTCGCGCTCTCGGGATTCACCTTCTTCGCCGCGCCAGCCATGCTCTTGTGAGTGGCCTTGGATCGTACTCGGAGGAGGGGCAGGCAGACGCGCTCCCAGTCGGCGCCTGGCGGAGCAGACGGCCTTTCACCGGCTACTGGGCGGCTGCATGATCTGCTGCTGGTTCACGAGCCAGGCGCACATGCTCGCGATCGCCCTCAACCGCGCCGTCGCCATGGCCGCACCCGTCAGCTACGTCGTCCTCTTCTCGAAGAGAGTCACCAACGTCGCGGCAGGTGCGCCAGCGATCGCAACGTTCGGCGGTGCTCTGCGCGTGCGAGAGGGCTGCCCTCTACAGCCACAGCTACGCACCACGGGCAGTGCATGGCCTAGTGGTAGAGGATCGGCCTCTGGTTCTGGGTTCGATTCTTGATGTATCCGCAAAAAAGTCTTTCCCTAACCATGGATTGTCTCGTGCCTTCGCTGCCCTAGATTACAGATGGCGTTCTTCCAAATGTCTTTGGCTAATTATGCGGCCCTAGACAGGACGGCGGCATAAAAATGGGTGTGCTATTATGCCATTGACGGTCTCCTAGCGTTCCCCCTAATCCAACAACAACAACAACCAGCCCTCTACAGCCGTCTGCTGGCTGTTCGGCGGCTCCCTCGGCGTCTGGGTTCTACAGGACGGCTGCAACCTGTACTTTCGTCCGAACAAGCAGACGTGGGACTTCGAAGAGACGCCTTGCGGCGAGGCGATTCTGCACTACGCCGGCCAATTTCTGGGCTCCGGCCTTATGGCCGGAATTCTGCTCTTCAACCTCGTCGCCCTCTACTTTCTGCGCAAAAGCAATTCCCCGGTTTGTTGCGGAACTACACTAAAATTTCCCGATCCGAGTACGAAATTTTGTTCGCTTTTAGATTCCCAACGCGGCGGCCGAGCAGGAGGAGCAGCGAAAGAGGAGGTGGGTGGAGACGCGACTATGTCTACTCACTGTCGGCAACGTGGGCGCGCTCTTGACAACGACCGTGCCATTCACCATCTTCGCCAGAATTGTGAGGCCGTCCGGATCTTGCGAGTCACACCGATCGCAACACCGCCTTTTAGACGACGAATAGACGACTGCTCTTCTTCTGCACGACCTTTGTGGTCATTCTCGGGCACGCGTCGAACGGGTAATTACATATTCTCCGCAACGCGGGTTGATTGAACGCTAGCGACGAGCTTGCCGATGCGTCCTTAACCAGTGTCTATTGTTTTTTGCGTTGGGGCCGTATTTTTCAGACGAACATTGTCGGGCTCGTGTCACTGTGCTCAAGCCATTCGAACAGACCGGCGACGAAAGTCTCGCGATTTATAGCTTTCTCTTTCTGCTCCTGCTGCCCGAGGTACGAGCTCGACTGACCGGACGTCGGCGGAGCAGCGACGCCTTCGAGCAGCAGCCGCGTGCTCCGCCACCCACGCCGACGTTCTCACCATCAGCCGAGCGCGACACCGCATTCTGATCTCCCAGTGAACCCAGGATCTGGGGGTGGGTGGCTGCTGTTGTTGGTTGTTGTTGAATTTGGGGCAACGCTAGGAGGCAGTCAATGGCCCACCATACAGAATACCCTTCTCTCCCTTCTCCATGACGCATTCCCGTCTAGAGTTGCAGAATTAGCCAAAGACATTCTGAAGAACGCCATCGGTAATCTAGGGCAGCGACGACACGAGAAAATCCATTGAGAGAGAAGTCCTCGATCTAGTGGATCCATCAAGAATCGAACCCAGAACAGTGCGCGCCAGATGCCAATTCTCTACCACTAGGCCATACGCTGCCCAGGGGCGGGTGGGCTGAGGAGTGAGTGGTGAGAGTGCACTCGCCCCCCCCCAAGATATAAAAATTAATAATAATAATAATCAATGATTTGTAAATTATGATAATAATAATTTATTTTCAGAATGTTATTTTCAGAAATGAAATGTGTGATGGCCGGGGGCGCCATTTTTGAGTCAATTGGCTAGTAACACCGCTTTTCAATTGCTTCCTGCCCGACTGTCACCCCTAATCCTGGAAATAATCTTGCTCCCCAGCCCACCACCCACGCTCCCTAAAAACTTTTTTCTTCGTTTGGGTCTGATTTCTTACTTCGTGACCACTGATCGTTTTGACAATTTGGCCTGAATGAGTTGCAACGGCGCCGGGTACGTAGAATGCACTGGTCGCCATGCATAGAAGGTGCCGGTAGATGTTGTACCATGCAGGCAATGCATAATTTATACGTACTTGAGCAAATTTCATTGCTCACGTGTGTAGGTATGGCAGAGTGACTTCTCTGCCGTTTGAGATCGCTTGCCAAGGCACACAGTGTCGACTACAGGGTGTGACAAAAGTCACGTTACACGTTTGAACGGCAATAGGTATCTCATGCGGTTGTTGGGCAATCGTTTTCCGTTTTTTGGACGTTGTAGATCAACTTAAATTTGTGATTTTAAGAATTTAAATTTGGCTCACGCAATCGGTGGCAAATTTAATTCCTACTCGCTAAGGCAATAAACACACTACATCAGAGGCATGCACACAGCAAGGAAACAATTTGGGTGTTGCCTGTGGCGAAAAACCGGAAAACGACCGATTAACAACCGCCTGAGATATTGCCGTTTAAACGTGTAACGTGACTTTTGTCACACCCTGTAGTCGTTCACTTCATGTGGTAACAAAACGCGCGGCGTACGACGCGGGCGTCACAGAGCAGTCGACTCCAGAACACTTACATTTTGCACCAATTTTGGTGTTGGTGTATACCTTAGACCATGTCCAACGTTGTGTTCAGTGTGGCTGCTGTCTGCCGAGTGCAATTGACAGAGGGTATTCGCGTATTCGGTATTCGCAGTCGCGGTTGAAATCACACTTAGGATCACATATGTTCGGAAATGGACAGTGTATTCATGCATTATAATACTTGTTTAGAACGAACTTCGACAACGGGCCGAAGAACTGTCGGCCGTGCGGGAGTGTCGACAATCTGCTCAGTCCGTTGTAATACGCGCACGCGCGCGTGCGTGCGCGCGTACTCGCACGGCGCACGCACGGGAGAAGAATGCGACGTGGCTGACGGCCAACACACGTACATAGGCGCTCCTCTGCGATGACTGCATGTCTCCATTGCGACCGATGTGGGACTTTTCCCGACCGTCTAATCTAATTCGTTCTCTGGTTCTGTTGCCGATAGCGCCGCCATTTCCAGTCGTCGTTCATTCCGGTTGACTGGAGAGGGGGGACGGTGACCTAAAATGGACGACCTACAAGTCAGTCTTCTGGTGGCCGTGTGCGACGAGAGCTTGGCGATGGGCTGGTCGACGAGCCCGAAGCTGCCGTTCTCCCTGCCCAAGGAGTACGCCTGGTATCGGGACATGACGACGCGGACTCGGGACAAGGCCAAGAGAAACGTCTCCATCATGGGCAGAAAGACGTTCTGCATTCCAGACTACGCGCGGCCGCATGGCTACAGCATCGTCTTGTCCAGAAGTGGCGACCCCTTTGACGAGGCGACGCAACGAGTGCGTGCGTGCGTGCGTGCTGTCGTGCGTACCTGTGTGCGTGCGTGCTGTCGCTGTATGCCTGCGTGCGTGCTGTCGTGCGTACCTGTGTGCGTGCGTGCGTGTGTGTGCGTGCGTGCGGTTGGCGTTGCATGGTGCATAGGTAAAATGAAATCCACATTTCCAGGAGGTGAAAAAGTGGGACGAAAAGCTCGACCATAAAACGATGGTGGCAACGTCGTACGAGCAAGCGCTCGACATTGTTAGGGGCCTTCCAGGTGTGCGGCAGAATACGTGTCGAGAACATATTTAAATAAAGTACCGTACCACGCTTAGACGTCGAAAGGGTGTTCAACATCGGAGGCGTGGGACCGTACACGTCTGGCTTTCATCATGCATCTTTTCACAAGCTCTACATTGAACGCGGCGACGCGCATGCCCTTGCCAAAAATCGCGTGACGTGCAATGACGTGCAAAAAGCGCACCAAAATAGCGCACCAAAATACTTCAACCAGGGCTAAATTCGCAAATTTTTGCCAACTCTTCCATGTAGTGTCCCGGTGCATCATAGTTTCATGACGATTTACAGTATTCGTATGGTCTATATCCCAATGTCGTCACAAAGGAGCTGGTGGGTCACCGCGTTCTCAAGACGAGAGTGTACGCCGACTGCGAGGGGGACGTCTTCTTTCCGAATTTCGACCTCAGCCCTCTGAAAGACGTCACCGCCCAATCGGACGACATCCTCAAAGGACTCCAAGAAGACAACGGCATCAAGTACCAGATGTTCGTCTACGAAAAAGTCGAAAATTAAACCTGGAAGAATTAGGAACCGATTTAAAGGTTTTTTTGCGAGCGGTGTTCTGCCACCGTGAACTGCCGTAAACGGTCCTAGTGTGCGAGAGAGGTTATGTGGGGAGACTCGCAGCACAGTTCTCCAGTTTTCAATGCATACCGTGGCATTCGCAAAGATGGACTATCTCAATTTCAAGCATTGTGAGAGTGCAAGTTGTCGGGAGCAGCTTGCGATAAATCTGACACCCAGTTGCTCCGTCACCAAGGCAAAGCGTAGATCTAAGCCTAGGCCGGTCTCTTTTCTAAGTTAGGTACAGTGGGGGTAGGTCAAGGCTAGATACGGGTTGTTAGTGGAACCTGGTGCGCTATCTTTGTCTACTCAGCAGCGCATCCCTTGCCATCCGGGTTTAGACATTTGGCTGTGCATGCATCGTACGCTTTGCATGCATTGCATGCATCGATTAGCAATTGCCCTACTATCATCGCTGCGCTAACAGTAAAAGTCAAGAAGAGATGTCGTCGGCAGAGAAGGGATCAGTGCCGAGCGAGGCGGACTACGAAGCGGCCTTTGCCGACCGCTACTCGGACCAGGACGAGTACTACGTGAAGGCGAAGAAGGCATTGGCAGCCTCGAAGCCGCCTATCATTCAGCCTTGGTTCACCAGACCTAAGAGGAATTTCGACTACAACGCGCTGGCCAACAGGAAACGCCGCGCCCCGGATGACAGAGACGGAGAGGGGTGAACTGCAATTTTTTGTGAAACTGCTGAATATGCAAGCATATTCAGTAGCCTCTCAATCAACTACATATTTGTCGGTGCGTTGGCTCCAAAACAATTGCAGTGCAGTGGACAGCAACGGCAGAAGTGCTGATTGAGTGGAGGTCAGGAGGCAGGGGGCACGGGGGGGGGGGTAGTGGGTCGGTCGCGAATGGGCACCAGTGGCGTAGCCAGGACTTGATTTCGGGGGGGGGGGAGTCCAATATCGGCCAAATTCTCAATTTTGCACCAGGGACCCTGTCGCAAAAAATCTTGCAACATGGACATTGCGCCATTTCGGCTGGGGAAGCTTTAGACACTCTCTCATCCAATCTGTTCACACGCTTTGCGCTCGTTTGTCTGACTACATGCACACCAAAACGTTAGCAATGTTGTCAAAACGGTCGATTTCCGGGCTCAAAATAGCTCCGCAGGCAAATTTTTTAGTGTAGCGTAACGAACTTTCACGGTTTTTAGTGCAAAACAATGCGCCGCAGGCGAAAATTTGGCTCTTTAGTTCGTTTTCATCATTGTTTGCATTGAAATTGAGAAAAATGCCCATATTGGCACATTGCTTGCAACAGAGTTTAAAAATTTTTGCTTCGGAGAATTTCGGAAGCTTCCCCCCCTGGCTACGCCACTGATGGGCACGGTTAGTGCCACCAGTACAAAAGCCTGGCACAAGAAATCTTGGAAGGGGGAGATGGTTAGTAGAATCATTGGGTCAAAGGGTCAAAAGCCAGGGGGGGGGTGGCTGGGGGTTTCGAGGGGGTCTCCCGCCATACCGCCGGGAACCGGGATCAAAAATTTTTGAGGAGGGGTGGTCGAAGTGGAAGATTTCGCACCAAAATACGTGTTAATCGGTGCTTTTGGTCGAAAATGTGTCAAAACAATGTCAAAATAGCAATTGTTAAACGTTTTTGGGTCACACACACTACACTGAAACGGAAGCAAAAACACGCACACTTTAGCCATTTTTTTTCGATATTGGCGATGGCCAGGGGGGGGGGGGGTCGCTCCCGCAAAAAAGGGATGGCCTTGGCCAGGGGGGC
Organism: Paralinhomoeus sp. GSCO2_6; assembly: GCA_030248085.1. Taxonomy (NCBI): domain Eukaryota; kingdom Metazoa; phylum Nematoda; class Chromadorea; order Monhysterida; family Linhomoeidae; genus Paralinhomoeus; species Paralinhomoeus sp. GSCO2_6. The sequence continues at coordinate 20,571 of JASAMY010002002.1, forward strand.
TGCCCCCCCCCCTCTACACCCTGAGCCCACCTATGGTTACAATGGAATATTCATCCCTGGTGGAATGTTGCATGTGGCGAGCGATCCATTTTACGGACAGATGCATTTCGATGTACGTAGTCGAGGAGGCTGTACACCCAACCCATAACGAAAAATGTGGCCTGTGGCGCTGTTTTCGGCATTGTCAGTTTGCTTGTAAAAACAAACAATTTGCTTTAACAAACAATTTGCGACGTACTTGCTCTGACCTCCCCTCCCCCAACCCCGACCCGGTTGAATTTAGCAAGTCAATCCTTTTGATGGCTTTTCAAAAACGTCCACTTTAAGTGGTTCGAGGCATGTTGCAACTAATGTCGTTATCTTTGTAGCTGCGTTCATGATTCATTAATTGTGCTTTCTCAATAATGTATTTTATTCAAGGCACGCCAAATTTGCATATTCAGCACGTCGCAAGGCGAGGGCCAGCGTCCCCACGGAGAGAAACGGCCCCGCGAGCAGTTCGTCGCCTTTCCAGGCAGGAGTGCGCATCATCACCAACAACCACAGCAGAAATAAAATGATTGTTTCCACTGAATGACGCTCATTTTTTTGTCCTGTATGATTATGCCAGTGACAGAGAGAGAGAAAACCGCACTCAGCACAACTCGTCTTCTAGCGTATCCAGGCCCAGCAGTCGACGCAAACGCTCGATGTGCACCTGAACGCATATGGCTTCGCGACATTGAGAAAATGCGAGAAATTGAACCAACAGGGACATGCAGAGTTGGCAGGGGGGGGGCTGTCCAGTTAGACAAATTTGGCGTCGCAAATAGGTACAGTGTGCCTGCTTTTGGGTCAAAATGTGTGTGTACGTGTGGGGAGGGGGGGACTGACTTGGGGACCCCCCCCCCCCAGGGACATGTCTGTTGCGGTGTGCTGATTCATTGCTTGGGGTGCGCAGGTGCGCATTTCCTGCAGTCGTGTGCGCGTGTCAGGGGCGCGACGATGCCTTTTATGGAGAGGGATGGTGGTAGTGGACGGCAGACGGCAAGCGATATGGCACCGACCAGTCCGGCGCGGGCGCACTCAGGGCTGGCGTCGGTGTAGGTGTCGTAGGAGTGGGGCAGGTTGTCGAAGAGGTCGACGGAGCGGAGGGCGGCGCCGGCGGCGCGGAGTCGCGACGCCAGCAGCACCGTGTCGTCCAACAGCGGGTCCAGCTGGCACGCCTGAGAAAACAATTGCATTTTTCGCAACAGATCATGTCAAAATGGTATAAAGGCGCAAGTTGCCCGGCGGTCACAACACAAGCGCAAGTGACACCAGTATGCTCCTCGCGTTTTCAAACGACGTTGCCGTGTTATCAAAAGCTTTACTCAGAATGAAACTGTGCCCGATAATGAAATTAATTTGAAATGAAATCTAGCGCAAACCGTAAGGCTTATGGGTGGAAGCTGCCTCAGTAGCTCAGGCGTCGCGTGGACCGGGCTGATTTCAGGCTCGCGCGGCACCGCGTTCTTTGTCAGCCACAACAAGGACGTGTGTTTCCGCTTCACTAAATCGCTTTTTTTAATTTTATTTAATTAAACATTTTTTATGTCGCTACTCACCTTTCGTCGCATCATCGTCGTCTGCAGTTTCGTCCACCAGGCTATTACGGATGTAGTCGCCTACGTTGCCGCCGAAACCAGTCCAGTAGTTGGATTTCGACTTGGTTTCTAGTGGATACTTGCCTAAAATGCCCAGTTTACTTGTTTTGAACTTTTTCCTAACTTTGAACTTTTCAGTGTATCACTTCTCAAGGTTGCGAGCATGGGCTGTGCAGTCGCCTTATCGTGACCTGTAATTTGGATCTTCTTTTTCGTTTCTGGGCTGTGTAGGAGCAGTGACTAAACTTGTGCATTTTCTTCAGTAATTGCCATGAAGAAACTGACAATAAAATCAACAAAAATGCAGCCAGTTCGCACCAAGAGTGCGTCATCCGTTGCTATGGACCCAATCGAGACGTCCGTGTCGCTGCCAGTGACTCGGACGACAAAATTAGGCACGTCTTCAACTTGGCTCCGTTGTTGTAATGTCAGACATGGTGGCGATGTGTCTTCCTCTGTTGTGGTGGTGGGACTGGGAGTGTTGGTGTATGACACCGTTGGCTTGACAGACAACGGAGCTGCGCTGTTGTGAGCTTCGCTCTCGAGCAGTTCAACAGTTGATGCCACGTCCTGTGGGCTGAGAGCGACGGTCGCGTCTTTCCGCTGGATGTCCTGGATGTACTCTTCCAGCGACGCGTCCGACTCCCTCGACACCCTCTCTAAAACTGGTTCTGAACAGCTTTCCAGACAACTTTGCGTACTGGGTCACCTGCAGGCCGTTGGACGTACTGGGCAATGTAGGCTGCAAAGCGGAATGATTTTGGAATCGACACTTTGGTCTCTACTGATTGAAACCACACCACACCTACCTGCACTGCACCTATAGAGCACATTGATATTGAGCACGGGGTCGAAAGCGGCCAGCAGACGCGATGGCGAGCCTGCCAAGTCGAGGACGTACGCTCCACACGATGCAACAATGCCTGAAGCTCGTGTTCATATAGCAGACAAGACTTTTCCTTGCCTCACCACACCGATTGGTCTGTCCTCCTCTCTCACGCCCAGTCGAATCATTCTCATGGTCATGGTGAAGACAAGATTGGCGCCGGCCGAGTTGCCAATCAGGCACACCTTTTCGCCAGTCCAACCTGCACGGATTTGGCAATTCATTTTACAAATTTCTCAAGTCCTGAAAATGTCTGTTGCGTAGTACCATTCATGCCAATTACTTCGAACTCCGATTTGTGAGCCCTTCACTTCACAGTACGACTCCTCCCCAGCGGAAAATACCGCCCCCTCCCTTCCTTCCAAAGACTTTAAAAAACAGGTTTGAAAGTACCCAGAATTTCTTTATTCTGTCTCGCCCAGGCGTAGGTATACAGCAGCTCCTCCAACTGTCGCGGGTAGCCGAATTCGGGCGCCAAGCTGTAGCGAGCGCACAGGACGGGCACTCGAATTTCGTGCGCCAGCCTTCTAGTGGTCTTCTGTATGGTGGGAACTCATTTAATTTTTAATTTTTTTTAAACAAGTCAACTCGAACAAACTTCGGCGACTTCTATACAGCCGGCGACGAAACCGCCTCCATACACATAGAACACGAGATGATCACTGGCTGGCAGGAGGGAGTGCGTTTTTGAGCTCTTTGGCTAAAAAATCGTAAAGTACTGAAAAGCTTTGCAAATAAAATCCTCAGAAATAACTAATGGACCATCGTCGAAACCAGTTGACGCCTTTAGACTTGTTGACATGCTTGGATTTGTAAATGGCCGATAAACCTCTATGAGCAAAACAATACTAAACTAAATTTAGCAAGCCCTTGTTGACGGTGGTTTCGTTTCCAGAGGCTCTTACTTCCACAAACGTGTAGGGAGAGAAAAGTGTATAGCGGGTGCAGATTAGCTCGTACCATTCCTAGTCGCTTCTTGTCAGACATTATTCGGATGTCGAATGGCGCTGCAGGTCCACCAAATTTAGGTGGCTGAACTGGAATATCTTCAGCGGAATTGCTGCGCAGATACAGTGTCTCCTCGCACGCAAGCGTGATGGCCTCGTTGACCTCCACCGCGTGCGCAGTCCACCGGTCCATCGCCTGAATCAAGTCAACCTTTCAAGGGACGTACTCACTCGTATCTGTAACAATGGAAGTGGTACGAAGTGTGTGGGGGGAGGAGTGCGTGAGCCCCCCGGACCCCCTCCCAAGTTTCTCCGCAGTTTTCTGCAGGGTTTTTGTTATGGAGTAAGCACTCCTCAGTCTACGCTTCCTCAGTCCACCCTCAGGCTACAGTATAGTCTAAACAGCGCTATTTTGGTGTATTTTTACTGCTAACAAATGAGAAGGACGCGCCACTCACAGTTTTATTACTCGGAAGAGGTTGGGAAACTTCAGGGAGAGGGGGGAGGGGAGGGTGTGGCAAATGCAGAGCTTGGAGATGTTGAGTCCCGACTGGGGCAGCTCCTCCACTCACCAACGTGCAATTTACCCCACTTTCACTCGACCAAAGCCCAGGATACAGGCATTTCATACAAGCAGAGCAGCTTACATAGAGAATGCCACTGGAGGCCATGCCCCAGAATCCCTTGCAGAGGTCGGCGTCCACGTGCGCGTAGATGGCGCGGATCTCGCTGGCGCGCTCCTCGGGCGACAGCATGAACCTGCTGCTGCCGAGCGCCTTCTTCACCACGTACGCCTCTCTGTCGCGGTTGTAGCTCGCCAGCACCGAAGTTACGAACGTCATGTACTTGCGAGCGGAAGCGCAGTGCTGAAATCACTTCCCGGATTTGTCTAGAATTCCAATCAAATTTCCCGCAGCAAATGCACGTGAAGTGCGACGGCTCGGCCGTAGAAGCAGCTGGGATCCAGCTCTTGCACGTCCGCCATGACCGAGAGCACGTAGTCCTTCACTGGGTCGTTCTCGTCTAGCGGCATGATCTACAAAAGAAATGGGGAACAACTTGAATTCTTATCCGAGAGAGCGAGTAGCTCAGTGGTAATGCGTCGTGCTCGGCGCGCTCGTGGTCGGGTGTTCAACTCCCTTTCACCGAGGTCACTGAGTTACTAATCCCCTTGGGCAGAAGGATGAACGCTCTCGTTGTAGGGCGGCTCCGGGGCTTCGGCCCAAAATCTCTGCCAGGTGGGCGGCCCACCTTCCCTCAAGGGAGAAGAACGCCGCTGTTCTGATAGAGTGATTCGCACTTGGCCCTTCCCCAGTGTTTGACAGTCTCAACGCCTGCACGGTGTGTTGGGATTGCGCCAAATAAAGCAGTTTTTAAAACAATCCCAACTATGAAGTGAACCTACATAGGTACGAACTTCCTCCGAAGGATAGTCGGCCAAGAGCGTGTCCGTGGTGTCGCAGATGTCAACCAAATACTGCAAGGCCTGCGCGTAACTTCTCAATTGCTTCGCGAACAGTGTCCATCGGAAAAAGAAGGAGTCCTTGTGGAGCTGCAATTGTCTCAGCAGATTCAGCAAGTGAAGCACGCAGGCGTCGAAAACCACCGCCAAAGACCTAAAGTAAGTCCGCACTGCACACGCTATTGTCCGCAAACGAAGGTCGTGATGGTGGACTGCTAAACAACCTGAATCCGTTGCCAGGAGTTTGAGGCTCAAAATCGAATTGCATAGCGTTCTTTAGCAAACTTGTAACGTGGCATAGAGCAGGTTGCGCAAGACGCGAGATTTTCTGGCACAGCTCCCTAGACTTGTACAATTTACACTGTCCCACACGCATGTACGCATGCACGCACGCATGTACGCATGCACGCACGCATGTACGCATGCACGCACGCATGTACGCACGCACGCACGCGCGCACCCACGCATGAACGCACGCACGCACGCACGCACGCACGCACGCACGCACGCACGCACGCACGCACGCACGCACGCACGCACGCACGCACGCACGCACGCACGCACGCACGCACGCACGCACGCACGCACGCACGCAAGCACGCACGCACGCACGCACGCCTACTTGATTTTGCCCTGCTTCGTGTTGTCTTTCAACTGTGGCGTCAACTGGCCGGCCAGAGTAGCACAGAGGCCGTAAAGGGCATCGCGTTTAACCAGGACGCCGTCTACTGGGCACTCCATTGCCTCACGTACGTGACAGCGGGCGCGTTGACTGTTCTACTACGTAGAACCAACCAGTCACTAGACTACCACTGGTACGCTGTGCGAATTCGGCGTCACAGCGCATACTCGCATCGCACTAGGCGAGCGCCTCGCACTTGTATGCACTTGTATGTACACGCTGTCGCCCCCCCCCCCCCCCCTGGTTGGACGCGCCCGCGAGCGAGCGAGCGAACGCTGCGTAGGCAGACGAACAAGAAACGATATCAAGTGGCCTGGAAACCGTGAGCGACACACGCGGATTTCGGTGCGTTAGTGGGGCAGGGCCACATTGGCCACAGCCCACGACGCATACCAGTGACGGACCCAGGAATTTCTTTCGGACAGAACAGGGCCGCCGAAGAAGTGTTCAAAGGTTCAATCTGCTCGACGAAACCGGCAAATGCGCAGAGTACCTCCATTTTCCGGCGGCTCTTACTGTTCCTGACCATTTACTTCCCCCCCCCCTCTCTCTCACCATGTATGTATATGTATGTTGGACTGAAAACTCTGGGATTACTGAGACAGTTGGCCATGTTCCCGTTTCGTGTTCTTCCGGCACTTCTGCTGGTTTGCTACCGCGCATGGAAGCGGTCACATTCAGCTGATAAACCGTCGATGCCATTTCGCACAGCCAGGCGATCAAGGAGAAACTCTTGACGATAGCGTCGGAGACCCAGATGCCCCACCACAGCCCGTTTTTCGCCGTCCTGAAAACGTAGACTCCATCTCTACGAAATGCAAATTTTAGTCGCGCGTTCGTCAAAGAATGAAATGCGAAAATTGCTCCAAAATTCGGATTCTCCCTTCGTTTGTTTTATTTGTTGTTTCTTGTTGTTTGTTTGTTTGTTTGCAAAGAAGTTGCGCGTCAGTCGATCACTAACTAAAAGGTCCAATATGTCAAAACGCGCAGTGGTACAGACAGCGACTTTTTCTGGCTCGATTTGGGTGTGGCCCTCGTTGGGTGACGTAGACTGGACGTCGACTTTTCCTAAGCGATCAGAAGAGAGCGGTTGGCACGGCTGCTGCAACATCAACCTGGAATGTATGGCGCCAATTAGGAGGGGCGTCACCCCACCCGGCTCGGTGCCAGACGTGGACGCGTCAGCTGGCACGGCCGCGTCTGTTAAACTTTTTTTTCTCCCGGAAGCCCGAAAGCCGCGAGACGTCTCACCGTTTCCCGCGCCTAACAAGTGCCGCCCGGCGCGCGCGGCAGACACACGCCGACGTCGGCAGCGGCTGTGCGGCGAAGCTGAAAAAAACACGGACGGCGCCAACGGCTGAGAAAAAGCCGGCGGCGTCGAGATAAGCCAGTCCGCGGCCGCATTCTGACATTTTGAGAGAGTGGCGGCTATTTGGCCCGGGTGACGGTGACGGAATCCGCCGCCCCCAAAAATTGGCAGGCGCGCCTTGCCAACTCGGTGGCGGTCGTCACTTTTGAAGCGGCGCTCAGTTCGAGAAAGCCGACAGACATGAAAGCGGTCGGCGGGCTTCTGGCTTGCGCCCTTGTTGTCGTCGTCAGCGGCCGGCCGACCGGCAAGGACGAGCAGGACGGGTGCAGCCTTTGGGTTTTCTGATCGGTCCGTCCGAGCTGCTGACGCCACCGCGACTTCCTTTCAGATCGTTCTTCTCACAGTTGTTCTCGATGGGCACCCACACTGGCCCGCTCGGCGGGGAGGCGGCGACGGCCCGTACTCGACCAGAGACGGTCAACGACGTCGACTGCGCCTCCCTGAGCTACGACACGACCTCGGAGCAGGAGGCGGGATTGAAGGGCCGCTTCTCGCGCCTCGTCGCCCTGGGCGACTCGCTCTCCGACGACGGCATGGACGCGTCCAAGGGCGACGAGCACGGCATTCGCAGCTTCACAAACGGCCACACCTGGGTGAAGTACTTCGCCGAAGTCAACGGTACTGGCAACGGCACTTCCCGCGAGAGAATGCGATCCACTCACTCAAACCGCCGGACGCGCTTCAGCGATTCCCAACGTGCTCAACATGGCCTACACGGGCGCCAAGTCCGACTTCGCCGGCCTGACAACGCACGCCAACTGGTCGGGTCTGCAGTGGCAGGTCGAGCACTTCATCGAGGAGCACGAAACCGCCAGCGCCAACGACACGCTCTTCACCATCACCATCGGCACGTCGCGGCGGCTCCGCGTTCGCACCAGTGCTGTTCGCAGCGCAATTTGCCTGATCTCTAGGCGGCAACGACATTTTCGCCCTGGCGCACGACGTGCGCAGAGGCCTGGAGGCCTTCCAGAACCAGTTCCTGCGCCGCACCATTCCCGCGAACACGGTGCGGACTATCAGACGGCTGCACGAGGCCAAGGGCGCGAAGAACTTCGTCGTGCTGGGCATTCCCAAGATCTGGTGCGCGTCTACGCATACACCGTATCTGTCAGTGGTTAATTCACCTTCGGGGGATCGCAGGGAGGCGCCCGTGATGTCGGCCCTGACGTCCGTCTACCGCACGGTGGCGGAGACGATGTTGCGCGACGTTGTCGTCGCCTGCAACGACCGCATGCGCGCGGGCCTGGCGAGGCTGACGAGCGAGCTGGGAGTCAATGCCCACTTCGTCGACCTGAACCAGGGCTTCCTCAGCACGGCCAGGTGAGCTTAGGTCAAACGACCGATGCTGTTTCATAGGCTGCATCGTATGCGTCCAGGCACCTGTACCCCGTGACGAACGTGGGCCTCAAGGAAACGCTGGCCAGCGGGCGGGTGAAGGAGGGCGAGGAGTTGGGCAAGTACTTCTACTACGACGGCGTCCACCCGTCGACTGGAGTCCACAAGGTGCTGGCCAAGCTCTTCACCTGCGCCGTCGCCAAAGACTTCTCTTCACCTCCCTCCTAATGCACCCTCCCTCCTCCTTCCCTCCAGCCCGAGAGACGAGTTCAACACAACCCCGGTGAACGCAACAGAGCCAATCGAATGATTCACGCGTTGGAAGACAATGATAATCGAATTTTATGTTCACAGTAGGCGAGAGGACTGCCCTGCGCGTACCGTGGTTGGTCTTTTATTCTAGTAAAAGGTTTTCACTTTCTGGCAGAATTAAACAGGCGGCAGGTTGACCAGAATTTTCGCTGCCGAGCGTGGCGTCTGCGTTAAAGCAAATACCTGCACTATAACGCACCCCTAGAATGTATACTCGGTGAGGCCGCACGCAACACCACACCACACCACACGAAGTACTCATGCGTCACAGTACCTACATATACCAGTAGGATTTGTACATACACCGGTGTGGGCTATTAATGTATCTGTAAACCAGCTGTAACATGTATGTACGTCAGCGTGTCGTTTGTCCAGCCAAGTAAAAAACAGTTGACCTGTTCAGGTTGTGCAATTGAATTGATTGGGAATGTACCTACATGGTCGTTACCTTTGGGTCGAGTGCATAGTGTGTGCTTGCTTGCCCAATCGAGACATGAGAGTTCTCTCAGCGACAGCGCCTCTGGAACGACTGCGCACACAACGACTTCAAACTGTTCGTCAACACCCTATTTGACGTGAAATGAATAGACTGGAAGCGGATGAATGCGTCCGAAATCCACACAGCTCTCATAGCCACTTCCACCCGTCTTCCATAGGCCATTTGTACAGCCACTAGTATTCAATTCTGCCGGTATGCGCGTCGCACTGGCTTTCGCTCAAGCAGTAGCCTGCGTCGGACTGTTTTTCGAGCGCCAACCAATGGCGGCGCCGACAGCGCAAGTCATTGGCTTGCCATCCTGTGCGGAGCTGGGCTTGGGGGCGACGCGGGAGCAGGAGGGCTGGCTCAAGGGCGAGTTCAAGACGCTGGTCGCGTTCGGCGACTCCCTGACCGACGACGGCGTCGACAACAGCCGGGGCGACACTCACGGTTTCATGACCTGTAGCAACGGACCCACCTGGGTCAAGTACTTCGCGCTCAGCAACGGTACGATGCCATACAGTAGACGCGATGGAGAAATACGCGCGAGCTTGTAATGTTTACACTGTACTGTATGTATGTACTGTAGAACTCTCTGTCATGCATGGTAGGAGGTGAAGCCTAAGTTGCGAAGGATTTGTAATTGTCAGCCAAGTGCAATTGAGTCAACAAACTCCCGAGCAGACATCAAGAGCGTGGTGAACCTCGCGTACAGTGGGGCGACGTCAGCGAACTACGGTGTCGTCACCCGAAAGGAATGGTCAGGCATGTCGTTTTGAGACATCGCGTGTCGCTATTACTGTATCTCAACGCAACTAACATTATCGCATTCTCAGGTCTCCTATGGCAAGTGGGCACATATGTCCGAGAGAACAAGGTCCACACGCAAGATGCGCTTGTGTCGATTACTATCGGTACAGTGTGCGTTGCGTCAGTGCACACTTCCATAGTCGCCAGTCGGTTGTGGCGGGTTCCCTGCAGGTGGTAACGACATCTTCGCGCTCTCCCAGAGTCTGAACAAGCTGACCGCGTGGTTCTTCGACTCGAGCGTCTTCTGCGACGGCATTGCCGCCAACGTACGCGCCGCCATTTTGACTTTGGCTGAGCAGCGCCACTTCCGTCACTTCGCCGTACTCGCTATTCCCGAAGTTTGGTGAGAGAAAACTTGATTAGCTTCGAAATGTTGTGCCAAACAGCGACGCAATCCGTTGCCAGGGACGCGCCACAGTTCCAGAAGCTGGGCTTCGGCTGGCTGAAGGACACGATCAGGAACCTTGTGACCGACTGCAACGCCAAGGTCGGCACCATGATCGCCAACATCCGAGACACAAACAGAAGCACGGACATCAATGTTGTCCACATCAGACCAGGGCCGCGTTGACGCGTGCGTGCCGGTGCGGTGCGGTGCGGTGCGGTGCGGTGCGGTGCGGTGCGGTGCGGTGCGGTGCGGTGCGGTGCGGTGCGGTGCGGTGCGGTGCGGTGCGGTGCGGTGCGGTGCGTGCGCGCTTGGCTTGCGTGCGTGCTTGGTGTGCGTGCCTGTGCGTGCTTGCATCAACGCTGCTCAGACGAGAAGTTCACACGAGCCGCCAAGAAGCGCTACCCCATTAGCAACCCTTCGCTGAAGAAGGCTCTCGTCAAGGGTCGCGTGTCGGCTGGCGACGAGGCCAACCACTACTACTACTACGACCGGGTCCACCCCACCACGGGCGTGCACGAGATACTCGCCAAACTCTTCGCTTGCACTCTCGCCCAAGACTTGTAATAGGACCCCCCCCCCCCCCGTACTTTCTACTGGTGCTTGTTGCACCAAGCGAATACAGATTAAGCATATAATGACAAGAACAGGCACACGTTTTAGTACTTCACCGCCAGCACACCCTCTACGTTCGCCTCTCACAAAGCTGCTTGTTCAGCGTGTGTTGCCTCCGAGTTGCAGTTCGTTGCGTTCGAGTGCATATTCGAGTGCACATCATGGCGTGCAGTGACGTTTCTCAGTCACATGCATGCAGAGTGCGCATTAGAGAACGAAACGGGCCGGGCCGGTCCGGGCCGCCAAACTAGGCCCGACAGTCGGGCCGGGCCGGGCCTGGGCCTACTTTTTTGGGCGGCGGGTCGGGCCGAGCCTGAGCATCTCGTGGAAATGATGCGTTCTACAAATATTTGTTTGTATTCTTTAGTTTTTCAAAGTTATGTGCGTGAATTATCCAGCAGAGTGTGCCCACCATCGAGGACATCAAGCGGAGAGCTGCTCTCCATCTTGCGCATACCTAGTCAAACATGGTCTTGCATTACAGTGTATTCAATCTCTCGCGTGCGTATGAAACGTGAAGGTCATATAGAGTGCGTGCGCCCGCGCGTGCGTGCGTGCGTGCGTGCGTGCGTGCGTGCGTGCGTGCGTGCGTGCGTGTGTGCGTGCGTGCGTGCGTGCGTGCGTGCGTGCGTGCGTGCGTGCGTGCGTGCGTGCGTGCGTGCGTGCGTGCGTGCGTGCGTGCGTGCGTGCGTGCGTGCGTGCGTGCGTGCGTGCGTGCGTGCGTGCGTGCGTGCGTGCGTGCGTGCGTGCGTGCGTGCGTGCGTGCGTGCGTGCGTGCGTGCGTGCGTGCGTGCGTGCGTGCGTGCGTGCGTGCGTGCGTGCGTGCGTGCGTGCGTGCGTGCGTGCGTGCGTGCGTGCGTGCGTGCGTGCGTGCGTGCGTGCGTGCGTGCGTGCGTGCGTGCGTGCGTGCGTGCGTGCGTGCGTGCGTGCGTGCGTGCGTGCGTGCGTGCGTGCGTGCGTACGCCGAATCTCGCCAGAATCGCACGCCAGAGTCACTCTGTTCCATTAGGCTTGGAGGGGTGTGGCAGTGCTTTCACTTCGTGCGTTGCTCAACAAGAGATGCAGTCGAATTTGTGATTGCATCGTGAGCTGAGCTGAGCTCATTGATTTATTTAGCAGGAACGCGAAGTCGTCTTTTTGCCTCATTGTGAAGAGGCAGTTGTGATGCGTGTTTGTATGAGTCGCCTCACAACGGAATTATACTGCACCAAATTTCGGTCCGGGCCGGGCTCGGGCGTACAATTTGGGAGGTGCGGGCCGGGCCGAGACGGGCCTGGGTGGTGGGCGGCCCGGGCGGGGCCTGAATCTCCAGGCCCGTTTCGTTCTCTAGTGCGCATACCGACGTACTAGGCGTGTCAAAAGCCAGTAAGTACATGATGAGTGTACAGATTCGTGTCTTGTGGTGCCCCAGTTGGCTGACGCATCGAGAGCAGGGCAGTTTCATCAGCCGCAATCATAGTGACAAGACGGCCAAGCAGAGACTGGTTGAGATTTACTACCAAATTAATGTCAGGCCGAGCGCTGTTACTTCGGTTGGGTGTGTGCGCTCTTGCATTTCTACACTACAGTATCCGCCCGGACAACGGGTCTTCTTTGGGAAGGTCGGATCGGCAATACAGATCACGCACTGTGGCTATTGGCTGTGTGACAGTCAGATTTCACATGCGCAGCGATTGAACGGACCGCAGCGAAGTGCGCTACGTTGCAGAACACGAAGTTCCACATTCTACGTTAGACACTAGAATTAATTGAATTTTTACGGTAGCACCAAAATCTGAAGTAATGGCGTGCTTATGCGATGGTCCGACTTTTCCGCATGCGTCAAGCTTCTTATCACTCTCCCCGACGGCTGCTGGGCGTCTTTACTCTTTGCACAACAACTTTGAGCGCTGCCTTTAAAACGACCGGTAGGCAAAAATTTGAGCATTCTTGGTGCAATTCCGACACACTACCACAGTGCAAGCAGAACTGTGCACCCGCGCAACCAGTAACTCTACCGTAAAGAAAGAAAAATGAAGTTGGCAATCCTCGGTTGCATGGCTGCGGCGGCGTTCGCGCTCACGACCGTTCACGACGTCGAAGAGCACATCGAGAGTCGGTCTAGCTATTATCCCCCCCTAAAATAAAAGCCCCCTTGTACGGAGCATGCGCCTTTGCGAGACCCGCTCGAGGAAAAAAACGATAAATGAAAGTCTCAAGCTGAACTTGCACACTTTCATGCTACCGCGATCCCTATACATATACATGTACAGGTACCGTACCTATCGCGTACCAGGTACTACATAATATATTTCGTTCGTGGCATTGATGAAAAGGGGATACAATACGCTGGTTACTGTAAAAAATGGCTCGCTAAAGAAGGGAAGCTGGCCGAAAATGTTGCAAGGTCTGGGAGCTACAAGGGAGTGGGAGCTAAGTGGGGGCTGTGGAGGGCCTAAGTACATACTGTAGATGTTGATCTTTTGAGTTCCGAAGCTGAAACTGGGCTTGCAGAGCTGGTGGAGGCCTCTGAGCCGCTGATGGAGGAGAAGCTGCGCCTGCACCTGGCCGGCCTCAAGCCCGATCGGTCTTGCGACGAGAAGAAGTTCGTCGACTCGCTGAACAAGTTCTACGACGCGCTCGGTCTCAAGCCCATCCGCAACAAGCGCCAAATCGCCCGCAAGACGCGCGCGCTCATCGTCGCCGACGGCATCGAGGGCTACAGGACGCTGGCCAAGTGCGTCTCGCACTAGCGGAAATCCGCAGGCAACACTCAGTGCGGCGACCGTAGCGTGTTGTTGTTGCAGACACATCCTCGCCTACGAGAAGGACATGAAGGACAACTTCGGCTGCTTCTACCCCAAGAACCTGTACAACTTGGGCTACCCCATCCACCACATCCTCGGCGTCACCCTCAGCGTGGCCAACTCGATCGTCATGGCCCACACCGTCGAGGGTGCGCTGCTTTTATTTGCGCACGCAGCGTCGCTGGGAAACCGCGTCGGGGGCCTTTGGGAGTGGAGGGTCAAGAAAACTACATGGAACAAACAACAACTTTATTTTGACACCAACACTCAGAACAAGGCCGTAAGCAACACCACTCACAGTCAGGTCTGTATCACATCACATATGTATCTGTATCTGTATCACAATCGCGTTCTTCACCCGCGAGGGAAGGTGGGCCGCCGACCTGGCACGGATTTCGGACTGAAGCCTGACACCAAACCAATGAGAGCGTGCATCCGGTGCCTCGGGGATTAATTAGTAATTCATTGGGCATGGTGGGAGTTGAACCCCGGAGCACGTGCGCGCCGCGCGCAACTCCTTACCACTGAGCTGCTCGCGGTCTCGGGTGGACCGCGTATTGGAGGGTATATACCTAAGTGTATGCGGCGAACGTTGCAGACCTCGCAGACGACTACAGCTGCGCCGTGAAGACGGGCATGGACACGCACGCCGAGGTGATTTACCTCATCAATCGCGGCCTGTACGCAGCTCTGCGCAGCGGCAAGGACAAGTGCAAGTGCGCGCGCGCTAGCTGGTCGATTACTGTTGCGCTGTTGACGGCCCAACGGTTGCGCAACCGCCCCGTGCAGACTCGCCTCGCTGTACATCAAGCTCATGGTGGGCATCTACAAGCAGGAGTGCGGCGAGAGCGTGGCCAACTTCGTCTACGGCCAGATCGCCACGCCCTTCTCCATCCTCTTCAAACAGTGCCGCCTCCCCGCGCCCCCCAAGAAGCCAAAGGGCGGCCTCGACGACAACCCAGCCGATGTCCAGACCATGAAGCAGTTCTTCTGAGCGCAGCCGCTGAAGCAACACTGTGACTCATCAATAGGTCCAGCGAATACGTAAAGTGAAGCGCTCGTGTTAATTCAACCAAATAAAGTTGCATTGGCCTTCTCGAAGCTCGAACGATGGAACACTTTCTCGAGGAGTGAATGCCCTTCACTTATAGAATCTGATTACTAAAATGGAATCGCTTGAATCCGTGTCACTTTCCTTCGTTCATTTAGTTTTTTTGTTTAATTTGCAAGTTCATTGAAGCTCCAAACCTAATTCGCTGTTGCGGTTTTCTTGTGTCTACTAACTACTATACATACCGGGCCGGGTGCGGCACCCTTCTGTCGCAGCATTTGTCAGGGCATAACTCGGCTCTTGTTCAACCGATAAAGGGGAGGGGAAGTGTGTGATGTGTGTGTGTGTGTGTGTGTGTGTGTGTGTGTGTGTGTGTGGGGAGGGGAGGGGGCGAGAGGGTTGCATGTGGGGTGGGGCAGTGGCACAGTGAGTGACACACCT
This sequence comes from Paralinhomoeus sp. GSCO2_6, assembly GCA_030248085.1. NCBI lineage: Eukaryota > Metazoa > Nematoda > Chromadorea > Monhysterida > Linhomoeidae > Paralinhomoeus > Paralinhomoeus sp. GSCO2_6. The sequence continues at coordinate 35,755 of JASAMY010002002.1, forward strand.
AAAAATAGTAATGATAAGAAGCTACGACCGCCACACCGAGCGGTTAGCGCAATGGATGAAGAACCTAAAATTGCGTTACCTAAAACCTATGTACGCATTCAACGAGCACAGCTGCTGCTTTGCGTACTGTTAAATCATCTGTTCCTTTATTTGCGACACATTCTCAACCATTCAACCTTGCAAGGTGCACTCATGTTGGTTTTGACCCTAGCAAATGCATACAACGTTCATCAGACAATTTCACGGACTAGCTTAGTCATGCGGTAGAGATGCATGCAGCCGTTTCAGCAAGGCCAGTTGGGGCGCCCGCGCCCGCCGCGACCGCTCTTTCTCTTGATAAAGCGATTATTTTCCATAATCCGTACCAGAGTCAGTCACGGCGGCACAGCTTGCCTATACGGGCGGGTCATCAGGCACACTCGCAAGTTTCCCTTTTGTAATCGCGACTACAGCTAACGCCCGTAATACACAGACTCGCCCCCAAGTTGGAAAACGGCAGAAAATGAAGTTTGCTCTCGTTGCGACTTGCCTGTTGGCGACTGCCTGCGCCGAACACTACGTGGTGCCTTCCTACGAGCGTTACGAAGGTGCGTTCGTGCGTCACCAAAAGACCCAAAAAAAATTCCGAAGCTGAGAGCGAATTTGCAGCTTTGGCGGAAAACGTGGCGCACCTGGTGGAGGACAAGCTCGCGAACGCGGTGGAGGAGGAGGAGGTGCCCCCCTGCGACGAGAAGCTCTACGTGGAAGCCAGCGAGAACTGGCACAACAACATGGGCTTCAAGCCGGTCCGTAACCCCTACCAGGTCAGTCGCAAGATCATGGCGCTCATCATCGCCGACGGCATCGAGGGACACCGCTTCCTGGCCAAGTAATACGGGCTCGAGCCCTTGACTCGTCGTGAGAACATGGTGCCAGCCACGTGACACAGACAGTCGCTGCGCTGGTACGAGGAGATGAAGGAGAACCTGGGCTGCTTCCACCCCAAGAACCTGCGCGCGCTCGGCTACCCCCTGGAACAGATCCTGCCTATCACGATCCAGCACGCCGTCTACGTCACCAACGCCATGAACGTCGAGCGTCGGTTCACACTGACACTCTTCGACCGTTGCATTCACGCACGCACGAATGCGCCGCGTTCTTCAGTGCTCGCCTCGGACTACAGCTGCGCCGTGAAGACCACGCTGGACACGAAGGCCGAGGAGCTGCACCGGCTCAAGAAGAAGTACCAGGGACTGTTCAGGATGACCAAGGAGGACGCCAAGGCCTGCAGGTGCTGGGTTCAGGAGGTTTCCGGCACTGGCTCAAGTCCAGGAGTGTGACCACTTTCCAGTGAGGCCTCCGCGTTCACGACGGCCGTGCGCAAGCTCTACACCAAGGCGTGCAACGAGGACATCGGCAAGTACATGTACGGCGCCTTCGCCGCCCCTCTGCGCGTCCTCTTTCCCCAGTGCAAGCTGCCAGATCCCGTCGCCAGCAACGGCAATGGCAACAGAGGCAACGGCCCCCTCGCACTCAAGCTGAAGAATCACTTCAAGCCCTACTAACATACCTGTACCCAGCTCTTTCCTAGCGAAAAAACACTATAGTTTTTAGCCTTCAGCGCACTGTTGTCAAAGAATTCAATTTGCAAAGTCTGCGTGTCGCATTAGGTGTTTTCGGGGGGTGCTGTATCGATCGACAATTTTCAATAAAAGTGGTTCTGAATTGGCGAAAATGGAAGACAATGCACGATGAACAAGAACTCTGGTCGTCGTCGCTGTATTTCGCGATAAACTTTTGTGCCGTACTAGCTGAATGGTGCTGCACTGCGCTACACATTTCGCGTACGTAACGCACACCACGCAATGCGTGTTTGACAGTCACCGCACGAGCTTTATGATGGACCTTGCTCCCATTGCACAAAAGCAACTCATGACTCATGCGGTTGCACAACTGCTGTCTATTCTCCAAACCAACAAACGTGTGCATTGCACACCAAAAAGACTGCAGTGCGTCACCTCACTGCGTACAGCCATTCGCAGCCGAGGTACAATGTAAGTACAGGAGTGCATGCCGGTCGACTGCTACTAAGCAGTCAAGGTGGCGAATAAGTTGAAGCAATTTGACCTGACAAGCGCTGTCTTCGTTTGCCCTAAAGCTCGACGCTTCAAAACTTCATCACCCAAAAAAATGTGGCGTTCGCTTCTAGCACTGGTTGTGAGCTGCCATGTCGTGTTTTGCTTGGATTTCAACCTGTCCCATCGGTATTTTCTTCGCCCGATCGAGCAGAAAGGGAAAAAGGATCTGGCCCTGCAGATTGACTCCAAGGAATTCGCCTGCCGCCCGCGAAGCGCCGGCTCCATCGTGAGCGTCAAGTTCGGCTGGCTCGACTATTTCAACAGCGAAGCCGTCTACCGGCAAATGATGTGGACCTTCCACAAGTTTGACCACCCAGAGGCCCAGTACTGGTTCGTACGGCCCGTCTTCTGCCCCGAACAGGCAGGTTGCGCACAAGTTTTGGAAAAGATTATTTAATTTTCAAATTAGTCATTTCTATCGGTCGATTCAATTCAACGTGTCGACTCGACACACACTTGTCTGACGCAGAGGCCGGAGTCTAATGGCTGATTCATAATAACGATCTCGGTCTCGGTCTTCGCTGTTTGTCATGGGAATACCGAGACAGAGACCGATATGTACTGGAGATGCTGGGTACTTTGAAATTCTACACCAGTCTCGCGTTTTTAAATCGAGCCTCTTTTTTTTGTTTTTCGTCAATTGACACTGGGCAAATAGACCGCGTCCGTTAATTATGAGTCAGCCTTTAGCGCCTGCAAATTCAGGCACTGACAATTCACTACGAAGAAAAGGTCCTTTCGAACGGTACGGTCGTTCGAGTGAAGCCGTTCAAGCTGAAAATCGCGGAACTGGGTCGGCCCTTTCCGCTGTCGAGTCAAATGTTCGCCCTGGAACCGCAGAAGGACATCGAAGGCACCGTCAAAATCAGTAAGGAGTGAGCTTGCTGTGCTCGACAACAACTGTGGAGAGACCAGCCCAGTAGGCATATAGGGTACATACGTATTTCTCCTGGTGAGATAGTGGGTCCTCTTCTACCGATTTCATCACGTCGCTGCCTTAGGTTACAGATACATAGTGTTCTTCCGAATGTCTTTGGCTAATTCTGCGGCTCTAGACGGGAAGGCGTCATGGGGATAGGTACCATAAATCCTTCAATGAACGCCCCTGGGCGTTCATTTTTACAACCCACCCTCTACCCTGGGCGTTCATTGGAGGAGGGGGCGTTCATGAATTCAACCACTAAGTGGCGTTGCAACCACGCTGTGCAGATCCAATAATCGTTAGCTAAACATGAAAACTGTACGGTTATTGGTGCAAATCGCCTTCTGCTAAGCAATAGCTGTTCTAATGCGTACAGGCAATATATAGGGTGTTTATTTTAAATTATCACATTTCTTTTTTGAATAACTTTCGTTTCCTTTTTCGGATTGTTATGAAATTTGGAACACTTATGCTCAAGACTTTGGGATTTTGTATGAAAAAAGAATCGTCGAATTCGGTTGAGGATTCCGAGAGTTATGGCGCTCCAAATCAGATGTCGCTTTTTGGGCAGATTTCACATGGCGAAGAACCTGGGCCGTTGGGTTGGTATGGAGTGGGGGAGGGCGGATGGAGAGGGGGCGGTTTCAGTCGTGTTACTGTGCGCCGACCGTATTGGACGAGCTGCGCCAGCCAAAAGCAAAGTTTGGCGTTTTGAAATTTGGCATACAGTACGGGATAGTTACGATTCAAACGATTTCGTTTGTAAAATCTGCCCAAAAAGCGACATCTGATTTGGAGCGCTATAACTCTCGGAATCCTCGCCCGAATTCGACGATTCTTTTTTCAGACAAAATCCCAAAGTCTTGAGTATAAGTGTTCCAAATTTGATAACAATCCAACAAAGGAAACAAAAGTTATTCAAAAAAGAAATGTGATAATTTAAAAAAAACACCCTTTACAAGACCCAAGCGTAGAATACAGCGTGACAGTACCCGTTTTGACAAGCCTATCATTGCAATTGCATAACAGTAGTAAGTACCCCCCCTCCGGGAAATGAAAAGGTACGGTAGCTTGGTGGGGCCGTTTTTGCGGGAAAAATTTTCCCGCGGTTGGCGGTACGGTATCCGATGGTTTTGGGGTTCCCTGCCTCACCAGCGGTTGGGGAGGGCATGCAGGGGGGTAGGGGTTCAGCACAGGAGGTAGGGGAGGTACGGTATGGTCCTCCCGCCCTCCGAGCGCGGCGCAATGGAGCTGGTTTCGGTACCGTTCGGGTCGGTTTCGACGTGGCGTTTTTCCGATGTTCAATTAGGTGGTTACTGTAGCATGATGTAGCGTGTGGCCGCTTCTTTTCTAGCGTTACGAATTTTTTCTGAAGTCGAGGTCGAGTTGCGATTGTCTGTTGCCAAGCCTGGTGGTGGTGGTGGTGCTGGTGGTGGGTCAGCTGCACTGCATCGCGTCGTCCGTCGTCAGCCTCCGATGGTGCTTCGCGTTTATCTCGTCGCTGTCTGCACGCGTCGTCAGCGTTTTCCCGCGGTTGCGTTGTTCACGTTTTGTACTGTACGTAGCTTGTGCCCTCCAGCTCGAGGCCGCGACTCTTGAGCGGCCGCCTGGACGAGGTCGACGCCACCGCCGTCAAGGAGGTCGACAGGGGCACACGGTAGATCGGCGCCTGCATCTTTCAAGGAGATCGACAGGAGCTCACGGTAACACGACGCCTGCGCCCAACTCGCTGCGATTTTTAGAGGTCGGTCGGCAGGCTGCCGACGCATGCTGTCGTTGATGGCGATGACGAGTGCTCGCTGGCCTCTATTTGGCGCCCGTGCCACCGACTGTACGTGTGTGCATGTGGGGGTTGGCGCTTGTGTCGTGTTTGCATACTGTAGGCATTGTCGCGTCACTCCCAACTAGCTCACCAATTGCAGAATCGCCCAGCAGTCGACAGGAGATGCTGCCACCGTCGACACCTCGCGTCCGTCAAAGTCGGCATCTCTGTGAGCGTGTGCGTGTGTATGTCGGTGCGGGCGCGTTTGCACCTGCGTGTGCAGAGTCATTGGTGTTGCAGTGCTACTCGTCCTTCGGGTGCTTCGTGCCTCGAGTCGTCTCGCGTCGTTTGCGCCTGCAAGCGTCGGTCGTCGCAGCTCTCCGAGAGTCTCAGGCGTCGCTGAGGGGGCGTCATCTGCAGCAGCCTGTTCTCGTCATCATCAGGCCCATGAAGGTGCGTCGGCGCCCTCGCATGGGGGCAGTGAGGTCTGGTGGGGGTAGCGCCTCTATGGACGCTGCTCTAGGGGCTGATGAGCTGCTGCGTCACGCCTCCAGTCATCACCAAACCCCATCGGCACCCATCTCTGAGTGCGTGCGTTCGTGTGTTGGTGCTGGCGCTTTTGCTACATAGTGTCTGTTGTGTTCCAGGTTTCAAAAGAATCGGGCATTGGCTAAAGTCTCTTCCCCCTCATCGGGACGCCACTCAAAGTGCCAAAGCTGCATCGCCTCCCCGTCGGCGCCATCAGCAACCCTTCGTGAGTGTGTATGTGTGTGTCGGTGTGGGGGCATGTGTGCTTGCAAGTGTTCTTGCTTTCACTAGCGGATCCAGAAGGGGGATCTCCCCCTCCTGTCAGCTAGGGGAGGGAGGGGGAGAGGAAGGACGAGCACAGGGGCAAAGTGGACATTCGTTTTCCATGGATTAAGGCACACAAAAGCGTTTCGCCTGTAGTGCTGTGGTTGGATTGCATTATTGTGTGTTGATGCCAGGAGCTGACTCTTTCGGATAGACTTGCAATGAAAGAACTCCCCCCCCTATGTCAGATTATCCTGGATCCGCTAGTAGAGCAGACTTCGATGTTGGATTGCTGTTGCAGGCTTCAAAGCGCCAGCCCCCAGCCATCAAGAGCCTACTCATCGACGGCCCACACCAGGTTGTTTGCCTTGTTGTGCCTGTTTTGCTGGTGTGGATTGGCCCCATCCATCGTTGCAGCGTTGTTGGAGTTGGCAGATCTCCCCAGGTCGCCACCAGCGTCAGCCGTTTCACTCTGAGGCAGAGGCATCCTGACAATCAGTGATTTCAGCCGTGTTGTTGTGGTACAGTGTGTATTGTGAGTGGTGCGCATTCAAGAGAACCTGGTGTTCTGCAGTGGTTGGTTGAAAGAATGCACCCAGGCTGGGGTGGGGGAGGGCAGTGGGCACCCACCCCTGTGCCGGCGAGCTGAGGTGCCGCCCCCCCCCCCCCCGGAAGTGCAGGGCGGCAGGCCAGAGGCTGCCCGCCCTGCAGTGGGCGCCTCCGTCCTCAGCCAAGGCTTGTGCCAACAACCTACGACTGTAGTTGAAGTTGTTGTGATATTGGTGTGTGTGTGTGTGTGTGTGTGTGTGTGTGAGAGAGGGTGGGGTGTTGTTGAGTCTCAAGCTACCACTGTTGGTATAGATGAAATCATAGTGATGCCACGGTGTATGTGTGCGTGTGTGAGGTGTTGTTGTGTCTGTTTATGGTGTTGAGTGTACTATCCTACCCAGCTACTACCATTGGTGTTGGTGAAAGCCAGGTGGCATTGTGGTGCATTGATGCATATGCATGCCTGCTAGGCCTGTTGTAGGGTGAGGGTGGGGTGTTGTTGAGTCTTATGCTCTGCTAACAAGCTACCACTGTTGGTGTTGTTGAACTCCAGGCGGCATTATGGTGTATACATGCACATGCAAGTCTGCTAGTGCTTGACTGCTCGTATGGGTTGTTGTTGGGTGCGTGTGTGCATATGGTTGCCTCCTATGGTCCCAATGCGAGAGCATGATGTGTGTGTGTGTGTGTGTGTGTGTGTGTGTGTGTGTGTGTGTGTGTGCGCGCGCATGCGTGTATGCATGTGTGCGTGCATGTGGTGTGTGTGTGTGTGTGTGCGAGTGTGTGTGTGTGTTGGTGTGTGTGTTGGTGTGTGTGTGTGCGCGCATGCATGTATGCATGCGTGCGTGCAAGTGGTGTGTGTGTGTGTGTGTGTGTGTGTGTGCGAGTGTGTGTGTGTGTGTGTGTGTGTGTGTGTGTGTGTGTGTGTGTGTGTGTGTGTGTGTGTGTGTGTGTGTGCGAGTGTGTGTGTGTGTGTGTGGTGTTGATGTTGTTGGTTTGAGTCTTATGCAATCCTAACATGTTGAGGTTGTGGCTGTTGTTATGGCGAAACTCAAATGACTGACATAGTGTATGCATGCAGGCGTGCATATGTACATGTGTGCTTGTGTATGGGTTGTTGCATGGTTTCAATGTGAGAGAACGATCTGACAAGTTTATCCAGCAGAGCCCAATCACTGCACACACTGAGGCAAGTCAATCGAGGTTGCATTGGTGATCCTATTTGGCTGAATAAGCATGATCATTTGGTTGATGAGTCACTCCACTGAGATGCTATGTTTTCTATTCAACTATCAAAGAGTTGAACACTCTAATCACGAGCACAGTTCCATATTCACTATGCTGTCCACCTCAAAGAATGTAGGTAGCTATGCATTGTTTCAGCACAGTTTCAATGGTCTCACTTGGTGCTATCAATACAGTGCTGCTGACGATGACAGATGTGTATTCTTAGCAGCTCAAAGCGTCCTTTGTTGAGTGGTGAAGGTCCTCAGTTGGTGATGAAGTCTGCAGTCATCCTCTCTATTGGACAGTATTCTAACTTCAATGCAGATGCACTCTCGAATCCAGTGATACTGTATGTCTGCCTGTTTTACCCAAGAGAAGCCTGCCTTGGGTAGTGCGAGTGCTCAGTATGTGTTGGTTGTCTTCTTTGTACAACGTCATCGCTTTCAGTGGCTCACCCGGACTTGACATCAACACTGCCATTTGCCAAGCGGATGTCAGTGACAGTACTACATATTCTGCTTCAGTCATCTAAGCATCACAATGGATGTCGCTTGGTGCACCAGTCAGCTGATAGCACAACCTCCCAGTCATGCCATGAAGATTAAGACAATTTGTTTAGTCCACAAACAAGCTTGTCTTTGCCCTCTATATGTTACATAGGCACTGCTTGGCTGCTGCATACAATGTCTCCCTCCAATCCCATTGAGAAGCACTGTGATAACATGCATTTGGTGTGCAATCATAACTTTTCATGCAGCCAAAGCAAGTAGGAATCTAAGCATTTCAAACTGCATGACTGGCAAGAACGTCTCATCATAGTCAATCTCATCTTGATCGTGTCTCATTTGCCATGACAGCTTCAAATTCCCTAAAAATCGATCAAAAACAGGATGCTTGCTTTGCATTGAGAATGCACTATACTGTACAAATCTTGAGAGGGCACCAATGACTGCAATGAAACACTTCGATTGACCTATCTGACCTATTCATTGATTGACCACAATGAAACTTACCATCTGCTTGGATCTGCTGACATCGCTGTGTGCAAGCTGCAATCTGCCTTTCGACTGAACTTCTTGCAATGGTTAGAATGGGTCTCGATACTTCTTCCCTTCGATACAGAGACTCCAAGCTAGTCATTCTTGTAAGATTCGATGTCATGTCCTTCTCAACCATCAACACTAGTTGTCATTTGCTTGCAACTAAGACACTGTAGCCACAAGTTCAACTTGGTGTCTGTCTTGGCAACTTGCACATACTCTCCTGAGTCAACATGTAGTTCGTCAATTCGATTTACGATTCATGTCAATTCGATTCAGTGATGGTCCAGTCTGTCTGCTGTTTGGTGAGATATACCACGTTTCAGCACTGCAACTAAACAATAGTTGTCTCTCTCTCTTTAGTGGCCATGTCGTTATAATTCTTCTGCTCTGCTGGCAATGTGCCTGATGGAGTCTCTTCTTTGTTGTCAACTGTATCACTTGCTTTATTCCTTCCAATCACCTGTAGCTCCCCCTTGCTGCTCTTCTAGATACATTGCTTGCTCCACCTCTAGCCAGGTTAGACCATGCACACAGTGCCTTTCTCAGTGGAGAGTAGTTGGGGAAAAGATTTGCCAACATGGGAACTCTGAAATCGAACTGAGCTAGGGTGCTCAAAACTACCTTTATTGAGTTGACCTGCATTTTCAGAGACATGCCTTCTTGCATCTACATCTGGTCAGCTTGTCATGTTCAATGCTATGATAACAAGCGCCTTGGTGTGCGCATCACTGTGCTCCATTGGCTAGGCTCAGCCACCATCCTTGTTGCCACTTGCACCAACATGCCATCAACAGCTTCCTTTCCCACCTTCCATAGCTTCCTTGAATGCCGCACAATAGTTGTGAGAGGTGCATCATTACCACAAGTTCAATATGTACTGTTGCAGCACACTGTCAGAGGTTGCAACCCTGGCCTTGGCCATATGTGCTGTAGGCTATGAGGGTGTTGCAGTGCTTGCTAGTGTCTCTAGTGCTGCTAGATCATGAGTGACATCGAATTTGGTGGTGTCAATGTCAAAACCATATACTTGTACCAATCTGAAATGGCTTCACACACCTCATGTAGCAAACATTTGGGTGTTGTGACCTCAATGCACTTGTTCTTCAGTAAAGTGTGTGGAGACTTCTTTCACAACTTGACTGTTGTGATGCCATTCGACTTTAATACTACTCTTCCTGTATCAAGCAATGCATAACAATCATGGTGTTGAAGGACTTGACATTGTACATACCACCATTTGAGATCAAGTGGTTCCCTTGTTGGCAAATCTTTTCCCCAACTACTCTCCACTGAGAAAGGCACTGTGTGCATGGTCTAACCTGGCTAGAGGTGGAGCAAGCAATGTAGCTAGAAGGGCAGCAAGGGGTAGCTACAGGTGATTGGAAGGAATAAAGCAAGTGATACAGTTGACAACAAAGAAGAGACTCCATCAGGCACGTTGCCAGCAGAGCAGAAGAATTATAATGACATGGCCACTAAAGAGAGAGAGACAACTATTGTTTAGTTGCAGTGCTGAAACGTGGTATATCTCACCAAACAGCAGACAGACTGGACCTCCTGATCGAATTGACATGAATCGTAAATCGAATTGACGAACTACATGTTGACTCAGGAGAGTATGTGGGAGTTGCCAAGACAGACACCAAGTTGAACTTGTGGCTACAGTGTCTTAGTTGCAAGCAAATGGCAACTAGTGTTGATGGTTGAGAAGGACATGACATCGAATCTTACAAGAATGACTAGCTTGGAGTCTCTGTATCGAAGGGAAGAAGTATCGAGAGCCATTCTAACCATAGAAGTTCAGGAAGGCAGATTGCAGCTTGCTCACAGCGATGTCAGCAGATCCAAACAGATGGAAAGTTTCAGAAAAATGGTCAATCAAGGTGTTTCATTGCAGTCATTGGTGCCCTCTCAAGATTTGTACAGTATAGTGCATTCTCAATGCAAAGCAAGCATCCTGTTTTTGATCGATTTTTAGGGAATTTGAAGCTGTCATGGCAAATGAGACACGATCAAGATGAGATTGACTATGATGAGACATTCTTGCCAGTCATGCAGTTTGAAATGCTTAGATTCCTACTTGCTTTGGCTGCATGAAAAGTTATGATTGCACACCGAATGCATGTTATCACAGTGCTTCTCAATGGGATTTGGAGGGAGACATTGTATGCAGCAGCCAAGCGGTGGCTATGTAACATATAGAGGGCAAAGACAAGCTTGTTTGTGGACTAAACAAATTGTCTTAATCTTCATGGCATGACTGGGAGGTTGTGCTATCAGCTGACTGGTGCAGCAAGCGACCATCCATTGTGATGCTTAGACGACTGAAGCAGAATATGTAGTACTGTCACTGACATCTGCTTGGCAAATGGCAGTGTTGATGTCAAGCCTGGGTGAGCCACTGAAAGCGATGACATTGTACAAAGAAGACAACCAACACATACTGAGCACTCGCACTACCCAAGGCAGGCTTCTCTTGGGTAAAACAGGCAGACATACAGTATCACTGGATTCGAGAGTGCATCTGCATTGAAGTTAGAATACTGTCCAATAGAGAGGATGACTGCAGACTTCATCACCAACTGAGGACCTTCACCACTCAACCAAGGATGCTTTGAGCTGCTAAGAAGACACATGTGTCATCGTCGCAGCACTGTATTGATAGCACCAAGTGAGACTATTGAAACTGTGCTGCAACAATGCATAGCTACCTACATTCTTTGAGGTGGACAGCATAGTGAATATGGAACTGTGCTCATGATTAGAGTGTTCAACTTTTTGATAGTTGAATAGAAAACATAGCATCTCAATGGAGTGACTCATCAACCAAATGATATGCTTATTCAGCCAAATAGGATCACCAGTGCAACCTCGATTGACTTGCCTCAATGTGTGCAGTGATTGGGCTCTGCTGGATAAACTTGTCAGATCGTTCTCTCACATTGAAACCATGCAACAACCCATACACAAGCACACATGTACGTATGCATGCCTGCATGCATACACTATGTCAGTCATTTGAGTTTCGCCATAACAACAGCCACAACCTCAACACGTTAGGATTGCATAAGACTCATACCAACACCACACACACACACACACACACACACACACACCAATATCAGATATATAATATATAATATCACACCAATACCACACACCAATATCACCAATATTTGTCAGACGCGACGACAAGCACAAAATCTTCAAGATGAATAACAAATTGAAAGGATTCACTATCAAAGACAAAACGTACACAACGCTTTTGACATGCAAAACATTCCAAGTAATAAAAATCCGTACTTTAGCGCATTGAGAATGACACGGAAACGCAAAATTAACTTCACCAAAAAACACAAAGATCGTAAGCATAAGCACAAACCGACGGATACGGAAATAGAAAGCTACATAAGAGAATTTGAACAAATCCAAATTGGAGACCAAACACAAATGCTACAGAAGACCAGGAAAAAATACATACAGTACCTGTATTTTCGATGTATGGCTAAAGGCCTACAACAGCATACCTACGACAAAATTCTAGCCTATCTGCAGAGTACCTCACGAAGACACAACGCTGATGAAACACAGAAGCGACGGACAGTAAGGGTTACAGTAATACATACGAATCAAGTAGTGTCACGAATTGGAATTGCCAAATTATTGAAGGCAACAAGGATCGGTAAACTCATCAGCAAACCAACGGAAGCTGTTGACTGGACCGTTCAGGTGGTGTACAAAACAACGTCACCAGCATGGCTACAAGTCTGCAACTACACCAAAATACTGCGACAGCTTACAGCTGCACAGCTTAGAGAACATCTTCTGAGCATGGAACGCTGTAGATGCAACGAAATTTATAGAGACCGACAATTAGGACATGTGGTTACCGGTGACCTGAATATTGTAGAAAATACCGAACTTAGACAATTTATGAATCTCGGCACAAAATACAAAACTAACATAACAACTGACAAACATAAAATTGCTAATTCGATACTGACAGATCTGAATCGGTTCCTCAGTAGCCTAAGAGCTAAAAATGTACTCACAGAAAGTGACTGCACCAAATTAATAGGCAAATATCGAAAAATAATAGAAACTAGAATTGATCAAGAGATTTACAGTACTCCACAGAACCTAAGACTTTCAAATAAGGGGATACAGTACCTGGAAACGTTTCATAAACGGTACATAATTACAGTTACCGACAAAGTGCCAGGCAACTACTCCATCCTATGCAAAAATTATTATTTGAAAAAGCTCTGTGATGAATGTGGCATATATATTGAGAATGGCAGAATTACTGTACATGGAAATGCAGTCTTCACACCGACAAATGACACGGTGGATCAGATACTGGAAAAACACAAACGTCTCATGAGCACATACGGTGTAACACCTGAAAATAGAAACGTTCTGCCTATACTCTTTGCCAACCCGAAATTACACAAAAGACCACCAGCATTCAGAGCTATCGTGGCAGCCAGACAATCCAGTTTAAAACCACTTGAGAAACTGTGCAAACACTACCTAAGTCACTACGCTTTGCACTTTAAGCGGTACTGTGCGATGATAGCCAACAGAAATGGACAAACTCGATACGTCTCAGTAAAAAGCTCATTTGAGGTTGTCGAGCAGCTGCGCACAATGACCAACGTGAAGCGTATATACAGTGGTGATTTTTCAGCATTGTACCCCTCACTGAAACACGACACAATTATGAGTGGCATTAATGGTATAATTGACCTATGCCATAAAAATGCCAAAAGCGACTACCTGTACAAAAAGGGCGAACAAATACAATATGCTAGACAAGGTGCCGGCGCAAATACCCTACATAAAAACGAAATAAAACAGCTATGCGAGGAAATACTACAAAATTCGTACATGGTATTTGCTAACACCACGTTCAGAATAATAAAGGGATGCCCACAAGGTGGCGCTACCAGCTGTGACATGGCTGATCTCTGTTTGAGCTGGTTCGAATTTACATGGCTGAGTCGTAACAGACTACGCACAAACCAAGCGATTTTTCGGTACGTGGATGACCTACTAGTCATAAACATTGAAGACTTTCAGACGTTAGCTAAAGATATCTATCCTAATGAACTGCAATTAAACGACACAACGGTTTCAAACCAGCTGACACACTACCTTGATGTCACAGTGCACCTTAACAACTGCAGACTAAGCACTACAGTATACAATAAAACCGATGACTACACCTTCAAAATCACGCGATTTTTTAAAAGCTCGAGTAACGTACCCATGAACATGCCGTACGGTATACTTAAAGGTCAGATTATACGCATAATCCGACTAACTAGAGATGAGTCAGACTTTATTAGACGAGTACAATGCATCATCGATGAGTACAAACACAACGGTTTTGAAGAAAATAGGATCCTGAAAACCACCATATCAGTGTTGCAGAATTATGAATATAAAATTAAATGCATGATACCAAACTTCAATAAGAAACGCATGATCAATTCTATGATTCGCAATTAGATTTTCATATACGTTAAATCAGCACATACAGTACTTATGGCATATACGGTACATACAGTACATACGGTACAAAGAATGCTCAAATTGCAACTGCAAGTTTAAGGCAACTCGCACCTACTGAATTTTGTCTCTAATTCCCGAAATCGATTCAGTATATCGAAATCATTCCAGAATATACCAGGTCGACTGAAAAAATTTTAGAAAATAAACAATGGCAGAAAACTCGACCACCGAAGCGGAATTTCAAGCGCGGATCGACGAAAAGGTGGTTTCCTCCTTCTCTCATTTTATGTGATCTGAAGATCCCTAGTCTACGGCTTGATTTCACGATGTAAAGGGGACGCATCGTTTCTGACGAGCCTCGTGCGTCTCGGGTGTCAAGCGGTGGAGGCGAAACACCCACAATTGCAGAAAGTACTACACAAAATTATAAATTTAATTTTTATCTGTAAAAATTATTTGTACATTTTCTTTAATTCACAAAAATACATAATAATTTCTATCAATTGATTCAATGTACTTGGCAGTAATTCAACGTGGCTGATCGTGGCCTAGAGCCCGCGCCTGTTGGATTCTGTCTGGTAGAAATTATTAAATAAGTAAAAAATACAAAGTAAAAAAACCCGTTTTCGGGTGCCGGTTTACCGGCGAGACCAACCCACTTCGGTGGGTGCCGCTCTGCGGCGAGACCAACCCGTTTCGGCGGGTGCCGCTCTGCGGCGTGACCACCTGCTTCGGCAGGTTCCCTTTGGGGGAAAACCACCCATGTATTTACAACCCAATGCACGTTTGGAACGGCACATATAGTTTTGCATTCAGATAAATAGCATCGAATCCGCGCAGAAGAAGCAACAGGAGCAGATGGACGGAAATTCGGAGAAAATCGACAAGCTCACCAACAAAATCGAAAAAAACGAGAGAAAACAACGCGAGAGAAACTTGAGAATCAAGTGTTTCGGCTTCGACAAGGACAAATCGGTGCAAGAGGTCTGGAAGCACATTCTCAAGGACGGATACAAACTGACAGAAGCGGAAATCAAGCAGATTCCCATCGACACTCTGCACTGGCTCGACAAGGACCGAACCGTTTTCATAGTCGCCTTTGTCAGACGCGACGACAAGCACAAAATCTTCAAGATGAATAACAAATTGAAAGGATTCACTATCAACGACAAAACGATCAAAATCGAAGACGACAAGACCGAGCAGCAAGTCGCTGCTGACAGCAAGGCTTGGGACTTGGGCAAAAAATACAGTCAGAAGTTCGGAGGCGACTGGGTGCCCGGATTCAAAACAGGCACGCTATTTGAGAAAAAATCAAAAAAGCGAATGAATGTGGACGAGGCGAAAGAGAAACTGAAACAAAAAAGAAAAGCGCAGGAAAACGACTCTGGATCCAGCGACGACGAGGGCACGTCCACGTCGACGTCACAAACGAAAAGAGCCAGGAAATAATTCAGGAATTCAAATCAAAAATACCGAAAATTTGTTTTACTATTTAGGATTGATATAGATGCTAGCTGTGACACTGGTGATTTTGTCTGTAGATTCATGAACCCTCCACTGCATCCGTACCACCAAGCTCTATAGCTGACCACCTTGTAGACCACACGACCACCCAAGGTCTGTACAGTACACGATACGGCTACTACCTTACTACCAACATATACAGCAATACGGTATAGGTGTATATGAGGTACACCTCTATGATACACACGTACAATACAATGACCCACGGTGTAAAAAATACACATACATTTCCCAGAGTAGCAGTACAACTACAAATAGTTACAGTACATACATAAAAGACATTACACTGTACAGCCATACATATGGGATCGGCAGCCGCTCTACGGATGGCGCTCCCGCGGCTTCTGCCCTTGCCTCCGAGGGCTCGGGAGTGATCCCTAGGAATCTGGGCTCCCAGGAAACGCTATTTAGCCGTGGCAGACGCCTGGCCAGCAGCCCTGGCAATAGTCTCGGAGGGACCACTCTATTCCTGACTCAATCCAAACCTCTCTTTCGAATTCCGTCACTGTACCGCAGGTTGTACCACAAGAAAGCCGTGGTTCTACAGGGAGGTTCTGCAACGTCAGGTGTAGCAGTGGAGAAGACGGGTTGCAATACAGTATACTACCGAACGAAGGCATTCATAGTGTCACACGCGCATGCGGAAAAAACTGCATAACCTGTGCGTTTATTAACACACGCGACTATATTACGGTGGGTTCTACCAACCAAAAGTTGACGACTAATGCACTGAATGATACGGTATGGGACTGTAAAACTAAGAACGTAGTGTACCTTATTACATGTAGGAAATGCGATTATCAGTATATTGGAGAAACGAGGCGATCCTTAGCGTGTAGATTTCGAGAACACAGACTGGCGATACTCAAAGATTCAAATTGTCAAAAGCTCTACACACATTTTAGAAAAGACGGACATACGGTGTCTGACATCAGCATCGAAATTTTGCAGAGCTTTAGCCATGCGGACGCGCATACGGATAAAACTAGACTTGAGGCTGAGCATTTCTGGATTAAACAAATGAATAGCCTATACCCCTGTGGCTTAAATACAAACTGTAAAGGTATTGGCAACGTACACAACGCGTTTGACATGCAAAACATTCCAAGTAATAAAAATCCGTACTTTAGCGCATTGAGAATGACACGGAAACGCAAAATTAACTTCACCAAAAAACACAAAGATCGTAAGCATAAGCACAAACCGACGGATACGGAAATAGAAAGCTACATAAGAGAATTTGAACAGATCCAAATTGGAGACCAAACACAAATGCTACAGAAGACCAGGAAAAAATACATACAGTACCTGTATTTTCGATGTATGGCTAAAGGCCTACAACAGCATACCTACGACAAAATTCTAGCCTATCTGCAGAGTACCTCACGAAGACACAACGCTGATGAAACACAGAAGCGACGGACAGTAAGGGTTACAGTAATACATACGAATCAAGTAGTGTCACGAATTGGAATTGCCAAATTATTGAAGGCAACAAGGATCGGTAAACTCATCAGCAAACCAACGGAAGCTGTTGACTGGACCGTTCAGGTGGTGTACAAAACAACGTCACCAGCATGGCTACAAGTCTGCAACTACACCAAAATACTGCGACAGCTTACAGCTGCACAGCTTAGAGAACATCTTCTGAGCATGGAACGCTGTAGATGCAACGAAATTTATAGAGACCGACAATTAGGACATGTGGTTACCGGTGACCTGAATATTGTAGAAAATACCGAACTTAGACAATTTATGAATCTCGGCACAAAATACAAAACTAACATAACAACTGACAAACATAAAATTGCTAATTCGATACTGACAGATCTGAATCGGTTCCTCAGCAGCCTAAGAGCTAAAAATGTACTCACAGAAAGTGACTGCACCAAATTAATAGGCAAATATCGAAAAATAATAGAAACTAGAATTGATCAAGAGATTTACAGTACTCCACAGAACCTAAGACTTTCAAATAAGGGGATACAGTACCTGGAAACGTTTCATAAACGGTACATAATTACAGTTACCGACAAAGTGCCAGGCAACTACTCCATCCTATGCAAAAATTATTATTTGAAAAAGCTCTGTGATGAATGTGGCATATATATTGAGAATGGCAGAATTACTGTACATGGAAATGCAGTCTTCACACCGACAAATGACACGGTGGATCAGATACTGGAAAAACACAAACGTCTCATGAGCACATACGGTGCAAACACTACCTAAGTCACTACGCTTTGCACTTTAAGCGGTACTGTGCGATGATAGCCAACAGAAATGGACAAACTCGATACGTCTCAGTAAAAAGCTCATTTGAGGTTGTCGAGCAGCTGCGCACAATGACCAACGTGAAGCGTATATACAGTGGTGATTTTTCAGCATTGTACCCCTCACTGAAACACGACACAATTATGAGTGGCATTAATGGTATAATTGACCTATGCCATAAAAATGCCAAAAGCGACTACCTGTACAAAAAGGGCGAACAAATACAATATGCTAGACAAGGTGCCGGCGCAAATACCCTACATAAAAACGAAATAAAACAGCTATGCAAGGAAATACTACAAAATTCGTACATGGTATTTGCTAACACCACGTTCAGAATAATAAAGGGATGCCCACAAGGTGGCGCTACCAGCTGTGACATGGCTGATCTCTGTTTGAGCTGGTTCGAATTTACCGAATTTACATGGCTGAGTCGTAACAGACTACGCACAAACCAAGCGATTTTTCGGTACGTGGATGACCTACTAGTCATAAACATTGAAGACTTTCAGACGTTAGCTAAAGATATCTATCCTAATGAACTGCAATTAAACGACACAACGGTTTCAAACCAGCTGACACACTACCTTGATGTCACAGTGCACCTTAACAACTGCAGACTAAGCACTACAGTATACAATAAAACCGATGACTACACCTTCAAAATCACGCGATTTTTTAAAAGCTCGAGTAACGTACCCATGAACATGCCGTACGGTATACTTAAAGGTCAGATTATACGCATAATCCGACTAACTAGAGATGAGTCAGACTTTATTAGACGAGTACAATGCATCATCGATGAGTACAAACACAATGGTTTTGAAGAAAATAGGATCCTGAAAACCACCATATCAGTGTTGCAGAATTATGAATATAAAATTAAATGCATGATACCAAACTTCAATAAGAAACGCATGATCAATTCTATGATTCGCAATTAGATTTTCATATACGTTAAATCAGCACATACAGTACTTATGGCATATACGGTACATACAGTACATACGGTACAAAGAATGCTCAAATTGCAACTGCAAGTTTAAGGCAACTCGCACCTACTGAATTTTGTCTCTAATTCCCGAAATCGATTCAGTATATCGAAATCATTCCAGAATATACCAGGTCGACTGAAAAAATTTTAGAAAATAAACAATGGCAGAAAACTCGACCACCGAAGCGGAATTTCAAGCGCGGATCGACGAAAAGGCGGTTTCCTCCTTCTCTCATTTTATGTGATCTGAAGATCCCTAGTCTACGGCTTGATTTCACGATGTAAAGGGGACGCATCGTTTCTGACGAGCCTCGTGCGTCTCGGGTGTCAAGCGGTGGAGGCGAAACACCCACAATTGCAGAAAGTACTACACAAAATTATAAATTTAATTTTTATCTGTAAAAATTATTTGTACATTTTCTTTAATTCACAAAAATACATAATAATTTCTATCAATTGATTCAATCACTACAACTTCAACTACAGTCGTAGGTTGTTAGCACAAGCCTTGGCTAAGGACGGAGGCGCCCACTGCAGGGCGGGCAGCCTCTGGCCTGCTGCCCTGCACTTTGTCACCCAACTAACCCCTTGGAGGAGGGGGAGGGGGCGGCACCTCAGCTCGCCGGCACAGGGGCGGGTGCCCACTGCCATCCCAGATCCTGGGTGCATTCTTTCAACCAACCACTGCAGAACACCAGGTTCTCTTGAATGCGCACCACTCACAATACAGGTTGTACCACAACAACATGGCTGAAATCACAGCTGTCTGATTGTCAAAACGCCTCTAGTGTGGCTGAAACAGCTGATGCTGGTGCCGACCTGGGGAGACCTGCCAACTCCGACGACGCTGCAAGAACAACAGGTAAGATGCTGCAACGATGAGCTACAGGCTGCCGATGCCCTCTGTGACACTTGTGATGCACTGGGCAGTTAAAGACTCTTGGGAGCTGCTAATGAAACTGGTGACGCACAAGACACACACCTGCAGACGAGGTAGAGTTTGTTACTCCCACTGCACACACACACAGACACACACAGACACAGACACACACACACACACACACACACACAGACACACACACACACACACATCATTGGCACCATACAACGAGCAACCATATGCACACACGCACCCAACAACAACCCATACCAGCAGTCAAGCACTAGCAGAATTGCATGTGCATGTATACACCATAATGGCGCCTGGAGTTCAACAACACCAACAGTGGTAGCTTGTTAGCATAGCATACGACTCAACAACACCCACCCTCACCCTACAACAGGCCTAGCAGGCATGCATATGCATCAATGCACCACAATGCCACCTGGCTTTCACCAACACCAATGGTAGTAGCTGGGTAGGATAGTACACTCAACACCATAAACAGACACAACAACACCTCACACACGCACGCACACATACACCACGGCATCACTATGATTTCATCTACACCAACAGTGGTAGCTTGAGACTCAACAACACCCCACCCTCACACACACACACACACACACACACACACACACACACACACACACACACACACACACACACACACACACACACACACACACACACACCAATATCACTACAACTTCAACTACAGTCGTAGGTTGTTAGCACAAGCCTTGGCTGAGGACGGAGGCGCCCACTGCAGGGCGGGCAGCCTCCGGCCTGCCGCCCTGCACTTTGTCACCCAACTAACCCCTTGGAGGAGGGGGAGGGGGCGGCACCTCAGCTCGCCGGCACAGGGGTGGGTGCCCACTGCCCTCCCAGAGCCTGGGTGCATTCTTTCAACCAACCACTGCAGAACACCAGGTTCTCTTGAATGCGCACCACTCACAATACACGTTGTACCACAACAACATGGCTGAAATCACAGCTGTCCGATTGCCAAAACGCCTCTAGTGTGGCTGAAACAGCTGATGCTTTTGCCGACCTGGGGAGACCTGCCAACTCCGACGACGCTGCAAGGATGGATGGGGCTAATCCACACCAGCACAAACAGGCACAACAAGGCGAACAGCCTGGTGTGGGCGATCGATGAGTAGGCTCTTGATGGCTGGGGCGCTTTGAAGCCTGCAACAGCAATCCAACATCAAAGTCTGCTCTCACTAGCGGATCCAGGATACTCTGACTTAGGGGAGGGGAGTTGTTTCATCACAAGTCTATCCGAAAGAGTCAGCCCTGGCATCAACACACAATAGTGCAATCCAACCACAGCACCACAGGCGAAACGCTTTTGTGTGCCTTAATCCATGGAAAACGAATGTCCACTTTGCCCCTGTGCTCGTCCTTCCTCTCCCCCTCCCTCCCCTAGCTGACAGGAGGGGGAGATCCCCCTTCTGTAAGGGTATGCAGAACTCGCGCGAGCGCGCGCGCCATCTACACGGCGCGCGCCGGAGCTTGGCGCAAAAAAATCGACATGCAAAATGCTCGCGCGCGCGCGTCAACCCAGCTCACGCCCGCGCTAATGCGCGCCTACGAAATGTGGGCGCGCTTCGCAGTAATCGCAGCCAAATAGTCAAATTAGTTCAAAGAAACGACGGGAGCGCACGTGAATATTGGCGACAAGCTCGTTGCCGACTTGCACAGCAACAATCAGCAATAATTGTTTGACCCGCGTCGTGCGTGTGCACTCGACTGTGAGCGTTCGTTTAGCATAGACGGCAGACGAACGTAAAACCACACTCCGCATACCATTGCTATTTTTCTGAGTATGCGAGGAATGCAGGAGACAGCAAATAATACACCGTCAAACACTCAGATCACACAGCGCAATTTGCGGATTTTTGTGTATTTTCGCATCTCTTGTCGCGCGTAGGCGTAATGCAGTTCAAGTTCCTTCTCCCTTCAAGTTCTTTCGATTGACCGATTGACCGATTTCCGGTCAATTGACTGCGAATGCAGTCGACCAATTCTGCAGTACAACAATCTGCAAGTATTACGCAACTTTTCAACGTGAGTGCTAGTACTAGTAGTAAATTCCACATTTTTTGCCTTTAGTAAAAAATTCCTGCTTACGAATTTATTGGTTTGTTTCATTTTCTGCTGAATGAATCGTTCAACTTGGAATTGTTTTGCCTATTGCTCGAATGTCTTTGCAAACTCAAAGAAATGCGCAGCTACAGCTAGTCAGCTACAATTTTGATCACTCCCTGAAAATAAATTTGTCACCTCACTACACCACAACAGGCCGTCGTTGTCGCTTCATCCGCGGCCGTTAGCCGCTTGGCGCTCTGATCCGACCGAGGTAAAGCTCCACGTTCAAAGAATCCGTGACCTTTTCCCAAAATCGCGACCACATTGCTTTCTTCGATGGGCCAGTGATCGGATCAGACTTGCCAATCGCAACCGCACCATTTCCAAGACAAATAAATCGCTCAATTTCCCTCTCTTTGATTGAGTTTGCTCAATATCTGTCAATGTTTCTGTGTTAAAACTGGTTGTGTTGACGCCAACACAACCAAAGCGGGCGCCAACTTTGGCGCAAACTTTCGCATAAGAAACAGCGGGCTCGCGCCAACTTTGGCGTGAGTTCGAGCGCGCGCTCGCGCGAGTTCTGCATACCCTTACTGGATCCGCTAGTGAAAGCAAGAACACTTGCAAGCACACATGCCCCCACACCGACACACACATACACACTCACGAAGGGTTGCTGATGGCGCCGACGGGAGGCGATGCAGCTTTGGCACTTTGAGTGGCGTCCCGATGAGGGGGAAGAGACTCGAGCCAATGCCCGATTAACACAACAGACACTGCGTAGCAAAAGCGCCAGCACCAACACACGAACGCACGCACTCAGAGATGGGTGCCGATGGGGTTTGGTGATGACTGGAGGCGTGATGCAGCAGCTCATCAGCCCCTAGAGCAGCGTCCATAGAGGCGCTACCCCCACCAGACCTCACTGCCCCCATGCGAGGGCGCCGACGCACCTTCATGGGCCTGATGATGACGAGAACAGGCTGCTGCAGATGACGCCCCCCTCAGCGACGCCTGAGACTCTCGGAGAGCTGCGACGACCGACGCTTGCAGGCGCAAACGACGCGAGACAACTTGAGGCACCACCCGAAGGACGAGTAGCACTGCAACACCAATGACTCTGCACACGCAGGTGCAAACGCGCCCGCACCGACATACACACGCACACGCTCACAGAGATGCCGACTTTGACGGACGCGAGGTGTTGACGGTGGCAGCATCTCCTGTCGACTGCTGGGCGATTCTGCAATTGGTGAGCTAGTTGGGAGTGACGCGACAATGCCTACAGTATGCAAACACGACACAAGCGCCAACCCCCACATGCACACACGTACAGTTGGTGGCACGGGCGCCAAATAGAGGCCAGCGAGCACTCGTCATCGCCATCAACGACAGCATGCGTCGGCAGCCTGCCGACCGACCTCTAAAAATCGCAGCGAGTTGGGCGCAGGCGTCGTGTTACCGTGAGCTCCTGTCGATCTCCTTGAAAGATGCAGGCGCCGATCTACCGTGTGCCCCTGTCGACCTCCTTGACGGCGGTGGCGTCGACCTCGTCCAGGCGGCCGCTCAAGAGTCGCGGCCTCGAGCTGGAGGGCACAAGCTACGTACAGTACAAAACGTGAACAACGCAACCGCGGGAAAACGCTGACGACGCGTGCAGACAGCGACGAGATAAACGCGAAGCACCATCGGAGGCTGACGACGGACGACGCGATGCAGTGCAGCTGACCCACCACCAGCACCACCACCACCACCAGGCTTGGCAACAGACAATCGCAACTCGACCTCGACTTCAGAAAAAATTCGTAACGCTAGAAAAAAAGCGGCCACACGCTACATCATGCTACAGTAACCACCTAATTGAACATCGGAAAAACGCCACGTCGAAACCGACCCGAACGGTACCGAAACCAGCTCCATTGCGCCGCGCTCGGAGGGCGGGAGGACCATACCGTACCTCCCCTACCTCCTGTGCTGAACCCCTACCCCCCTGCATGCCCTCCCCAACCGCTGGTGAGGCAGGGAACCCCAAAACCATCGGATACCGTACCGCCAACCGCGGGAAAATTTTTCCCGCAAAAACGGCCCCACCAAGCTACCGTACCTTTTCATTTCCCGGAGGGGGGGGGGTACTTACTACTCATAACTGTGTTCTAAAGCACGCCCCTGTGCGTTCATTGGAGAGTGGGCGTTCATTTTTCAACCTACCCTCTACCCTGGGCGTTCATTTGGAGGGGAGCGTTCATTGGAGTGGGGCTTTGGAGCATTTACGGTATGGTATATCGGCCATTGAAGGCCTCCTAGCGTTGCCCCCTAATCCAACAACAACAACAACAACAACAACAACAACCGATTTCATCAACTGGAATTTGTTAACTGTTAACCAGTTAACCCGTATCTTTTCACAAAAACTCAAAGCGAAACCACCGCTTGTACCAGACCAGTATTTTGCCATCCCATCCTGCAAGCTGCTGTTCAGTGCTGCGCTCCCCAATGCTGGAGGTGTACGACGTGAGGGTGCATCAGGACAGCGTGGCAGCCGACGTTGTGGACACGGATAAATCCTATGTGGACAGGCCGCTCGCGTTCGCGCTCTCTACCCAACTCTTCAACGAGATGACTGGGCAAAAGCACGACATCAACGATGAGGACGGTGAGTCGAGATCCACCTAGTGTCTTCTGGCTCCTGCGCACGCGTTCCCCGTTTCGGACTTCAATCTTCACTGCATGGGCGCCGTCAGAGACTTCCAACGGCGCAGAGACCTGTTCACGTCGCGCTTTGAGCCAGTCATCTACAAAGGCTCGACGGGAATTCCCATACAATTCCTGTCGAGCCTGAGCTACTTCGTCGCCTATTTCAATGCGCCTAAGAGGCAAGACCTAGCGCGAGAGGGTGCAGCAGGGCTGCAGCACCACGTGTCGCTCAACTGGTCCCATGCGCACAGTCCAAAATCTCCCGCCCGACCAATGCTCTTCCTGATTTGCTCTCATTTCTCCTTTGGAGCTGTAAAGCGCTCTCCCCGTTAAGGTAATCAACAGTTTAAAAGACGACCACAAATTTAGAACACCGCACGCACAAGCAGGCTGCGGCTTGGGCTTGGGCTTTTTTTTAATTAAAAATATTTTTTAACTGTTTTATTAACTGTTCTCAGAGACCGTTTTGCATGTCAAACCAATGTTGCAGAAGGTGTTTTAAGCCTATGTAGTAGAGTGTCAATAACAGTGAACTAAGGCATTGAAAGCTGCAAGAAGTGCACTTTAGTCAAGTTTTTACTACTGATATTTTGCTCTCGCTCTACACGATGAAATGTTGACCATTACTGGTTTAACTTATAGATTTCACCAAAGTTTCAGCTCGTCTAGCTTCGCTATAAGCATTCTATTTGTAGTGATCACTGATTCAGTAAATCATCACATCACAAAATCACTGATTTCGAAGTGGTCGCCATCTGAGGTAATGCAGTGTTGGCATCTTTTGGCTACGGATTGACAAAAATTTCTGACACAATTCGAGCTCGATACTTTCAAAAGCCAAAACAATGCATCGTACTGAGGCAGGGCGCCGTCTTTCTGCCAAATCTCGGCGTAAAAATCGCCAAACAGCGAGCTGGCTTTACTGTATTTTTACTGAATTTAACGAAATCGGTTTAAAACAGCGCCTTCGAACATCTTGCAACAAAACGAGCCCAAACTTTGGTGTAATCTGAATTAGACTGATGTTCAAAATCTCGTTACGATTGCTTTCGCATAAAGCGAGATCGAGGCATTCAAAGACCGGGATATTTGGATGACCCACCCTGTAGGTATACCTGATGCACCGCTAGAGTAACATTCTGCCCAAGTCAAGAGGAGAGTTGAATCGAATGCTTCAAACTTCAACCTTCAAACTACTCCAAACTTCTGGAGCGTGTCCAGAACTTGCGTGCGAAGGGGCACAATGACTCCTGCGCAGGCGAGAGACAACATGCGCAAAGCCCAGACTGTGGAACTGAAGCGGCCTCGAGCGCCTTCGCTGAACCTAGTACGTACATACACACGCCTATTCATATAATGCGCATATGCTCGCCTGCCTCCGTTTATTGTAACTGCGCGCCGAGATTACGCAGATTACGCCGATTACGCAACCCCGTCACCAGGGTGGGTAAGTTCTGGGAACCTTCTGGAGTCCTGAATTGTGCGCATGGGCCCTGGACTTGGGCTTGGTACGTCAGCGTCGACGTTTGGTTCGACACGTTCGTATTCCCTACATCGTCACACTTGATCTACTTTCAGCATGCGAATTCGGAAAAAAACGTGAGTTGTTGTTGTTGTTTGTTCAAAAAATCATTCAAAGGGACCCCTGCAATGCAGGGCAGCGACAGCAAGGAAAATGCATTGACAATGAAGTCCTCGTTAATGGATCCCTCAAGAATCGAACCCAGAACCATGCGAGCAAAAGGCCGATTGTATATCACTCGACCATCCGCTGCCTCAAGGCCAGTCTTGGGTAAAAAAAATTTCAATTTTTTTAATTAAAAAAAAAGATAGCATTTTGTTAAACTTTTTTTTTCTTAATTGTTCTCAGAGACCGTTTTGTATGTCAAATCAATGTTGTCAAATCAATGTTTTAAGCCTATATTAGAGTGTCAACATCAGCAAACCAAGGCATTAAAGGCCGTTGGAAGTGCACTTTAGTCAACCTTTTACTACTGATAGTTTTTTCTTGAGTCGGACTACGACTATGACTCTCGAGACTTGTTTTGACTAGCGATGTCACCAAAAATTGCTGATGAATTATTTTTTTAATTTTTAACAATTAAAAAATTCCAAATAATTTTTTATTTAATTTTTAATTATTAAAATATTCGAAGGGATGCATGTACATACTTCTGTGGTAGCATGCATGCATGCAAGAATGCAACAAATCCATGCCCTTCACCTTGGGGCTCCTGTGAGGTCATCTACTGTAAGGTGGATGACCCCAGTACACCTTCTTCAAGCGCAAGCAAATCTGCATATGAAGTGGACTCCTACACATTGAAGAGAACAGAAGTATCTGATGCGGTGCGCGCATGTCAATGCACTGTGCATGCCCCGTCTCAATGAAATAGACCCTTGAATTAAACTACCAAGCGAACTTTGAATTTACCAATGTGTCAATTGAGCTGCAAGACGAGGCTGAGTGTGAGATGGACACTTAAGATTTGTGATAGAGAGTTTTTGTGGCTACTTACGTGCACAATGTTGCGCACACTCTCACACACTCACTCACACTTACTGTCCAGCACACAGATTACTTCATTATACCCGATTAATTTCAATGCACAGCGCCATATGTCATGTACAAAAAACACCACTTCCTTCCATTCCAATATTTGCAATGGATGAGTCCATTTTAAAACCTACTGAAATGATTACAAATGAACACACCCTCCACTGAGTGTGACAGGACTAAAAGGAAAGACAATAAATTTGATGGCAACAAAATGCCAATGATGACATGGTTGTAGAGGTAGACAAAATGAACACCAATAATCAATGGGAAAAGACAAACTTGCCATGAACTACTTGAAAAGTCTGTTAAAAAATCAATTTTTTAAGCGTGTAATTAAAAAATTGTTAAAAAATATTGCAGAAAATTATTTATTTAATTTTTAACTTTTAAGAAATTCCAAATAATTATTTATTTAATTTTTAATAAAAAATTTTGCATAACAGAATTATTTTTTTAACAATTTTTGTTTTTAATGTACTTAAAATATTATTTTGAATTATTTAATTAATTAAATTTTTATTTTTGGTGACATCGCTAGTTTTGACAGCCTCTGGAACACCTCCAGTAGTGCTAATCATGATTATTTAGCGGGGGAGCGCTAATCGTAAGGGGGCGCTTACTATTTCGCGAAAACCCAGAAACCCAGACACAGAAATGTTCCTCCCAGATTAGGCCCTATCCTTGAGCATGTGTTTTCCCAGAAATTTTGCTCAGGGACACAGAAATTTTGCTCAAGAACCCAGAAATATAATATGTTTTTTTTTTCAATTTTTTTTTTAGAATAAATCTAGAAATGTATCTCCAAATTGGTCATAAGACTGCTCAAAAAAATATTTGGGCCCAATCCGTCAAGCCATAAATGAGAACCGGTCGGGAACGGACAGACGAACGGACGGACGAACGGACCATTACAAATTTATCCGTCCTTATATGAACTCGCCGCGCTGACGCGCGACGAAGAAACTCTCAGTAGTAAAAAGTTGATTAATGTGCACTTCAAAAGGCTTTTAATGCGTTAGTTAGCTGTTACTGACATTCTACTGGGCATAAAACACCTTCTGCAACATTGATTACCCGTTCAAAAGTTCTCTGAAAACATTTAATAAAACAAGTGTTTTTTTTTTAATTTTTAATTTAAAGAAAAAATGAAGAAACTTTTTTTACCCAAGCCTGCACATAACACAATATTTCTACGGTCAAACCGTTGTATTGACAAAGAATGATAAACACACAGTTATCGTTCATCACAGCCAGAGAAACTCCTTGAAATTATAGCGATCATGGCCCTCTTATTACCCCCCCCCCCCGTACCATCTCCTTCCCGACCCCAGGTTCGCCTGTTCTAGTCAAAAAGGGGAAATTTCTTTATCTCTCTTATATTACCCCCGACCCCAGGTTCTCCTGTTCTTGTCAGGGGAAAATAACCACTACGGCCGTTAGAGGGCATATAGCGCCTAGCGCGGACACGACACCCCTCTGTGCTGGCGACAGATGCCTCGTTGCACCCGTCTCCAACACCGGCCAAAGAGAAGAAGAAGAGAAGAAGACCCTCTTATTATGGCATCCTCGAGGGGGGGGGGGCTCTTTCCACAGGTGCAGCGCTTATAATTTCGGATGGCCTCTGAAAGGGGCGCGCATATCATAGGCGCTATGGCGCTAATCATGGGTGCGGTTATCATAGGTTCTACAGGTACATAGAAACCCATAAACAGAAACCCATACACAGAAAACCTACACAGAGACAGAGTACCTATACGTTGTAGAGTACTGTATACAACCTTTATTGACCGGAGCGTATTGAGCGAGTGGACTGCTTATTTGAAAGGATTAAAAGATTATAATTGAATGAGAGACGCATACACGGTACGCTACGGACTTAAAAAACGATACCGCTCGTTCAGAACGACAAGTGGTGCGCCTCAACGTTTCCGGGAGTGCTGATGACTCATTCAGCCAAAGCACTCGGGGTTGACTGGATACTCACATACGAATTTGTGTCAGTTGATCTGACATTGCGTGTATCAGAGTACACATTGCGTATGAGGAATTGTCCTATTCAATTCAGAGTGATTCGCAATGGAGAAGTTCTGAGATTGCCCCGGCGACAGATCTTTCTTATGGCGTACAAAGCAATTGAGGTTACGAAAGAAACAGTTTACAGCACCAAGAAAGCGTACCGATTTCATATCAAGCTGAGCAACTATTCATGTAGCGTTGAATCCAGCCGAATTACTCCAATAGTCGCCTTCTTTGCCGGCCAGAAGGCGCTCGATAGAAATATAAAGATAGATCTTCCTCGGACTACGACTACGAGTAGCACGACTACGACTACGACCACGACTACAAAACCGGTTGCCTTTGGAAACTCCACTACCGGTGTCGCGAACGGAACTGCGAGCACAGGGCGAGCGGAGCCAAAGACGTGCCGGCGCCCCGTGCTGTCGTTGGCGGACTGGTTCGCCAAGGAGCACGTCGGCTACGAGAATCGCTTCCGAAACAATCCGTTGGACCACACCCATCGTACGGCCTGCTACGAGCGCTACGCGACGCACGAGGACGCCTTGCGCTACGTGGGCGCGTTGGCCGACCTCACAGACGGCCGGCCGGAGGTGAAGCTGGTCAAGGTCTACAAGAACAAGAACAACGAAGATGGAGACTGCAACCAGGCACCGTTCGAATACGGACTCCGGCTGTCGCCAACGCAGACTGACGCCCAATACCACAAGGTAGAAGACGTGTGGAGGTGCTTCGATTATGGCTATGATGGCAAATGAGAGGTGCATTGATGGCGTGAGGAGTCGGTTTTGGTGGACAAATGCAACACATCTCGTTCACGCACGACACGACACTATAACATGACATACCGTGTATTGATATATCCACACAAAAAAAAATCGTCTATACTTTCGAATAAATATTCCTTGCTGCCGCTTGTGATCGATTTTCAGATCTCAAAGTACACATCAGAGTATGGGTCCGCGTACCACATGTCAAAATTTCGCTTCTCCTCCGTAAAAAATCGACAACTTGCTGCACCCGAAGCCATCACAGTATTGGGATTGGTGTAGCCGCGACACAGTGGATCTGCATAGCATAATTTGGCGCAACTTCGGCTTGACATAAATTGGTAGCCGTCGTCGAGATTCTAAAACCCGATATACAGGGTGTCACCTGCTGTGCAACGTCCAACTTTGACCGCTAGCCACATTTTCTTCCCCTGGCCGATCTTTCTGAAATTTTACTATGTTGTCCTGTAAACCTTAGCTTAGATGTTTTCAAAGTTTCAGTCGAATCTGTTAGGGAATAATTCGTTATTCAACCATACATCAAATCATTGATTTTTAGAGTGAACGAAGTCTACAGCGATGCTTTTGGCAAACCTATCTGCGTCATCAGCTCATCACAACGAAAATTCCAGCACAACTGGGTGTCGAAAAGGCAAAAGCTTTTATGCATCATTTTCAGCAGTCTGGCCATGGAGGGCCTTTTGACTGGCCCCAAGTTCGCATGACGTGACATGAGTCGATTTTCTGTGTCAAGAATTGTCAAAGAAATTGTAAATTCCCAGCGCTGCTTGAATGTTCCAAAGATAAAAGAATCAGTGAAAATGACTTCTAACACTTCAACGTCAAGTTGCGCTGGAATTTTTGTTGAGATGACGGCATGACGCAGATGGATGCGCCAAAATGCATTACTATAGACAGTGGGCACTTTTAAAAGTAAATGATTCGACGCATAATTAAATAAAAGATTATTTGTTCAACAGATTTGACCGAAACTTTGAACACGTCTAAGTTACGGCTTGCACCACAGCACGGCAAAATTTCGAAAAGATTGGTCAGCGGAAGAAAAAGTAGAAAGCCATCAAAGTTGGACGTTGCACCGTGGGCCACACTGTATGTGTATGAAAGTTCCACTCGCAAAATGGGCAAAACGATCAGTAAGAAACATGCCAGGCGGGAGAGGCACTCCGGGTCAATAGAATAGGCAAGCGCCTGCATCATGTTCGAGTTTTTGTGAGTCAGATTGAAGTAGCGCGCGCCGCCGTCGTAGCAGATGGGCTCTTTCACAATCGGCGCGTTCGAAAGTCCGCAAATGGCGTCAGGAGAATGGATCCTCTCCGCTGTACACGTCACGGCCCCACCATCAGTCAGTGGCGGATCCAGAATGTTTTTGGAGGTGGAAAGGATTTATAGCAGAAGGAGAAAGAACCCTGCTAAAATTTACAGATGCTGGGCCATTTTTGGGCATCCATTCTGTCCATCATTGACAAGTACGTAGTATGTACATAAAATCGGCGCCGCAGGCAATTTTTTGCGATTTTCGACCACCAACACGCGTTTTCACGCGAAAAAGTAGGTTCGCTAGGTACATTTCTTCTCCCACGGCCCAACCCTTTCCCATTTCCCGCCCCTAGTTTTTGATTCTGTGGAGGGGGAATTTCCCCTTTCCCCCACCCTGGATCCACCACCACCATCAGTTTGCGCGCAGCCATCGGCGGGCGGCCACTCTCTCACCTAATGCACAACCGGTGGTCGTTGAATCGGGCGGGCAATCGCCTTCGCAGCTCGTCCCGTTCGCTAAACGTTCGACACACGGCTCTTGCTGACTAACTTTGCAACCTCTGGTACATAGAGTTAACAACACGTCGAACCGGTGTAGAGCTCGCAAATGGCGTATTGGATGGAGAAGCAGTCGTAATCCACCCAGAACAATTGACCGAAGTTTGGGTTGAACCGCAGTGCGACGCAGCCCTCAGACTGAACGACTTTAGTTGGCGTGCACGCTTCAACTCGTGGCTGCCCCTACCTGGCTGCTCCACTCCACTTCCAACGACAGGTTCGCCAGCGACACTTGGATTTGGGGCGACGGCACCTGGCCGTCGTAAAAGACGACGCTGCTGGGATCGTAGCTGATGGAGCCACCTAATCCAGGGCCAGGCGCCAGCGTCGCCTTCTTCACGCCAATGTAGGCCGACACGCGCTCGCTTCGCAGAAACGACCCAATAGGGGTCTATACACACGTGGCGCGCACACAACCGCCTAACAGCATATTCGCTAGCGTGTCCATGACTCACGTCCAGCAGCTCGGCTATGGTCAGCACCGTGTCCAGATGGGCAAGGCGGCCCATCGTGTAGGGTCGCATGTCGGCCATGCGCTGACACGCCTGCCACATCCCGTAGAAGCCGACGTATGGCCAGGCAGACTCAATCAAGGCCAACGCGCTCTTTGGGCCCAGAGCGACATCGCTGCATTGAGAGACGTGTCGTTTGCGCAATTGATTTAAAAACAAAAGGCAGCCAAAACACTAACGCCATTGGAAATTCCGTGAACCCGGGCGGCCAACACGCTGCGCAGCCTGCAAAGTCGTCATCCGAGTTCAAAATATACATAATTTGCGAATTATAAATTGATTAATCGCTACCCGAGTGCCTCGCTCCCAAAATGCTTGTTGGTGGAAATGGTGGAAGAGGCGGCGATGGGCCATCCAGAGGGACTGGCTCAAGTGAGAGTCCCGTTATTGCGGTGCTCATTTCGCAGAAGAAGCCGGACTCGTTGTTGAAATGGCGCCAATAGGCGCAGCTGCTCCGCATGCCAACGCACTTCAGCAAGCACTCGTCCGGTGTGGCAACGCCGCCGATCGTCGAGATCGCGCTGGTCTCAGTTTGAATAAACGAGACGTCGAAAGGAAAGTTCGACGTGATCTTTTCGCCGTTGCGGTAGTTGGGCTCGTGAGTAAACGGTGGCGGCTCTGAAGTTTCCGTTTAACTGCATATTCGTGAGTTTATGTGCTCGCGTGCAGCGCTTCTGTACCCATGGTCTTCTCGCTATAGACTGCAGCAGGGTAAGACGGGTTCCCGCAGCTCTGCTGGAACGACATCGCACTCGTCAACCGATTGAATGTGTCCAGCTGGCACACTCCAGTCACCGCGCCTTCAAACGATATTCTTGAGTGGGTACGCAGGAGCTCGGAAGGTCCATAATTATCTCGGTACCTGTCTACACTGTACCTGTAAAGTAGAATGTGAACGACCGACAGTTGGTCTTGTTGTCGCAGCTCGCGCGGCAGTCATCGAAGAACATGTCAGGATGCACAGCCATGGGTGGGTAGGAGCCGCTCATGCAGCCATCCGTCTCGAGCGTCCAGTCTTCGCCAGCTGCAGGGTTCGCGTTGGTCTTGCCAGCTTCCTTTGGCACGAATTTGTCAGTTTGTACCGATGGAGTTGGTCGCCCCGTACTCGGCGAGCAGCCACTCCGAGCCATGCTGGACGTAGTGCGCGGGATTGGTCTCCTTGGTGGCGTTGCTGAGGAGGCACCAGGCGCCGAAGCCTGGGCCCGTCTCGTTGAGAGGCAGCAGCGTGAACTGCATCGTGCGGCAGTCCTGCGTCTCCTCGCAAAGGAGCCGGCATTCGTCGACCGTTTGCGGAATCGTGCTCAACGTCGTCACGAGGCTCGCGTTCAAGGCGGCGTGCTCCAGCAAGGACCAGCGCTGCAGGGATGCTAAAGGCGCGCAGTCGCGGGTGTTGCTGTGTCAGTGCTAGAGTTGGGAAAAATACGTTTTGACTTTGGACTGACGTATTTTTTTGAAAAAATACGGTATTTTTTTAAAAAAATACGTATCTTTTGTATTTTTTTAGAGTACGTGTGTACATGTACCATACATCATAGTAAGCCATCAGCGAAGTGTCCAAAGCTTAGAAATCGGTGCATACAAACGCTGCAACGCTGTAAAACTGCGCAAGCACGCAAACGGTCGTGTAGGAGTGTGTGTGCGTATTGTACGTGTGTGTGAGAGCTGAGTGTGTGGGTGAGTGGTGCGTAAGCGGAGTAATGAGCGACCAGGAGATTTTGGCATCCAAAAGCGACACACGGCGTGACGCAGAAATTGAGGGCGTGAAGAGGAGCTAGCAATAGCAAAAGCTAGCAGAATCAATTGTTGGGTCCGTGTCCGCTGCATCCAAAGTTTACTGTAAGCAAAACCTAAGCGTCGTAAGAATAGTGTGATGTAAAACAAATCGTCTTTTGGGAAGTCTACCCACCACACAACTCACAAAATGCTGTTCAATGTAAGGTACATTGATTAACAACAAATGTTTTATTATCTATTGCAGGCTGATTCAACAAAATACAGGTTTACGACTCCGACTTACGACTATGACCTTACGATTACGACTACGACCGTATTTTTTAAAAATAAGGTACAGGCGGCAGCGTATTTTTTCAAAAAAAATACGTGTATTTTTTTGAAAAAATACGTTTGAAAAAATACGCGCCCAACTCTAGTCAGTGCTCAGGCGAAGGTTATACCTTGCAGTGACACGTCGCTGCAGCACGAAAGCAAAGCGCAGACGACCAGCGTGAGACGATTCCAGCTCTGTCCCATCATGCTCATAGAGTCAAGAGTGGCTGCAGAGTCCTCTTTTCGAATCAGGTTGATGAACAGAGCATTAACAGACGGTGTCCGACGACTCAATGCGACTGAAAGCTTTCCCACTGGAATGCGACGCTGCCTAGTGTCGCCGAGCAATTGTCACGTTGGTTGCGAGTGTATTTATTAGTTTAGGTATCATAACTCTTCGAATGCAGTGTACACTTTATACGGTAACTTCACACGCGTATGCCACTAATAAAATTTGCCGCATACCTATGTAGCGGACTAGTATGCTCAAATCATGGTTACAGCTTATCGTACAGTCGTGGCTGCAGTGTCGTACTGCAAACAAAATTATATCACTTCGACGATGTAAGTATGGGTGTAATTCCTCGACACAACACCACTAGCGCAGAACAACAAGGGTGAAGGACCGGCACTACAGATGTACATATGGACAACAAAACCAAATCGTCTATTGTGATCGTTCAGTTCCACTAAACTCGTTTTAACCCAATCGACATCTAAAACTCAAAGAAGGTGTCGTATTCGTGGTTTGATATCCACTCGCTCGTCACAATGTCTTCTTGCGTGAAAAACTGGCACTGGAGGCTTCGCGTGCTGCCTGGCTTTGGTTGACCGTAGCCGCGACACCGCGGGTCGGTGTAGCACTTCAAGGCGCAACTCGGATTGCTCGCGTCGAGACCGAAGGGATCGAGATTCTAAAATCGACAAAAGTGCTTGAGAGCCACAAATAGGAATGTTAAAAAATCGAATAGGAAAAGTACAGTAGGAAGCAAAAACAACGCACAAGTCGTGCGAGGCACTCTGGACTAATGGCATACGACGAGCGCTCCGGTTTCAAGACCGCGTGTCTGACTGTGCGGTTGAACTGGCGGGGCCCGCTGCTCCAACAGATCGGTGCTGCCTTTGCGATCGTACCGTTGGTTAATCCGCATATAGCCGAGCTCGGATACTCCATATCTGAACAATTTCTTGAACTACAAACTGAACCAATTCGACTACGCAAAATGACACGGTTTGAACTGCAGCACCGTAGATGCACTCAAAGACTGTGGAATCCGGTGGACAGCTCTCCACACAGCTAGTGTCACTCGCTGAAAGCGCAGCAGCAATAGTTTGTGTAAGTCCACGACTATAAGAAACGGAAAGTCACCTGTATAGAGCTCGCATATGGCGTACTCGGCCGAGAAGCAGTCGACGTCGGTCCAGGCCACTTCGTACCGCGATAGGTCGAACTGGAGCGCGACGCAGCCCCAGGCCTGAACAGTGCTGCAGTCCATCTGCAGGGGGCTGTTGGCGGCACGCACGACCACTGACGTGGTTGTGCCAGGCCGGCTGGAACGGCACGTCCCCCAGCCTTACGGTACTTTGAGGCGACGGCACCGCCCCATCATAGAAGGTGACGCGGTACGGGTCGTAGTCCTCGCGATCTTTTGGCGACGGCGCCTTCTTCACGCCCACGTACGCCGCGGAGAACTCCTCTTCCATGTACGACCCAACCTCCTCCTAGAGAGTGCCCACAACGGTCAGTCTGCGCTGAATTCCAGACTCCAGAAAACTGTACGCACAAACTGCAGATGATGAACGACTCCCTGAACGTCGGGGTGCGCGAGCCGCCCCCTCGTGTAGGGTCGCAGGGCGGCCATGTGCTGGCACGCCTGCCATAGGCCGTAGAAGCCGACGAACGGCGGGGTGGACTTGAGCAGGGCGAACGCACGCCCCGCAACCGGCACGGGGAGGTCGCTGCAACCGCAAGAGCGTTGATACTGTGCGCGCAAGGACAAAGAGCAACTGGCACACCGACCCGGGAAGCTCGTTGAAGCCAGGTGGCCAACATGCGGGGCAGCCTGCAACAGTAGAACAGTCGCCCTACGCGCTTTTCAACAACAACAATCCATCAGCGTGATTCCGTACCAGAGTGCCTCACTCCCAATGGAATAGGCGGTGTAGTCCCGTCAATTCCCAGAGAGGCTGGTCCAATCCACAGTCCCATTATAAAGGTGCCCATTTCGCACACCGGAGTGGAACCATTGAAATATAGTTGCCAGTTCAAGCAGCGTTCCATCCTGCCCACGCACTTGGCGAGACAAGCGTCCGAAGTCGCCACATCACTGACCAAATCGCGATGG
The DNA here is from genome assembly GCA_030248085.1 of Paralinhomoeus sp. GSCO2_6. Taxonomy (NCBI): domain Eukaryota; kingdom Metazoa; phylum Nematoda; class Chromadorea; order Monhysterida; family Linhomoeidae; genus Paralinhomoeus; species Paralinhomoeus sp. GSCO2_6. The sequence goes on from JASAMY010002002.1 coordinate 72,238, forward strand.
TTGTACCAATAAGATGGAATAAACCGGACGGAAAACGGAAAGCTAGGCGTGATGGTTTCAGAATTAAGGTAGTTCAACTCGTGGGTGAACGGCGGATCTAAACGATCGATCCAACTGAATTTGAGATTCTGCGCCTTTGTTCTGCGTTGCGCCACCCCTGGACAACTCGCTGTAGACCGCTGCCGGGTAGAGCTGGTTTCTGCAGGGCTGCTGGAAGGCCATCCCGTTCCCAAACCGGTCATAGGCGTCCAGCTGGCACGCTCCGGAGACTTGTCCTTCAACGGGTGCACAATTTACAATTTATTCGCATACGGAGCACGTAAAGACATGTAAAAAGACCTGTAAAGTAGAAGGTGAACGACCGACAGTGGTCATTACTGTCGCAGCTGGCGCGACAGTCGTCGAAGAGCGCGTTCTCCTGCAGCGACAGCGGCGGCGTGTCGCCGCTCATGCAACCATCCGTCTCGATCGTCCAGTCTTCTCCGGCTGCAGAGGCTTTTGCTTTGGTCGCGACACCCTGTCGCACTGCTCAGTCCCTACCGTCGGCGTTGCTCCCTCCATACTCGGCGAGGAGCCACTGGGTGCCATGCTGGACGTGGGCATCCGGATTGGTCTCCTTGGTCGCGTTGCTGACCAGGCACCTGGGCCGGAAGCCGGTGGCGTCGCCGAGCAGCGTGAACTGCATCGTCCGACAGCCAGGCGTCTCCTCGCAACGCGCCCTGCACTCGTCCAACGTGCGGGCGGCCACCGTCGTCTCGTGCGCCGTCAACCGGCCCTGCTCCGCCAAGGACCACCGCTTCAGCGAGGCTGCAATTAAGCGGCGCGATTGAGAACCCAAACCCACCCCCTCAGGAGTCGACTGGAACCTTGCAGCGACGGCCGACTGCCGCACAAAATGCAGGCGCATACAATCGCGAGATTTCTCAAGTCGGATTGCATTGTATGCGATCTATAGAAACGAGCCTGTGGCGTGTGCGAGGTTTATGACGGTAGCGTGAATGACGGATGAACTGTGTTCGAGCGAGCCAATCAAGTGAATGCGTTCCCAGTACCCCTTTCCTCAGAGGGATTCGACGCGCTTGGCGACGCCGGGCAATTGTTACTTTGGATATGCCGCCTAGCAGCTCACCCACCATTGGCACCGCTGCTCTACATGTGCAGGTTGGTAGCGTACACAAGCGATGCATTCAATACAAGAAGTTACAGTTGTATAATTTTGCAAATCAAATTAAATTGCAGAAGTTAAATTGCAAATCATTTGTTACCGAATGAGAGCGCATATTTTGCTACCGAATTTGAGCGATTTGGACCCCACTGTATTGCGCCTCCTATTTCAAACCACTGCAGGATGTACGAACTTTACTTTCTCAGCACCGCCAAACGCCAGACTGTATGTACATGGAGGGTGCACTCCAGGGCAGGTGTACTAATTTAGGAGTTCCCGTAGCAGCGCAAAATTCTCCACGCCCTTGTAGTATGACTCACAGGACAGGACGAACTTAATAGTCTGAAAAGCGCAGGTCGCAGACGTCAATGCCGCCGCCGCTGACGTCAATCTTGCGTGCAGCAGTAGCTTATCAGCGCGCCTAAGCAGCGGCCGCTCCTGTGGAATCTGGGAGCAGCTAGCGGCTATCGCTGCAGCAAGGCCGCCGCTCAGCCAGCCCATGCGTCAGCAAGCTACTTCTTAAGACAGGGATCGAAGCTGACCCTTCACTGTGCTCACTCAGAGTATTCGGAAGAGAAGAGAGAAGAAAGAAGAGAAGCTGAAGATGCTCGCCAAAGTGCTCATCTTTGCGCTGGCCGCTTGGCAAGCTCGAGCGGGTACGATAGAGTTACCGTAAGCCTCTCTGGGTCTAGCTACCTATGAACTTTTCATTGGGGACGTATTCATGGGGTGTATGCCTATGACGTACAATTGAAAGGCGTGGGGTGAGAGGTACTTTTTTTTAATCGGGGGATGTAATTAGAGGTTCGATGTATGGAATAGTGTCACCTTAAATACTTTGTGTTAGCTTTGGTTTGTTGAGGAGAGTTTAGATTTTCACGATTCCGAATGCGTACATGCGTGACGCGCAGGAATTGCGATTGACATTCAGATATGGCTCAGTGCGTGGAAGCTGACGACCAACCGGGCAATTGGATGAAAGGCGAGTGGCGCTTATTTTTTCATTTGCTTGAATTTACAATTCTTGAGCTGACATTGTAAGCCAACGCAGCCTGTGTTGTCAGCATGAGCAGCATTGCACGCGATGCGATCAGTTCGTCACGCGCTTTAGTTGACATCAGCGTGCCGGTGACACAGAGCAAGGTTGGGGTGACGACCGCTTCGTCGCACCCGGATAACGCCGCGTTCTGTCACGGCTCCGCCACCGACGACGCGTTCACCACCTACTCCTACAAGGCCTACACTCAGCCGTCGCACTGCAAGGTGCCGCAGCTCAAGGCCAAGGGTCAGTGAGTGGTGCCGCTCAGTGGCGTGCGCATCAGCTCTATACAGTATGTGACATGTGTACTTGTATAGCTATGTACACACACACACCAATGTATACATGCTGTTTGATCGACCAAGTTGATGGACCGAAATGGGTTTAGCCGTCAAGCAGAGTCTCAAATTAAAGACGGTGAAGCAATTGCTGGACGGAGTCCGACACAAGAAGAGCGGCCTCCTGCAGCCGCCGCTCCCAGTCGAGCCGTGCGCCCTGCCTAATGAAGGTCGGTCTTTCAGAACCACACTAGAACCTGTACATGCGGTACCAAGCTGGCCAGTGAAGCATATGAGACGGGCTTTTGAGATGAATACGAGCATTTTCAACCGCCTCGAACCAGGAATGAAATTGTAAATCCGTCACCTGCAGACAGTCCATCGGACCCACTATGTAAATGGAGACGGGCTAGTGTTACCGGCGCTGTCGGTCGGACGCACTGTGGAAGAGGGCGACACCGCATGGCGATCTTATGCCATTCCTAAAACAGGCAAGTTCAATCTTCAGAGGACCAGTTTGCGTTCATCTGCCCCGTGAAAAGTCTGCGCCGTCTGGCGATGACGGCTCACCAGTTCTCGGACACCCCGCAGGAGTTCGTGGGCTCCCTGCGCGTGCTCACCAACGAGCAGTACCACTTCTCCTACACCAAGTTCGAAGAGCACGTCGAGTTCGAGTTCGGTGCCGAGGGCCTCATCACCGACCCCACCGTCTGCGTCATGGTCTTCAGCGACCAGCCACCCGAAGAGGACAAAAATGTATGGTGTCAACGCATGCAAACTGCTGGCTGATTAAAACAATTCCTTTGCCTCAGTGCAACGACAAGACGCTTTCGAAATCCTTTCCCGTTTTGCCCCAACCAATGTTGCCTGTTCTAAATGATTTCTTAAAAAGTCGATATGTCGTTTTAGTTCCTCAATGCCGTGCTCGTGGCCGCCCGAGTTGGAACGTCCAGCGGCGGCGGAGGCAAGGGCGGCGTCGCGACCGCCTTGCGAGCGAAGACGGCGCGCCCCAGCCCGAGCATTGCTGCTGCTCAAGACGTAAGGCATGCGTAATCAATCTAGCATCTGCTGTTCCGCGCTGCTCAAATTCTCTCATCCCGCAATACTATCGCAGTGAATTTCTTCAGCTGCCCGCAGAGTTGGTCTCCGAGGTTGAAGCGGCTGCGGCGGCGGCGGCTTCCAAGCAGCCCGACGGGCTGCCGGAGTGGCTGCAGCAGTTCACCAGCTTCAACTTCTACCTGCACCGACTGTCAAAGCCTCTCATCGAGCTGGAGCCCATACAGGTGTCGGGCGAGCTGCGCTACCTCAAGAACGCCATCCTCAACCCCGTCACCGCGACCACCAAACCGGACCCCGACGAGCCGCTGCCCACTCCCATGGCGCCGCCGCCCAAGGACAACAACACCATCCCGCACGCCTCGGCCGTCCTATCGGCGCCCAGCCTCCGCTGCGCCGAGACCTATCCTCTGCGTGCGTGTCTTTTCTCTGCCTCTGCACTACACTGCATTCCCTCGACAAGAGAGTATTGATTTTTGATTTTCGCGTACAGGTGGCATGGCACAGCTGACGAGTGACCTGGAAAGGGAGCTCAACTCCGCGCCGATGATGGAGGACTATGAATGCCGACTGGGTGAGTCATTTACACACCCTTTCCTCGACTCTGCAATCCCCAACCACAGCAAATGGACGCCAATAGGCTGCCGATCCAAAGCTTTGATTAATCAAGAGTATACACATGGGAGACAGTAGATGCACTGAAATCAATAAAACAGCTCTATTATTGTCGTCTCCTCTCAGAATTCGCATTCGCTCCGCTCTTCTGCGAAGACATGGACCAGCGCCGCTTCATCGAGGAAGACTTCTACGAGCACGAGAGCGCCTCGGTGGGTCGTCGCTCTTCTCCCCTGCGCCCCCTCCCCCCCCTCTTGCCCCCTGTTGCCCCCCCCCTCATGTCCTTCTCATTGGCTTCGAATTGGCTCATGCGAATTGGCTAAATATGCTTCTCTATGTCAACGTCAAGGGGAGAATGTTTAAGAGGAGAATGGAGTGGCACACATGTGCGTATAAGCATGTGGATGGGAGCGCACAGTCGGCGCGTTCAGCTGACGACGGAGCGAGCGCACGCGCTGCTGAAGAAGCGCAATGGCAACAACCACTACATGGTGACGAGCGGCCTGGGCTCGCTGCTGATCAAGCTCTTCCTCGGCCTGCCCATCTACCACGACCCCCACTACTGCCTCGTGATGCTCGAGTACACCAAGGAGTCCCTGCCCTTCCCCTTCTTCGGCCAGTACTTTGAGGCGGTCAAGCTCAAGCAGCTCTAATTCGACAGCGAAATTAGAACAAACGACGGGAGAAAGAAGAAGACATTGATCACAGTTTTGACAAAATGTTAGGAAAAGGCGCACGATGATTTTTGAGTAAGGAACGCTGGTTCGCATGAGCTATGTGCCGAACGAAATAAAGTCTGAGCATTCCACTGGGATTTCGACAGACACCGCATGACCACCTCAGACCAATTCATTCAGAGTTACTTGCGAAACTCTAATGCCATACACAGAAAAAGGAATTGGACGCTTGCTCTGCTGCTCGTTGCGGGTGCAAGTCGAAAGTTCAAGACTCGTTCGCATGCACCGGTGTCACGCGATTAAGAACAAATGGTTGAACTGGGGCAATATACATACAGGTAGGATGAACTAATTACAAAGAGTAGGGTGAAATAGCCTGACCGCGCTGCAATGCTGGAACCGGCCTCACAAAACGTAGCGCTCAAAAGACTTAGGCTTCTTTTTGTCGCGTGTCAACGCGGTGAGCACCTACTGTGTACACGCATGTACATAGACCCGCGGCAAAATTCGTAGTGGTCGATCCATCCGTTCCTCATTTTTTCACACTGGGATCTTGCAAATGACAGAGGGCTGACCAATAAGCGAAAAATGTTGTCGCATCGCATGCTGATGAGAACTAGGTGCGGCCGCTCGATTTAGAATTCGAAATCGCAAAGTCGCCACATAATACCCGGTCATGCCGTCGCAGGATCGGTCAGGCACATTATTCCATGGCGCAAGCGAAACAAGTTGTCCGGCCGGTCAAACAACACATTTGACTCTCGCGACCCCGTCCACGTGTCAAGACACGTGGTCACGTGCACGGCAACTCATTGCACGACCCCGCCAAGACAGGAGCATGGCCTTCCCCGTCCTGCAGCGAGCGGTGTGTGTGTGGCGGTAGTTTCGCAGCAGGGTTTGTACGACGGTTTGTCCAAGGAGGTGCTGTAGCTGATGAAAGCTTGCACGCGGTTGGGGTTGGTTCAAGAGGCGGTTGGGCAGTTCAACTCGGCCGTTCGTCCGTGGATTGTACACTGATGGCGGAGCGCACGTGCTTGATATTTTGCTGGCACAGACGGCGGTCATATACCGTAAATCCTCCAATAGTGCCCCTGGGCACTATTGGAGGAACCTCCCTTTAAACCTCCCTTTACCCGGGGGCACTATTAAAGGATCTACGGTAGGTACATATCACACACGTGTCAGTGTCACACACTTGCACCAGGGTGCCAAAACGCACGTGTCCCCCCTGCCGTGTCCCATGTCGCTGACGTCAATGCCGCAATTCTATTGCGTCAATTGCGTACTAGTACAGGTAGGCGGACAGTGGCAGTAGCGCAAGCACAAGCTGACCGCTCCTGTGGAATGTGGGAGCAGCTACTGTGTGCATAGCTGAGACTCGCACCTAGATAGGGCCTCAGCCCATCGATGAGTCAGCATTTTCCCCCGTAGTCATTACTTCACACGGCCACATTTGGGTGCTGTCCGGAATTCTGGGACGGAAAGAGAAGCTTGTACTGTACAATAATATACAGCTATTGTCAGGTAAGGTCTGCCCTGGGTCTGCTCGTGCGAGCTTGCGTGCTTCTCTCTCTCTCTGTCATTAGTGAGCCCCGTTGGGACCAAACAAAGATTGTTGCACGGTCCGTCGTTAGTTTAGGTGTCCCATCAGCGTGAATTCTGTCATCTCCAAACGATCGATCGACTGCAGTGGTACATACATAGGTCGATTGCGTGCTTCAACTGTACCTGCATAACTTTGCTGCACTATTCGTGAAGAAGGGAATCACTGAAGTGGTTTGACCAAGGATGCGAACTGTTGCGCTGCTCTGCTGCGCCTGGGCGTTGTTGGTACGCGGTAGCGACGCTGGAACGGCCAGAGTGGTGGAGCTGAACGAAGTGGTGGAAGGCGATCAGCTAGCCGTCGGCTTGGACCCGCGTCTCGGCCTGATCCACGATGCTGCACTTGGCGAGGTCCAGGCAGAGGACCCTGAGTGTGTCTCTGTGTCCACCAATACAACGTTCGCTTCCCTGCTTTCCTTCAGAAGGCAGTTGCTGGCGCCGACGGCGTCTCCTTCGAGCAAAGCGGCAGTCGCACAGCGCCGGATGGCACGACGACCCGCGTCCAGCAGTTCCACGACGGGGTTCGTTCTTGCGCTGCTTTCCTTTCACATCCTTATTGAAAAAACTCATCCTTGTTGCAACAGCGCAACGTCACTTCGGTTGCATTGTCCCTCTCTTCCAGATCGAGGTGCTGGGGGGATACGGCGCGGTCGTTCACACGGCCCCGCACGTACGCTCGACCGTCTACAACGCAGAAATCGTCGAGGGACTCAGAGAGGCCGTGCAGGTGGCTCGTCCGATCCGCTTGGCATGGAAACCGTCAGTTGCTTCTAGTCAGTCGCGAATCCACTGTCCAAGGAGCACGTGATAGCGGTGGTGCGCCACAAGATGGGCCTCCGGAAAGCGGCCAGCGCCGCCAACACCGACGCCCGTCGTGTCGTCCACGTCGACGCCGAGACGTTCGAGGTCCACGTCGGCTACCTGGTCCAGCTGCTCGACGCCCACGACATGACGAATGTCGTGGTGGACGAGCTCGGTGGGGTGGCAACAGAGGCAGAGGCAGAGGCAGAGGCAGCAATCGCGTTTAGGCCGCATAGTCAAAAGGTTCCCGGGCGTACACACGTACAAGCCAGGCAAGGCTAACGGACCTGGTGGAAACGCCAAGATCGGCAAGGTATTTAGCCTACACTGTAGAGGGTCTTTCGGCATCTCTTTGTCCTGTTTCTTGGAATCACCGTTTTACTCCCTGGTCAATTTGCTGTGTAATTTGTTGTGCAAAATTCAGATAGAGCACAAGGACATCCCGGTCACCGACTTAGAGAACGGCGACTGTCAGATGGAGACGGACGCGGCCCGCGTCATCGACAACCGCAACAGTTTCTCGCGCAGGGGCTACAAGCAGCCCTTCCGGTTCAAGTGCTACCGCAACACCTACAAGGAGGTACGCAGCGTCGTCAGTACTAATTCGCCACTCCCTCTAGCGTGTCTCTGAGCCGACAAGTACACAAAGGCTGATGTACCGCCACCCCGGTGAACGAGGGCTACTCGCCCATCAACGACCTGATGACGCACGCGACGGTGGTGCACGACATGTTCACCGACTACTACGGCGTCTCGCCCTGGAAGAGCAAGCTGGTGCTGAAGGCGCACTTCAAGCGCGGACTCGACAACGCCGAGTACGCGAACTACTACCGTGAGGCCTACTTTGGGGACGGACGCATCGACTTCTACCCGCTCGTCGCTCTCGACACTGTCGCGCACGAGGTCCTACGGTATGCACGCACGCACGCAAGCACTGGCACGCACGCACCGGCACGCATCAGCGCAGCCCTGGTCTGATGTGGACGACAACGCGACGTACGTGAAGGTGGAGGGACGATTTGGGCGAGGGGGCTGGCTAGTTAACAAAAACGCTCCCAAAAACAGGAGCTAATTTTTGTTGCGAGGAGGCAATTAGAGAGATGTCGACGTTTTACATAGGTGTCGCACGGAGTCACGGCCGAGACTTCACACTTGTCTTATGATAAGCAGCCTGGCGGTTTGAACGAGGCTTTTTCCGACATGGCAGGTGAGAGCGGCACGCATGGCGGCGGAGCTGCTTCTGCGTGACCGGAACGCACGGTTCGGTTCGACTAAGAGCATTTCGAACTCTTGCTCATGAGGAACTGGAGTGGGACTTCTTTCGAGAAGCGCATTTTCGGGACCCATTTATGCCCACCTAACTCGAAAACGGTTTTTGCACGTCCGTATCCGTGTCCGGAGCCACAGGGTCTTTACTTTCGACTATTATTTTCTTTTGAAAAAAGAATGCTTTCGAAAAAAAATTGAAAAGCGCTTTCGTAAGGTAAGACGGCCGAGGCGTACCGGAACGGCTACGACGCCGACACCTTCGACTGGGGAGGGGAGTGGGCTCGACGATTGCCAAGAAGGGTCTGGGCGAGCAGCTGAGGTGAGCAACGAGCCACCGGAAGAGACTCAACGAAGAGAGTCCGTCCAGATGCATGGACGATCCGCCGTGCGACGGCCGCTCCATCGACCACATCGGCCAGTACCGCAGCCAGGACCCGCATTTCTCCAGCGGACTCTACAACAAGGTTCGGCGGCCAGGGGGCAGCGTATGGCCTAGTGGGAGAGAATCGGCCTCTTGTGCCGGCACGGTTCTGGGTGGGTTCGATTCTCGATGGATCCACTAGATCGAGGACTTCCCTTTCGATGGATTTTTCTCGTGCCGCCGCTGCCATAGATTACACAGGTGGCATCTTTCGAATGTCATTAGCCAATTACGCGACTCTAAATGGGAAGGCGTCATGTATATGGATGGGTATGCTACATATGGGCCATTGACGGCCTCCTAGAGTTGCCCCTAATCCAACAACAACAACAACAAGGTTCGGCCCTTCCAAAGACGCGACACCACAAGACGCTGCTATTGGCCGCCGTGGGTGATGACAACCGTTGCAGGTGTTCTACCTGGCCACGCGCAAGCTCAACAGCATCAGGACCGTCTTTGACATCTTCTACCTCGCCAACACTCGCTACTGGCGCCCCTACACCCGCTTCCTGCACGTATGAGCTTTCGTTTTACAGTTGCACTTTGTATAGACTGTAGCAGTAAACAAGGCCTATGGTCGAGTACAATTGTCCCCTGGAGGGAGGGGAGAGGGAGGTAGATCCACGGCCCGTCCCAAGAAGGGTTGGTTGGGGTCCAGGTGGGGAAATTGGGTACCAAACTTCGTCTAACTGGGTACTTTTTTTATCAAAATAGGTAGGGTCTAAACAGCGTTATTTTGGTTATGGTGAAAACACAACAAAAAGGTAGACAAAAATCAATGGATTAGACCGGCTGGAAACTCTGTAGCAGACCCTGGGCCGAAGGTGGACGGATACCCGACTGAGGGTGCGGGTATGTAGCTCATTGGGTCAAACCGGCCAAAACCGGTTCAGGCGGCCGAGTTGACACTGAAGGCGCTGACGCACATGAAGCAGGGCATGCACCTGCCCCACAACGACTACAGCGACGTCAGCGTCAACGACATGATCGACGCGTTCAGCGGGGTACGTGTTCCGCAAGAAATTTAACAGCAAATTTAAAATTTTAACTTGAAAATCGCTCCAGATTGGCATCAAGTGCAAGCACGGCCCTCGCGCGGACGCGTTCAAGTGTTCGAAGTGATCGATCAACTCATTCTCAGGGTAGAATTGATTCCATTGGGTTGCGAATGAAGCCGCACTTGCAGTCGAAGTCTAATAAGCGAGCCTTCTGCGACTTTTGTGAAAATGGGACGGACTTCGTGATGCATTGAACCGTCAATGTACTTGTGTGGCTTGGTTTCAAGGGAAGCGTATGGCGTAGTGGTAGAGAATCGGCCTCTTGCGCGCACGGTTCTGGGTTCGAGTCTTGATGGATCCACGAACACACGAGCACTTCCCTCTCAATGGATTTTCTCGTGCTGTCTGTCGCTGCCCTAGATTACAGATGGTGTTCTTCCGAATGTCTCTGGCTAATTATGGCGGCTCTAGACAGGAAGGCGTCATGGAGACGGATATGCTATATGGTCCATTGGCCCATTGACGGACTCCTAGCGTTGCCCCTAATCCAACAACAACAAACGTGGTTTCAACTGGACAGTCAAAATCCTCAGAAAAACTCCCATCCCCAATTACAGGTCTGCTACCTACTGGGCGTCCAATTTGCACGTCACAGATAGTAATTAAGGAAAATTTTGCAGGTGGCTGCAAAAAAAGGAGAATATGTGATGCTCCCTTAGGCCCAGTTTGAAAAAACGCGGTATTAAAAGTTGCCACTTCATCAGATGATCAACTTCAGTTTGGACAAACCGTGTATAATCGAACCAAGCGCAGCAACACGTCACATATTCGGCGTTTGTTGTGCTCGCTTGGATCACTGGAAAGGCAGTCCAGGCTGCAGAAGGACCGAGGCCTTTCATTCCTTGGACTCAGAGACGAGAGCGGGCCTTGTCCTTGACTGGACGTCTACAGATGGCAGTTCCCGTCCATAGGCACAGGCTAACAGAAGCGGAACAAAGATGAACGAGAATCGAATGTAGGTTATACTTGGTACTCAAGATTGTGAAATGATGGTGCATATCACTTACTGTAAGGGCAAGCCACATCTTAAAAATTTAAGACGGGCAGGGTAGCGAAATTATTTATGCAGAATCTTTGGCTGTGTGCCCTGTCTACCCATACAATGCCTAATGAATGATGCGCATCGTCAGAGAGATGAAAGAGTTTGTGAGGGTGGATTGACAGTGGTAGTGTTGTAGCTGTGTGCGATGGCTCACACAACAAACGCCGAATATGTGACGTGTTGCTGCGCTTGGTTCGATAATACACGGTTTGTCAAAACTGAAGTTGATCATCTGATGAAGTGGCAACTTTTAATACCGCGTTTTTTCAAACTGGGCCTAAGGGAGCGTCACATATTCTCCTTTTTTTGCAGCCAGCTGCAAAATTTTCCTTAATACAGTGTTTTTTCGTAAAAGAAAGATTAATCAAAAACTCACGCACGCACACACATACAAACCCACAGCAGCAGACCAGAATCAGGGTGTACGCTGACGCGTACACCCTGATTTAGCTGGCATGCACGCGTGCGAACGGTGGTGTCCCTGCAAGCTCGAGTTGGTATCCCATGTGAAGGAGCAAAAAGTTGCAACAACAGAAACGTAAATTCCGGAAACCTTCTCGAACATCACACCGAAATATCACGTTACGCGACTTTTTTCAGTTTTTACCCTGCCTTCTCAGCTTCACGCATTCGACGCTGCAGAAGACGTTTTCGTCGAATTCAAACGGCACTTTGCCCGTTATGTCCGCGGCGCATTGGAAGCAGCGCTTTAGCGCTTGGGTCGCAGAAGAAAGTTGTGAATTTTGCAAATTTGCGGAGTTAGCATTCTGCAACTGCAACAGACGGCGCTCGGCGGCAAGGGCACGCTTCTCGCGGTCTGACAAAGCTGAAACGCCAAGGAGCGTGCGTGCAGTTGCACCAATTTACAATTGTAACGCTATTTTGGTGCAGAACTTCTCGATGCCTACCCCCCCATACATCTAACTGGGGGGTGGGGGGGGGGGGGGGCACCCATCCCCAGGTCGAAAGTTACCCCTCCACAGCCCCCCCCACCAGAATTTTTCTAAGTAGTGTATTTTTCGTCTTTTTCAGTGTTTCTTGACAATAAAACAGCTAAAAAAATGCAATTTTTAGCCTATTTTTACTTATTTTTGCCCAAAAAGTGCCAATTTAGACACCATTTAGGTACACTTTTTTACCCTCTGACACCCCCCATCCGCCTTTATATCTGCTTACCCCCCCCCCACACCCCTAGGATGGTCTCCGACCCCCCCCCCCCCCCACTTCAAAAACCCGGTTACATGTATGCCCCCACCGCTAACCCCTCATCCTGAGGCCCGGGTACATCTCTGGTATGAGCGGCGAAAAACGTACCCAAAAATCGTTCCTTCTCCTCCTGTTCCTTTTGTCTCTCCCTTTCCACTTGTTTCTTTTCTCTGAGTTTTTCCTTTTTTCTCTGTCGTTTTTCCAGTAGCTTTGCCGCCTTGTCAGGGTCGTTTTCGGACTTGTCGTCTGAATCACTACTTGTTTAGGTACCGTTCCGCACGCGCGTACGAAATACCGTTTGGTTGCGTGGGTGGAATTTGCGTCGCTTTCCAATCAATTTCCCTCTCTGAATTTTCAAACTGCTCGCGGAATTTCAAGAATTCCCTGCGCACTGCTTTGCTGGCGCACACCTAAAGAAAGAGGAACAATTCGAGGATATGAAGAAAGACATTGTCGTTCAGCTGATTCGACTTCAAACTGTGATTGTTCCGATGCACCATACTAACACCCACCCCCACCTTCCCCAGTCCCCACTCGGCCAGACGCAGTAGGTGGGGCCGGGGGGGGGGTGTCAACTGTCAAGTGGGGGGTACCTCTTCCTCCCTGCTAATCACCCCTTCAGCTGGTCCTGACCTGCTGTGGTCAAACTCGGAGGGAGGCTAAATCAAGAACCCCAGCTCATCAGGGGCGCATCCAGCCTGTACGTTCACACAGTTGTCTCGCGCATCGGCACAGGCAGGACGCGCCTGAAAGGCTGTTCGGCCCAGTCGATTCCTGACGGAGGGGTCGACGGAGGCCTCTCGAAGGAGGAATTCGCATAGAGGGCCGAAACCATCGCTCGCTGCCTCGTGCAGAAGCGAATTGGCGTCTCTGCCCACCCGGCAGCCGGACAAATAGTCGCGCAACGCTCCACAATTCTCCGAAGAATCTTCCAGAACAAAGATTTCCTGCAATTTCTCCAGATTCCCAGTCCGACAGGCGGTGTACACTCTGCGCTGCGCGTCCGGGTTCAGGGCGAATTCCGAATTCAGTTCGGAATCCGAAGCCGGAAGTTGAACCGGGTCCGTGTTTTCTCGCACCGGTTTGACTCTGAGTGGTTTGTTGCTCGCTTTTCGATCCGTTCGGTCATCGTTCTCTTCGATGTCCACGAAATTGGCGCCTTTCTTCAGGGACTTCTCAAGTTTTGATTTTGGAATTTTGGGTTTTCCACTGGCCACCTTCGCCTTGCGCTGCGCCAAAAAGGCGTCCAACTCGCCTGAAACACTGAGGAACAAAAAAAATGCAAAAGCTTCCTCGCAAAAAAAAAACGTTTCAAGCGTGCTTCAATACAGACATTGTCAATCTTTGAAACAGTGGTCTGGCAAGCAAACTTTAATATTACATCGGGTGACACGCGCACACGCACGCACGCACCGTGACAGTGGAGCGTCTTGAGACGGGCGTGCACTCGTTTGGTCTCCTCGAAGGTGGGCCGGGCGGTCGCGAAGGGGATACTTCTGATTCGGGGGTCCTTGCGCTCGAAGATGGCATTCCGCTCGCAATTCTCGCGGCCTTCCTCGCCGAAGAAGTACTTGCGGTGGTGCGTCGCGCAGCGGAGCCACACCAACGCGCACTCCGAAGCGACGTTCCAATCGCGCAAATGGGTGCGAATGTCCTAGGATTGGGTCGGGCAGCGTATGGCCCAGTGGTAGGGAATCGGCCTCTTGCGCGTACGGTCCCGGGTTCGATTCTTGATGGAGCCACTAGATCGAGGACTTCCTTCTCAATGGATTTTCTCGTGCCGTCGTGCCCTGGATTACAGATGGCGTCCTTCCGAATGTCTTTGGTTAATTATGCGGCTCTAAACGGGAAGGCGTCGTGGAGGTGGGCATGCCATATGGTCTCCTAGCGTTGCTCCAAATCCAACAACAACATATCCCAGGAGCAGGTAAGTGTCTCAAAGTGCGTGCGTGCGTGCGTGCAGGCGCGTGCTCACCTCTCCCAGCATGCGCTCGTTGTACCTTCTAATAAGCGCCCCACCGCTTTTGGGCGCGCCCTGCTGCTGACCGTCCCTGACCGATTGGGCGCCTCCCTGTTTCGCCCTCACCACGTAGCGATGGATGATCTTGTGGTGCAAGATCGTATCGCTATAATAAAAGCAGTTTTATATGATTTTTAGTTTCTTTAGAATAAATGAGCTTTACAGGCTTCGCTAAGTGCATATGGGTAGGATGGGTATGCACGAGTGCGTTTGCGTCTGCAAAGAATACGAGTGATGAATGGAGATTATTCATTTTTTTGTATTTGAAAAATCAACACACCCTTTGAAGACAGCGCCGGCGAAATTGCCTCCAGCCACCAATAGAACGGCCCAAATTGTGTTTGGACCGACGCTGCTGACGATTGACGACGCGTCTGCTATCGACAGAAATCTGCGCTTTTCCTAGGAAAAAAAAACAACACGAGTCAACAAATTAGATGGGTACAATTTAACTCATAGTTGCTTGCCATTGCCGGAAATTTGGTCGGGGGGGAGGGGGGTTGGAGCACACAGATAATGATTTCGAAAAATAGGGTGCGCGTACCGTGAAATCGGTTACAAGGCCCTTGAATTTAGTGCCTCCTTGTACCTCCGTAGTCAAAATAGTATTTGTTATACGATCACTAACTGGGGAGGGGGTACCCACCCGCCAATAGCATCCATTTCAAATTTTACAAACGCGATTAAACCACGCTGAACCACCCACAAAAGCGTCCAGTTGGCTTTCTTTGGGCATCAGCGCTCTGTAGAGACTGTACACCAGCCTCGCCTCGCCAAATTTGCATAGAAAGTACAGGCGTGGAGCGTGAAGCGACAAAATGGCGCTTTCTACCAGGGTTTCCGTCTCAGAGGAGTCGCTCTCAGTTGCGGACAGCAGAACTGCAATGGCTGATAATCTTAAGTGATAATTTATATTCAAAAAGTATAATTCAATGTGCCTGGGTGCCCATGGGGCGCCAGCATACATGTAACCGGCTGCCCGAGTGGGGGATACCTCATTGAGGGGTATTCAAAGCCGAAAGTGGGGGATAGAACCCCAGAATTGGAGGGTCTGGCTGGGTGGAACCAACACGCCCCCCCCCCCACGTGATTCATCATTGACATGAGCAGAAATGCATAGCAACCAAAAGCACGGAACAGTTGTGCAAACCACAAACCACGGCAAAAACAATGCGAAATAAAATGGTAATATAAATAGCTTTGAAAAATGTTTTACCGGATTCATTTGCGAATCGTTCTTCAAACTCTTCCTCCGTTAGCGGATCCAACCTTCTGCCACGTCGCTTCAAATTGTTTCGGTGCCATTCGCTGCGGTAGTGAAACGTCTATAAATATTGTGCCTTTAGTAAACGTTTCGTTTTTGTCCCTTCTCCTCCTAAAAGGAGAACGGATATAGTGATCGTTCTAGGGTGCCTAAATTTGGTCACAAGATTTCGGGGTCAAATCTTGGTCCAATCGAGACGATTTTGGTACCATTTGATTCGTCTCGACGAGCTCTTGCGTGGATGGACCCTCTTTTTGGGGCTTTCTATTATAGTTTTTTGAGAAAATTCACAAAAACCAGATTTTTACCATTATGGAAAATGTTTTGCAGAGTTATCTCGAAAAATAGAGTTATCTTCATTGATTCTAGGGGGCTTTTAGTATGTTATAGGGACAACTGTGGACCATGTGGCGCGCGCGATTCAGTCTCCTGGCTTCAGCCGTTCCTGAGTTATAAAGGGTTGACATTTCGGTTTCAAAAAATTTCGACTTCAAAAAGTCATAGCGCTGAATTCCTCCAGCAGAAGTTGCTAAAACCCAAATGCAAGCTTCGTGTATCCATAATCTTCGATTTAAGCCATCACGCCTCACGAAGTGTTGCCGATTTCGTGAGTTCTTGCTCGCCAAAGCTCGAAATTATTTTCAAAATTTCAAATTCTGGCATATTTGTTTTTGGTGTAGCGCCTTCAAAACTGAACCGAAACCGGCGTGCTATGGCTTGGATTGAAGCTCTCGACGAGGCCTACATGGGGGGCTACGAACTTTTCAAAACAATTAAACTTTTTTGTACAAAAATTTAAAAAAATTGAAATTTTGGTGAAATTTCGCAATAATTCACGTGTAGCGCGTTCAAAATTGGACCAAAACTGGCGTGATGGCTTTCATGAAAGCTCTCGATGAGACGCACATGGAGGGCTACGAACTGTTTGAACCACGCAAATTTTTTTGTGCAAAAATTTAAAAAAAATCGACATTTTGGTGACATTTGGTCTTTTCTACAGTATAATCCGAGTAGTGCGAGCGGAGTTTAGCAATGTTGCGTTTAAATCGGAATGGCGAACTGTAGCAATGCTGGGATGAAAGGGAGAAGGGACAACTTGCGGACAGGCAAGAGCACCTAGTTTTGTAAAAAAAGCATAGAAAATTAAGTGACGGAGAGTTCGTAAAATTGAGCAACTGCAATTTTACCTGGTCATCTCTATTGTTAAAAGAGCATCCACAACTTGAGCACAGTAGTTGTGCGTGTGATTCATTGTCGGTTACGGTGATTTTTGCGATATTTTCTTGAATATTCGCAATTGCATTGGTATCCTCTTCAATTGTATTAAAGTCGACCAAATTGTGCAGAACTTCCTCTCTAACAGTCGTATCGAATAAATTGAGCAGCGTCCCATCATTTTGAATCTTGGAGGACATGTTGAGTTCCACAAGTGCACCCGAAATTAAGTTAAGGTAGGTGTAGTAACAAAATAAACTAAAGTCTTGTCTAACCACGGGCAATGTAACCGCAATTGCACAACCATGAGGGGCAATTCCTAATATATGCAACAGATGCAACAGGGCTCGCTTCAACTCATGATTCGCCCCGCCTCCATGGTTGCGGCGATAACTCAAGGGGCACTCCTTATCTGGCGATCTTGGCTGTTTCACAATTAACGGTCTTTGCTTTGGTCTCAGACTTCTCATGCTAAACAGCGAAGACGGATGGGAGGACCGTACCATTCTTGCTGGCGATCAACTAGCTCACTCTCGTTGAGCCGCATGAAGTGGGCGATGTTGAGTTTGGCAGCCACCTGCCACAGCTCTGCACGGATCGACATCGACGGCCCTCCTGCATACGTGATGGTTTCTCCCCAGAGGCACAGACAACAGTGGCGATACTGTCGACAGTATCGAGCACGTGTTTGGAGCGGTGTCGAGCTGACGTGGCACGTCACACGCGCCGCCATTTTTTGACCATCACTCAATCATGTCCATGCCAACTTTCATCACTCAACCAACTTACGTTTCCACAAACCTAGTAACGGGCAGCGGGATCAGTGGATGAGGTGAGGTGTTGCGTCTGTTGCATAGATTACAAATTTGTTGGGCCGTTTGCGGTGCGATCTTCGGCGTTAACTAAAAAACAAGGCTAACCCCGTTCTGAGACCCCCCAACCCAGAGGTGTAACTGGCAATCGAAGCTGGGGGGGGGGGGGGTGAATCTGGGATTTTTCAAAAGTGGCTGGGGGTGACCTGCACCAAATTTGATACAATTTTTCTTTTTCCAGCCTCAATAACGACCTAGAAAATGCTTCGTGTATGCCGAAAACACAGCGCGGCAGGCAACAATTTGTGAATTTTTGGCCAAAAACGCGCTTCAATGACTCTAAAAATAATCAGTTGGAGCAAAAAAACAGCGCCGCAGGCAAAATTTGGTGATTTTTCGGCCGAAAACATACCCAAAAGACTCCAAAATGGTCTGTAGGTGCGTAAAATACAGCGCCGCAGGCGAAATTTTTGACATTTGGACAATAAATGCTGCTCACAGGCCTGAAAAACACCTTGGGAAGTATGAAAAACATAATTCAGCCATAGGGGTAACCTGCAGTCAGTGCAGGATTGACTAAAGCTGGGGGGGGGTGGTCCTACTTTTCGTGCAGGATTGACCGAAGCTGGGGGGGGGGGGGTGACCCCTACCTACACCCTACCCAGTTACACCTAGGTATGCCCCAACCGCCCAACCCCCCGAAGCCTAAGCAAAAGCCTAAGCAAAAGCCTAAGCCTAAGCGAAGACTAAAACTAAGCCTAAGCCTAACCAAAAGCCTAAGCCTAAGCCTAAGCCTAAAGGTTTGGGGGTTGGGGGGTTGGGCGGTTGGGGGGTGTCAGAACGAGGTGTGCCAAAAACAACGCCAGCAACGCCACAGAGGTTCGGCTCTCTGTCATAGAGAGCCGAAACGCTTTTAGGCTTATGTTAGGCTTTTGCTTAGGCTTAGGCTTTTGCTTAGGCTTAGGCTCAGGTTTCCGCTTAGGCTTAGGTTTTGCTTAGGCTTAGGCTTTTGCTTAGGCTTAGGCGTTGCTGGCGTTGCGGGCGTTGTGGCGTTGCTTTTCATGTAACGCCCGATCTTCGCAATTGCATTACGGTGTTTGCGTGTCTTTACGTACTTAATGAACTCAAAAACTGATAACGATAAAGCTCTTGTGGCAGAATGCTCAAAACTCAGAAGGCAGTGGCTAACGAGACGAGCGACACACACACACACACACACACACACACACGCACACACACACGCACACACACACACAGACACACACACACACACATCAAAACCATGACTGATTCTAGTGTCCATCGTCTATACTGCCACGCAGAGCATGAGCTGCTTGCGCACTGCTGCTGGCAACGGTCAGGTCGGCCGCCCATCAACGGCCGGGCAAACACTGACATATGTTTGAGCGAGGTAGACAGGTCTCTGCAATATTCGAAGAGCCTATGAACAGGGGTACTATCGGAGGAATTTCCCTTTTCGTCTATTTTTCTAGGAATTACTGACTATACTGTAATGGTGTGCACGTGCGCACGAGGTATCCAATGTAGGGTAGGTATAAAGTGCGACTCAAGACCACAATCATATGAGTGCTAGGTATATTCCGTGACTCGTTGTTTCTCCGATGACTGTTGCCGAGCAAACTGACGGATCCAATTCGATTACTCTGGCGTCAGATTACTCCTTGGCGACGACTGCCATTAGTGCCAATTGCTTGACGACGAATCGAGGTAGGTATGTACCTATGTAGACCCCTACATCTAACAGTCGGTAGGTTCCCCTCTGTTGGCTGTCACAAATTGAAGTGGCTCTGACTGGCCGGTCGCCCCAGAAACGACAGTCGATGTTTTCAGGGGGAAAGCGTTCTTCGACCTTGGTGAAAATGGTGACGACTGAAGTGGAGGAAAACGACAGATTGCAGAAGATTAAAAGCAGCTCGTCGTGTAGATACTATCTGGCGCTGAAATGGTTCTTTCTGTACGGTTTTGTGCTGGGTGAGAGAAGAGGCTGCGGTTACCACCGCGCCACTTAAGCGTTGCTACATGTACATAGGTATTTAGGTGTCTTTCACACAGTCTTTGACAGCGCCTCCTATAACCTCCCGAAAAGGCTGCACAGGCTGTTTAATTTGGTGATATTCATCATGGAATGCGCAACGCTCATTCGAGCGCTGACTACGTTACCGGACATAGAAGTCGGAGTGAACATGGCGACCGCGTTTGTAATGATCGTGCTGTTCTACATGATCATGTGCGTCGGCTCGCAGCTGTTCATCTTCTCCGTGCAACAGAAGATCCCAAAAATGCTCAAGATGTACTACGAAAATCCGTGTGAGCTGTCTAAAAGCTACACTATACTGTTGCATTCATTATTGTTCCCCGTATTGTATTTTTTAATAGTCCAATGCCCGACTATCGATCCGACCTAGGTATTTCTTATTTTTTTTTAAAGTGAGATTTTATAGCAGATTTTTCTCGACTACACACGAAGGAGATGGTAATATTTTACTGAATGAACCTCGATCTCCCTCAATTCCTGTCATTCAGTGCAAAAGACGAGTCACATTTATGGAGAAAGCGCGCTGATGTGGACGGCGGTCATAATGACGGTGTATTGCGTGTTTTCCTCACTGACATCCGGCGTCACATCCGCCTTGTATTCGTATAAACTCGTCGCCTTTCCTATCGATTTTGGCATATGGTCTGGTAAGGAACCCTTTGTTTTTAGTAGTGTAAAGATATTGCTAATGGAACTGCGTCACTGGAATGCGAAACACTTTAAAACCGAAAATGCAGGGAACAAAAACGCGCATGCTAAGGTATGCAAGGCTCCGCTTAAAATTCTATTCTTCTATTTGGAAATCCGCTGCGGTTGAAGCATTCGGTTTATAGCCTAACGCGTAGATCGACTCAGGAATAAAATGCAAACGTGCAAACTTGTAAAATGCAAAATGAAAGTTATGCGCCAACAGAAAATGACACACCGACACTTTTTTGTAAGCCTGAAAAATTCTACAAAAAAGCAAAAATTTCAGAATATCCCATCGTCTTCCCAATCATGGCGTTTTTCATGAACAGTTCCCTCTCGTTCTGCACGGGCCTGTACATTCTCATGTGGCTCGTGTCAAAGAAGAGCGCCGACGAACTCTGCCAAGAAATGGCATCTTCGGAGCATTGCGGCATCGACAAGCTGAGCAAACGCTACCAGGTACACTTTTAGTCCTCCATGTTAGTTAGAACCCCCCCCCCCCGCCCCATGACTTTATTTGACTTTATTTTGACACCAACCGCAAACAATCACGAAGATCGGGCGGGTCAGTATTACACGACGTTCCTCTCCCGCCAGAGAAGGTGGGCCACCACCTGGCTCGGATTTCGGGCCTAAGCTCCGGAGCCGCCCTACACCGAGGCAATGCGAGCGATTCATCACTTGCCCAAGGGGATTCGTGACTCAGTGAGCTCGGTGGAAAGGGGTTGAACCTCCCGACCACGAGCGCGCCGAGCACGACCCCTTGCAACTGAGTCACTACGCTCTCAATTGACTGCCCCTAATGAGGCCAGATAGACATAGTGGGTCAACATGTGATGACCCCTTACCCCTCCCCCAAAAGAGCGCACGCGGCCGAGGTTTAGAACATTTCTTTTCATACATTTCAAAAACTCGTTACTACACTAGAAATGCATAACACATTAGTAGGTGGCATTGTTTAGCCGAAGTAGAAGGTGATTTGCAGATAGCGTTTTTTCTATTTTTTTTTTGCTGGTCGATCCGGTTCTTTCCGGTTCTTTCCAGGTCCTGTACGAGTCGGTTCAAACGCTGAACGCCAACTTTGGTCGATTCCTGCTGTTCATCTTTGCCATGACGCTGCCCTGCGTGCTGGCCAACGTCTACTGCGTCATCAAGGACCCCACCGGTGATATTTCCATCAAAGCCGTCGTCGCCTGCTGGTGCTGCATGATGGTCGCCCAGCAGCTAATGCTCGCTGTGCCTGCGACCGTACTGCACGAGAAAGTACAGCACCTATGCATTTATACACGATTTATACGAAAAATTCCCTGAGAATGTGAATGCATTCTTTGAAAGTGGAGTTTCTGGCTGGAGAGGTCATTTTCAATTTCAGGAGTAGGGTATTTTCTCCCACCACCTTTTTTGTCGACTACGCTTACCCGTAATAGGGTTCTAGCATCCGCTGTAGATATCCAATTAACTCTTTTAGAATGAGCTTCAAAGTACCTAGATTTTCAAAGTTCAATATTGTCTATACTCAAACCTTTCTCTCTACCAATAGAGTTACGTTGATTACAGTACATGTGTGACGATGGTGCCTATGTTCAAAAACAATAAAATGTCATTCGCCGCTTAGGGGCAGGAGATTAAAGATGCATTCTTCCGAATGTACAACTACTCGTGCGACAAAGAAGAGAACGCCGTCAAAATGGTAAGTTTAAATTCAGACCCATAAATGAATGTACATCCTTGAGTAATTTTACGCATAATTTAGACGCATTACCAATTGTTCGCTGCCCAGCTGGACAGCAGCCGCCTCGAGCTGAGCGCCGACAATTTCTTCATAATCACCCGCTCTTTTATATTGACGGTGGAATCTTTGTTCTTAGTAAATAGCTCTTTTACGATTTTAAGACTTTATGCCATTTAAGAGCTTCATTTTGTCTAGGTACATGTATATAAGACACACTGTACTGTACCCATGTTGCCGCACTAACTGCTCAATTAATTGCAGCTGGCCTCGGCCATAGTGACGTATTTCATCGTCATTATCCAATTTGACTCGTCCAACACTCAAGCAGCATTGGAACCACACAAAATTATTTACGTGCGCAACGCTACGCTGTTCGAAGGACTTCAAAATGAGTCTCATTAGGAACGGTTCGAAACGTGATTTTTTTTTGGTATTTTAAGCGATATATGCAAACGTAGAACATGCAATAATATCCACCACAATTCCATTGACAATGGCTGTTCGTTTGCAGTTACGGGCCACAATAGTGTTTCCATCTGGTGTCTGTCCCATTGTGAAGCTTCCCGTGTTCAATTGTCCCCAGATCGTGGCGCCACTCACTCTGTAAAAAAATGCTTATACTCTTCCAAAACTTGTTTATTTTGCAGCGTTTACATACCTTTCTTACTACATAGATAGACATTTTCACACACTTGACCACTAATGCAACGAAACGCAACGCATGCGCTGCAAGCAACCAGCGTGTATACGCAGGTATTTTGAGCGAAACCGCAACATATTGAACGGTATGTACCGTATGGGCCTCGCTAGCGTTTGCGCAGGCATCCACGATAATAAATCCACTGTGCTGCTGTATTTCTGTGCTGTAAATGCGAGCAATACGCACCAGGTACCGTAAATCCCAAAATAGTGCCTCTTCTATAGTATGGTTTAGCGAGGTTCAAATCATCGCACCGCCTGTAATGACCTGGAAAGACCAAAAGCGCGCTAAAAGAAGCGAGAACACCCTCCCCCTTCCCGACACACCCAGCTTTCGGTGCGTTCTTCTATACCTCTCAGTCTTCTCAAACTGCTGTATTGTACCATTTGCAACCGATTAGGTTTATCCCACCATAATTGCATTCTCATGTACATTATCGCAGCGCAGGCGTCTTTTCTGCTTTCCTTATTCTGTGTTTTACTACTGCTGGAGCACGCACACCCAGTTGGTGGCTTTGGTGCAGTCGATGCCGACGCCGCCGAGCGGCCCCACGATGTGTTGAATGTCGAGCCAGCCGTAGGAGAAGGAGGAAGGCAGGTTGAACCGAGTCGCGTCCGCTTTCATCGCCTCCACCGCTTCCAGCAGCATCTCTCCAGCTTCCTGTCGGGCGTGCGTGCCGGTGCGTGCGTGCGTTCGTGCGTGCGTGCGTGCGTGCGTGCGTGCGTGCGTGCGTGCGTGCCAGTGCGTGCGAGCGTGCGTGCCAGTGCGTGCGTGCGTGCGTGCGTGCGTGCGTGCGTGCGTGCGTGCGTGCGTGCGTGCGTGCGTGCGTGCGTGCGTGCGTGCGTGCGTGCGTGCGTGCGTGCGTGCGTGCGTGCGTGCGTGCGTGCGTGCGTGCGTGCGTGCGTGCGTGCGTGCGTGCGTGCCAGTGCGTGCGAGCGTGCGTGCGTGCCAGTGCGTGCGTGCGTGCGTGCGTACGTACGTACGTACGGTACGTGCCGCCCACTTTGAATCCAGTGCTCTCTCCCCAGTAGTACGTGTTGGCGACGTAAAATATATCCATTACGTCCCACATGCCATAGCCCATCAACTGCGCCATTTCATACGCGACCTGAAAGCTGAGACAAGGTTGTTTTATTGGAGTTTATCTGTGCATATGTAGTGCAAGAATATCGCGTTTAAGGATAGGTGTCCGATCCGGTCCCCTCCAATAGTGCCCTTGGTAGAGGGTAGTGCCTCTTTCCATCAAAACTGTGCCCTCGTGGATATGATACCTACCTATGCTCAAATATTGCGCGCGCAATCATAAACAACAGGCACATTTACACGACCGCAGCACATCAATAAGGGACGCTTGTCTCAGCGACGTTTATTAAACGATAGGTTCGGATTTTAAAAAGTTGGACCCCTTCTCCAATCTTCTCCATTGAAAGCGCCCCATGTAAGGATATGTTTGAAAGAATTTTCGCTTAGTATTTTTATAGACATTTACTGCACTCATTTATGGCATCCTCTAACAGCCGTCTGCCTCCAGGTGTGCCTTCGTCTTACCGTAGTTTGGTAGGGTACCTAGGTACATACCGTACCTTATTAAAAATGCCACTCGAGTAGTGCACATCCATTCCTTGTTGATAGTCCCTCACGTGGGCAATGGAGTAACCGTCGCACGGCGGGTTGTCCAAGCATCTGAGACAGCTTCGGGCATTTTTCTAGGTTTTTGATGCTCTACATATATACCGCAGACTGCGCGCTATCTAAACATGTACCTGATGGATGCACTCTTCGTTTGGTCGAGTTATTCAGGATTAAAACTTGCTGTACTAGTGCCTCATCGCGTCTTATCACTTTTACGTAACGCAATAAAGACCTTCAATGTCAAACCTCAAGGGCATCTGATTTTTCGTGATTTTTCGCGCGATTTTCCAGTCGACTCCAAAATCGTCGTCGAGCACGTACCTTTGTACTGCCATCGCTATAAAAGTTGTTTAAGACACCTCATTGTTGTGTCTAAATCGCTAACGTGGGAATTTTTTGCTGTTGTGCATTAGGTCAGATCCCGGCTACCGTATATTGGCTAATAAACTCGCTTCCGTCCGGATACTACCGCCTGCTAATGCGGCACTCACCACCCAGCCAGGCTACACAAACGTCCATTCGTAGAAGAGACTCTTTAACCCTCCAATAAACGCCTCCCTCCCTCCAATGTACGCAACCCTCCCACTTCAATGAACGCCAAGGGTACAGAATGGGTTGAAAAAAAAATAAACGTCCCCTCCCCCAATGACCGCGCGGGCGTTTGTTGGGGGGGGGGGGGGGATTTACGGTGTTGGAAACGTCTCTCCCGTTGGCCTGCCTCGCTCGCTTGACTAAACGCAATTTACCCCTAAATCCTCCAATAGTGCCCCGGGGCACTATACTTTTAAGCTTGCCTTTCCCGGGAGGCACTACTGGAGGATTTACGGTATGCGCCGCCGACTCGCCGCTTGCCGCCTTCTATCCGTCCCATTTGTCTCTGCCACCGCTTACCCACGACGTCGGAGAAGCTCTCGTCGAGGGCGCCCGACTGGCCGACGTAGAGGAGGCCGCTGGCGGCGGCGGTGACCCCGTGCGCCAGCTCGTGCGCCGTGATGTCCAGGGCCGTCAGCGGGTAGAAGTAGGTGGCGCCGTCGCCAAACAGAACCGCCTGGCCGGTCCAGAACGCGTTGTCCACCGCCGTGCCGTAGTGCACCTTCACAGGGAGACTTTGCAGAACGCTAGCACCATCACAGGTGTAATGCGGCCTTTTGAGCAAAAAGTTGTTGAGCAAAATGGTTCCACCTCAGTTGGTGCAAAATGTCTCCGTTCTGGACATCGAACCAATCCCACTTCTTGGATCTTCTACTGGACTAAGAGTCATTACCTCACCCTCTTCTCCCCCCCCCATCCACCCCCTCCACCGGCGACTGTTTGCGTCGATGGTCCAATGGTGTTAATTTCCGGTTTGCAGGTTGCGCTAATTCCATTGGTGTAGATGCAAGCCGGCTTTCGCCACATTCCGTACATATAGCGTGTTTTTTTTAAATTATCACATTTTTTTCTTGAATAACTTTGTTTCTTTTGCCGGATTATAATCAAATTTGGAACACATATACCCAAGACTTTAGGATTTTGTCTGAAAAAAGAATCGTCGAATTCGGTTGAGAATTCCGAGAGTTATGGCGCTCCAAATCAGATGTCTCTTTTTGAGAACAAAAACACCATTGCTGGGCTGGTGTTGGTGCTGTGTTGGGCTGATGTTTGAAAATCATGCTAGCAGTGCCCCCCCCCCCCCGCTTTGTCGCCTCATAAACGAGACGTTGCCCGCCCAGGCATCACCACGTGGAGGCGCAGAGTAAGACTTGAACCCTGTTGAGGTGGCCCAGAAGAGGGCCGTTGGGTGGGTAATGGAGTGGGGGGAGGGCGGATGGAGAGGGGAGGTTTCAGTCGAGCAGCACTAGAGAATTCTGTACGCCGACCATATTAGACGAGCCCGCGCAAAGCAAAAGCAAAGTTTTGCGTTTGAAATTTTGCATACAGTACTGATCAGTTACGATACGACCGATTTCGTTCGTGAGATCTGCCAAAAAACGAGACATTTGATTCGGAGCGCCATAACTCTCGGAACCCTACACCGAATTCGACGATTCTTCTTTCAGACAAAATCCTAAAGTCTTGAGTATAAGTGTTCCAAATTTCAAAACAATCCGACGAAGGAAACAAAAGTTATTCAAAAAAGAAATGTGATAATTTAAAAAAAACCCTTTATGTACATACCTTCATGAGAACAGGGCCGGTGCCGACAGGCTCGACTCCGTACCAGGTGTAAAACATGTCTCTGACTTGCTGCGCGAAGTGGTGCGCGTCGTTCAGAGGAGAGAAAGCCCCATTGATCTGTTCGCAAAAAAAAACCAAAAACCTTATGCAATTTAGGTACATGTACCATTTTCACGTACACGCACGCACGCACGCACGCACGCACGCACGCACGTACGCACGCACGCACGCACGCACGCACGCACGCACGCACGCACGCACGCACGCACGCACGCACCTGGTCGCCATTCTGCAAGTGGCAGGGAAATTGGTGCGGCTCGTTCTGGTACCATCCGTAGGTGTTGGCCGTGTTCCGCAGGTGCACCGTCTTGACGTGCTCGTTCTCGAGCGTGCAGTTGCCGTTTCCCAGTACGGTAACGCGCAAATTTGGCTGGTCGGTGCCATTGTAGAAGTACTGGCCGGTATTGGGATTGCCGCCGGGACCAACACCGGTGTCTTCAACCGTACCCACGGATTTTATGTTGTTCCACCGCGCCAGCAGAGTGCCTAGAGAGAATTTCGAGTCTTTCAGCAGTCTTTCAGTCCGCACTATAGTGAGTTGTCCATACCAGGCTGATCAATGATCAAAGTCCACTTTTCTGGTCCGGTAGCCGTGTCCACGGCGTCAGTGTCGCACCTGTACGCCCGACTCGCGTCGTCGTCATCGTCCACCTACACGTTTTCACGCAATTTGCTTGCGTGAATGCTTGCTCTGTGGCAATGTGCCGTGCAGTTGTACATGCGTGTAATATTTATCCCGATACCGTAGCGTAGCGACTCGTCGTGCGACTTCGGCTTTTTGAATTGCACTGATGTAGGCTTTAATTGCTCGGTATGCAGTTGTAGTAGGTTGGTCAGACACAGATACATTGCTAACCGTACCCATATGATCGGTGTGCAAGTCGCCGAGCCGCCTTCTTGTTTGACAAATGCTTTGGCTTTTTCTCGGAATTTACCTTCTTCCCGCTGCATGCTTGCGTAGTCGCTTGCCTGAATTCACTAATTTTTCACCGTAACTCCTCCAATAGTGCCCCCTCTCTTATAACGCCGCTCCCGGGGCCAAGAAGTGCCATCTGATTTGCGTTATACATGGACACAAAGCAAGCGGTAGTTACGTATACCCAAGTGGTGTGTGTGTACACAACTACACTCATTAACGAATGACATTTCAGCTACTTTGAACTGTTAGTCACCTAAGGAACGCAATACAACTCCAATAGGGTAAAAAGAGGTTGCAAGTATAGTGCTCCAGTGGCTCTATTGGAGGATTTACGTAATTGATTAAAAGGAACACACCTTACAATGCCTCCCCCACCCCTACGTCTCCTCAACAGCAGTCGTCCACAACACAATAGATTCTACATATTATTTTCAGGACGTTACACAGGCTTACTTTACAGTGGCACTCCAAAGAACGTTCTTTTGCCAAGCAGTGCCCAGGTTGGGTGGGTACACCGCCTCAAGGGGAGATGCGAGGAAGTGGGTTAGCTAAAGAAACGTGTGCCGCTTTTGAAACGAGAACATCGCACCCCGGCAACCGCTGCCAAGTTCTCGACGATCCTGGAGGCTGTCCTCTCGCGCGTCGGCGTGCGTTCATCGGCTCGAGTCAGGGAGTTGACAACGACATGGGTGCCGTAGACGGAAAACTAAAAGCGACTGTCAATCGTTGACTGTCTATTGGCCTGCGCTATTTTGCAGAATAAACTAAGAAAAAGTGAATAAGAGTCTATATAAGCATAGGTACCATATAGGGAACTGCATTTGGAAGTCCAAAAAAAAAGTGTTCAACGATTTAAGCGTTTCAATTTTGCAACTACAGTACCCCAAATAAGCCAAGTACCGTACCCCTCTGTAGTTCTGACGCAGTCGCGTGGTGACGAGATTGTAGCTGCCCGGTCCGGGCCTTGCCCGACGCTCGCTGATCTTCTCCAGCGCGTTTCCTTTTGTGTCGCCTTCAGATTTCTACAGAAATGCGCGTTAGAAATTGATATACCGTAAATCTCAAGCGCCTTTGCTTTGGAACTCGATTATTCCAGCAGTACTGTACTCGACCAAAGCCCCACAATGGACATCCGAACCTGTTTCTTGTGTACGACGATCTGATTCGCGTGTTCCGTCCAGACTTGGTCATTGGCTGCCTTCACTCTTCCGCGAATGACTCGTTTCGCCGTGCTGCCTTTCTTCGTAACGGCTTTCGCTGAAGAAAGCGGGTTTTGCTTTTGGTTCTCGTCGCAAAACCAGTTCGTGACTTACTCGTCGTTCCGGGTCTAGCCTTTGCTAGAGCGACACAGAGCAGCAGAACGAAGCACGTTGAAAGGATCACAACGACTCTCATGGCTTCTCCAGAAAAAAGCTATGCTAGTGAAGTCTGAAATTGGAATGTTGTCCCTTCAAAAGAAATCTCGTCGTGCAAATAAGAAGGGTTCGTCTGACACAATGCAATGCGGAATCATCACAGTCCCCAGGCACAATGGCGATGATTTGATGTTGATGTATGGCGCTCAGATGATTGGAGGTTAAATGCGACATTTTGAATTGCCATAGTCTCGACATGAATCAGAGATCAGGCCACTTCGGTGCAATTCAACAAATGGCCAGTGAGCTGGGCCCTATTTGAGGATATACGGTAATCGTCAACATTTTCCGTCGAGTGCCATTACGTGTGTACGGGACGCGTGATCCGTCTTAGAAATCGCAGGACCCCTCAAAGATTCTAGAATTAGCGACATTCCCCGCAACCGAAAGGCTCATCTAAAGCCGATACGTTTCCCCAGATAAATGATTCACGTGTCCCATCGTATTAGTGCGCGCTCGTTGGCAACTTTCCTGTGCGAGTAAGGCAGCCCACTTCCTCTGAGGGTCCACGAATGAAAGGAAGTCGCCGCAGCGATCTGTCGTCAACTTTTCCGCTATCTACCCTCTGAGCCGGCCAAATGACAGCCGCAAGCGCGCGGGCCGGGCAGGCACGCGATCCGCCCCCCCCCCCAACGGTTCCCGCAATTCCATTGGCCTCCGCCTAATTTCCAACCGTTATTTAGCCGACGCCCCCCCCCCCCCTCTGGCCCGACCCAGATAGCGCGTCCCTCCCCACCATACTCCCTCCATCATCAGCGCCCACCCAGCCATCTGTGTTCTCTTCTCTATCTAATTTCGAGCGCCAGAGAGTGTTCCCGGCCGCTTGAAAGCTCGCCGAGGACGAACCACCCCCGAAGGCTCTTGACGCGCTGCGCATCATCAGTCGATAGGCCGCTCGCGAGCGCCACAGGCCGAAACCGAAGCCTTCGCGTCGTTGGGCGACGGAAGAAGGCAGAGAAGCGAAGAAGAAGTAGAACAAAAGCGAGTTAGGAAAGAAGATCTACTAAAGTCTGTGTCAAATGCTCGTGAACTGGAGGTTTTTTGGGAAACTCTCGAACGTGCTTGAGAATTAATTAAGAACATACTATATAGATGGATAGCCCAGCTAGAGCTCCGATTTCTACTGGCCCTTATTTGCAATTTGGAAACCACCCATCCCACAATTGCAACTGACACCAAAAAATCACCTTTTTACTGGAAGGACCTAGCTTGCTGAAAATTGCAGGATCGATAGGTACCCACAGGACCATCTTTCACTCCAAAAATGGTTCAAATCGAATCGTACGTTTTTGAGATATGGCCAAAACAAAATTTCAAAAAACGTCAAAAATGGCCAAAATCGCGATTTTGCAAAAATCTAGGGGCACTTGTTAATATCTCAAGAACCGTACGCTGGATCAAAATGGAATGTTTTGCTCGCATGTAGTCGCGACCAAGACCTTTCCAATGATATGCAAATTTTTGCTCTGGCTCCTTCCGTGGCGCTATTACGGTGCGATTTCCATTGTCGTTGGCAACGCACACTAAATTCGATGCCATTCAGGTGTGCTTTGATGGAATTGTCTGAAATTTGGCCACTATGTGCCCACGACCGCCACGCAGAAAGTACATTTTCAATTTTTTGATTGGACCTTCCCATCTAGAGAAAAGGCTGAGAAACTGCCAGAGTCGACAAGCTCAAATTTTTGACTTTTGAGTTGACTCATTCTACTAGCACCAGATTCAAGCCATTAGCCAATGAGTTGCAAATAGTGCCATAGTTGCTTGTGTGTGCACTCAAAGTCAGAGAAAAGAGCTGTCATGCGTCAACATGACAAAATCCCACCAATAGAAAGACAATAGAAATGCACTATTTGCAGTGTCGCTAATGCTTGCACCATAACTCCGTGCTCCTACAATGGAAACAAATGAAAGTCATGGAATGTGTAATGGACGCAACCGCCCAAACGCATGTCAAATTTGAGTTCATTACTCCCATTCTCCAGTGACTTATGACACGTCAAACAGACAACAAAAAAACCCAAAAATTTGTGCTTGCCAACTCTGGCACTTTCTTAGCGTTTTCTCTAAACAAGAAGGTCCAATCGAAAAATTGAAAATCTACTTTCTGCATGGCGGCCATGAGCACATAGTGGCCAAATTTCAGACAATTCCATCAAAGCACACCTGAATGGCATCGAATTTAGTGTGCATTGCCAACGACAATGGAAATCGCACCGTAATAGCGCCACGGAAGGAGCCAGAGCAAAAATTTGCATATCATTGGGAAGGTCTTGGTCGGGACTACATGCAAGCAAAACATTCCATTTTGATCCAGCGTACGGTTCTTGAGATATTAACAAGTGCCCCTAGATTTTTGCAAAATCGCGATTTTGGCCATTTTTGACGTTTTTGAAATTTTGTTTTGGCCATATCTCAAAAACGTACGATTCGATTTGAACCATTTTTGGAGTGAAAGATGGTCCTGTGGGTACCTATCGATCCTGCAATTTTCAGCAAGATAGGTCCTTCCAGTAAAAAGGTGTTTTTTGGTGTCAGTTGCAATGGTGGGATGGGTGGTTTCCGAATTGCAAATAAGGGCCAGTAGAAATCGGAGCTCTGGCTGGGCTATCCATCTATATAGTATGTTCTTAATTAATTCTCAAGCACGTTCGAGAGTTTCCCAAAAAACCTCCAGTTCACGAGCATTTGACACAGACTTTAGTTCAAGTGAGGCTCTTTGCGTCTAAATTGCCGTTGACGGCGACGAGACTGCAGTGCGCACCAGAGTTGGTGATTTGCCTCCACTAATGGCTCCGATAGGGCCAACGCATTGCGTCTACTAGAGAACGAAAAGACCCGGCCCGGAACCGTGGGCCGGCCTGGGCCGCCAAACTAGGCCTGACAGTCGGCCCGGGCCGGGCCTGGGCCTACTTTTTTTGACGGCTGGCCGGGAGGGGCCGGGCCTGAGCATTTCGTGGAAATACGTTCTTCAAATATTTGTTTGCATTCTTTAGTTTTTTAAAGTTGCGTGCACAAATTATGCAGTAGAGTGTGCCCACAATCGACGACATCAAGCGCAGCTCAGAGAGCTGCTCTCCATCACGCGCACAGTAAAAGATGGTCTTGCATTAGAGCGTATTCAATGTCTCGCGTTTTAATTGCGTATGTATTGCTGTGTATGAAACGTGACGACCATACATAGAGTGTCTGCGTGCGAGCGTGACGACCATTCATAGAGTGCGTGCGTGCGTGCGTGCGTAAGTGCGTGCGTGCGTGCGTGCGTAAGTGCGTGCGTGCGTGCGTAAGTGCGTGCGTGCGTGCGCTCCTATGTGCGCTCGTGCGTGCGTGCGTAGTCCGAATTTCACCAGAATCGTTCGCCAGAGTCACTCCATTCCATCACGAAAGGTCTGACACTGTTTTCGCTTCGTGCGTTGCTCAACAAGAGATGCAGTCGAATTTGTTATTGCATCGTCAGCTGAGCAGCTCATTGATTTATTTAGCAGAAACGCGAAGTCGTCCTTTTGCCTCATTGTTTTAAGAGGCAGTTGTGATGCGTGTTTGTATGAGCTGCCTCACAGCAAAATTATACTGTACCAAATTTCGGGCCGGGCCGGGCCGGGCCTGAGCCGTTTGGTGTCGGGCCAGGCCGGGCTCGGGGCTACAATGTGGGAGGTGCGGGCCGGGCCAAGCAGCGCCTGGGTGGTGGGCGGGCGCGCCTGGGTGGTGGGCGGGCCGGGCCGAGCCGCGTCTGGGGGTGGGCGGGCCGGGCCAAGCCACGCCTGGGTGATGGGCGGGCCAGGCCGAGCCACACCTGGGTGCTGAGTGGGCCGGATTGAGCCGCGCCTGGGTGGTGGGCGGGCCGGGCCGAGCCGCGCCTGGGTGGTGGGCGGGCCAGGCCGTGTTGCAGCTCAAAGTAGATGCTGCCTTTGCTTTGTTTCTGCTACTGCTGCTGCTGCTGCTTTATTTGCTGCTACATAGTGAGAAGAACAAGAAGTACCCCAAAACACCCACAAAAGCGTATATGAGCGAACCCAAATTACCAATTCAAAACAAGTCAAAGTGGCACTTACACCTACGCAAACACCACAGAATAAAGGCCCCTACTTACCTAGACCAAGGATAGAATAAATCAAATGCATGACTGTCACAACACTCCCAACAAACAAAGAAAGGTTTTCTAAATGGATTTTGTCTTTCTTGGACTTCCTTTGATCTTGCAGATACCTTTTCTG
Organism: Paralinhomoeus sp. GSCO2_6; assembly: GCA_030248085.1. Classification (NCBI taxonomy): domain Eukaryota; kingdom Metazoa; phylum Nematoda; class Chromadorea; order Monhysterida; family Linhomoeidae; genus Paralinhomoeus; species Paralinhomoeus sp. GSCO2_6. The sequence continues at coordinate 105,353 of JASAMY010002002.1, forward strand.
CCTGGTATTTGGCATATCAACTTTGGGACCAGGCTCATAGTAATATATACTGCCAACAATAATATGATTATAATGAATACAGCACATAATAAGGTTTGTAATGTTCCAAATGCTGAAATCATCTGTGTAAACCAATTTTTAATTGGATTAGTAACAGTATCAATGTTGTATTCAGTTATATCCTTTTTGTTTGATATGATATTGCTTATTTTAGATAATGGTTTGGATTCTATCAATAGTAATGTTCCTTTCATATGGAAGGTTTCTGATCCTGCTGGACATGTTATTGTACATTTGGAATCTATGTTCCCACTATCAAAAGTTAGTGTTACAGTTGATGTTTCTGTTGTGTCTTTACACATTATTCCAAATGTGTGTCCTGTGTCACAGTAGACATTGCCAAGTGCCTGTCCAAAGTCTGTGGTGCAATCTAAGTTTATTTTTGCTCCTGTTATGCATGTGAAACATCCTTCCATTCCTTTGAAATTTACATGACAGATGTTTTTGTGAACTTTTGTTGTTAACTTTGCCTTGTGAACTGCTATTTCCATTTCCATGATGCTGATGTGGTAAAATTCTGCACTAATAAATGGCTTTATAAATTCTGTATTGTGTCTGATGCTCATTCCTTCAGTTATAACAGGTAGAATATTTTCTTGGTTGTTAAACAGTTTGTTCAGGTCTCCATTTGTGCATGTGCATCCTACAGTTTCTCCATTTGTAATGCAGTTACATGGGTCTCTAGATAATGTGCATTGAAATCTCAATGCTTTTCCTCTAGTTGCACAGTGTAGGAGTTCAAATGGAATATCATCAAGTATGACTATTTGTGGCTCTTTAGTTATAGCTTCAAGTGAATATTTGGCAAGTAGTTTCTTTGATAAAATTGGAGCAGGTGGTTGTGATATAGATATCAGTCATTGAATATTTGTGAAATGTTGTTCTTTGTCCCTCAGTCAACAATAGTTCTTTTGTTGTAGTTGCATTTGCAGTTTTGATTGTGAGGTGTGCATGGACTTGATATTTCCATACTGGACATTCAAAGAGTTGATATATATTGTTCTCATTAATCAGCTTGGCATATGTTCGATAGAAAGTACATCCATGGCTTAGGAAAAAGCATCCACATGTCCAACCTCCACAACTGTCAGTGCAATATGTAAATCCTGGATTATCTCTGGATTCTCCATCTAACTCATCTATTGTGCCTGAAATGTTGACTTTTTCACAATTATCATCCTTGCATGACCCTGATTTTGGACATCTTTTGACAGACTCATATTGCATAACATATGATCTGGTATAGTGAATGAGTCTTTTTTGGCATCCAAGGCTAATACTCTTTATCTCAATAACTAATTCTCCAATGGTTTCTCCTTGGTAAGTTTTTATGATCATACAAGACTCCTGTGCTTGAGGGCTCAAAGTCAGTCTTGTGACTTGATTAATTGTGCATTCCATGCTTCCATCTTGCAACATATTGCAAACTGATTGATCAGCTGTAAGTGTAATTGCTTCTGAACATGCATCAATTTCTCCAAGAGTGTGAAATATGATAAAAACAGACAATAAAATAGAAATAGAAATGTTCATATATGGTAGCTGCAATTTCCTTTGCCCTTTTTGCATTGTGTTAGATGCCTTGCCTGGTTCTTCTGCTTCTTCCATAGATTCAGGAGTTATAGTTGCCTCTATATTTTCGTGATGAGATTTATCCAAAGTATATACTGGCAGCACTGCAGAATAATATATCTTGTTTCTTATACTTTTGAATAATTTGTATAACATTTTCAAAGTAATAAACAAGCATTTCAACAATTCAGTTGAAGACTTGACCAGTAGAACCAATATCTTCAAAAGAATATAAATAGTGGTTGTGGAGAAATACAGCATCATGAATATCATCATCATTACTATACTTGTTGAGCATTGTGGATTTATAATCCTTTCTTGACAGAAGTAGCAGTCTACCATCTCACAGAATGGCTGACTTTGACATTGGATTCCAAAATTTTTGACAAGATATCCTTTTGACCATACTTTAACTTCAAAATCATGTTCTTTCATCATAATTTCAGGGGGAAAGTATATGCTTTCAGTTTGTTGAGGCATGCTTCTTTTGTAGCAAATTGGACCTGAGCATACCTCCAAAAAGTTTATATGATGATTCAGCTTTATTTGTATTCCACCCTTAATGCAATTAAGGTGGCATTTATTGCATGTTGGTGCCTTTTCTTCAACATCTTTGTCCACATAAATTCTGGCTTTTACTATTCCATATGCTTTCAGTGGAATTTGACCTTCATCAGTCACAAAATATGGAATGAGATGAAGAGGATAAAAGCAGAATTTGGTACCATCTTCTTTGCATGGATGATTCTCACAGTATGCTGGAGTGCCAGTGGGTTCACCTTTACCAATGCATTCATATTCATCTGATATCATTTGTCTCCACTGTATATTGAGTGTGTTAACAAATGCACTTCGTCCATCAAACATTTGTATTTGGTTCAGCTTCATTGTTTTTGGCTTGGGGTTGCAGCGTTCAGTTGGCTGCAAACTGCAAATACTAGGTTCATTTTCTTCTAACATCTCATCAACTGAACCTCTAATTGTTTTCTCAATTCCTTTGCCTGTGTGAGTAGTGCAATGCTTTGTCCAATTAGAACATTTGCACCAAACTCCACATGTGCCACCTCTTGTCAAAACATGAGAATGGTGTCGTTTCTTGCTTGTAATACAGCTTTTGTTTTGCCAACAAATATTTCCATTTGGCATTTGTCTAACAACAAGTCCAGTATTTACACAGTTATCAGAGTACAGCACTGAACCTTCTTTCTGTTCTATTTCAGTGCACTTAGTGGTCATGCATGGTTGTAGTAAGCACAAGAGAACTGTCAGAATAGTTGCAATGTTGGTTAGTGTGAAAGTATGTAGTCCTGTGCAGCCAAGCCCCTTCATACCTCTTTCAGTCAGTTGTAATGAGTTCACATGTTTACAAGGTGGAGTTTGAACTGGTAAGCACACCAGTTGGGCAATTCTATCTCCCTTTTTGAAATGGTGCAGTTGATCAGAGTCATTTTTTAGAAGTACTTGAATTTCTCCAGTGTAATCCTGGTCAATAATTCCAGCTACTGCTATAATGTTTTGCAGAGCCAGGCTTGATCTGGATTCAATCTTGAGAAAACAGTTGTCAGGTGCCTTTGCAGCAATTCCAGTTTTGCATTTGGTCACTGTACCTGGCAAGATGGATATATTGGTTGCTGTTGACAAATCATATCCAACACTTCCTTGAGTCATTCTCTTTGGTAATTGTCCTTTGGGATGCAACAATTGACATTCAATCATATTTGAATTGTTTGTCATTCCCTCTTGAAGTACATCTATTGCAACTGTTTGAGTTTGAGAGCTTCCAACTTCAATTGGATACATCATATTTATTGACCTTGTAAATTCTTTACCATTGGCAAGCACCTTTGCAGACCTTACTTTTCCATCTACTCCTGGGTTCAACTGTAATATTCTCCCAACTCTCCAAGAACCTCTGGGAATTAGTGGTTCTTCAAGCAAAACAATATCACCAACATTCGCATAGTCATGATGATGTACACGTGGTTTTTTGTGATCACTTTGAAATCGCTCTCTCATGCTCTGTAGATAATCTGTGTGCCATAGTTGCCAAAAATAGTCTAAAGATTTTTGAGATGTTCGCCATATGTTCAGCAGTTTTTCTTTTGGATCTCTTTGATTATCAATATATGCAGGATCACTATGATCCTCTTCAAGCTTGAAAGTTCCAATTTCTGCTCTTGGTAGTAGAAAATCAATGGGTCTCAATATTTGTGGGGAATTAATATCTTCACTGACATAAGTAATAGGTCTTGAGTTGACAACTGCTTCAACTTCACAGAGTAGAGTTATCATTTCTTCTTGACCTATTAGTTTTCTTCCAATGGCTTTCTTTAAACACCTTTTAGTGATTCCCACTAATCTCTCATACACACCACCCTTCCATGGAGAATATTCAGTTGTAAACTTCCAATCAATCTGCTTGTTAGAACAATAAGACATAAAATCTGGATCTGTTGCCAGAAATGTAATAGCATAGTCTATTGTTGATTTTGACAGCTTGAAGTGAGAAGCATTATCTGATAGTATATATTTTGGTGTCCCTCGCCTTGCTATAAATCTTCTAAGACAGTTGATGAAATGAGTGGTTGTCATATCAGTAACCAATTCCAAGTGAATTGCTCTAGTTGCAAAGCAAGTAAATAAACAGGCCCATATCTTGACCTTCTCTTTGTTTTTGTTGATCCACATGGGTCCAAAATAATCAATTCCAGTATAGGCAAATGGTGCTGATTGGCTTACTCTCTCTGAAGGAAAAGGTGGCATTATTGGCAGCTTATATGGCCCACCTTGATGTTTTCTGCAGGTGACACATTGCTGAAGAATCCTTCTGATTGTTGCTCTGCCATGTGGAATCCAGTAATCATTTCTCAATACTGCTAAGGTATGCAATACACCAGCATGATGCAGTTGATGGTGAGTGCTTTCAATCAAGAGCTTTGTGAGGTGATGTTTCTTTGAAAGCAACATAGGAAACTTTGCTTCTTTTGGCAAGTTGGCATTCATGAGTCTGCCATGACACCTTAGAATGCCAATATCATCTTTCTTGACACCAAGTTGGTTCACTAAATGGTGCTTCACTCCTTGCTGAAGAGCTAAAAAAATATCAGGAAATTCTTCCTCTTGCATCCACTTGACGGCTGCTAGTCGAGCCCATTTGATCTCTCCACACTGAATCAATCCATTCAGTTGGATGGCCAGGAACATTTTCTTCAGAAATGTGTTTGTGATTGTTTCAATGGGTCTTATACATTTCAAAAAACGCAAAAAGTAGACAATGGTGTTTATCAATCTGAAGATAGATGAGAATCGACTGAATGATATCATAGATGGCTGAATGGTCATCTCTTGAGTCATCATAGTTGTTGTTTCAGAGTTTAGAATCTGTTCCTCAGAAGTAATCTTAGCCATAACTTCTGGCATGATTGTTTCAAAATTTTCTTTGGGCCATTTTTCATATGACTGAATCATAAATTTAGGTCCTTTCCACCACAATTGGTTATCAAGCAATTCAGCAATAGTTGAACCACGAGATGCCAAGTCAGCAGGGTTTTGCTTTGTAGGAATGTAGCGAAACTCTGTGTCTTTGCAGCTCTGAATTTCTTTTACTCTATTTCTCACAAAGACTGACAGTCTTTTTTGAGAGGACACCCAATGTAAAGCACACTGAGAATCAGAAAACAGAATGGTATTTTGAATCTTGATTTGTAGATGTTTTTGGAGGAATCTTGACATTCGGCAACCAATGAGAATTGCCAGAAGTTCCAGTCTTGGTAAAGTAATTTTGTGTGGTGCCAGTCTAGTCTTGGCAAACAAGAAGTGTGAAGTCACCTGTGGTTGGTCATTCACTTGCTGTGAGCTTCTCAAGTAAACTACTGCTCCATATGCTAAAGCTGAAGCATCTACAAAAACAATCAATGAATTGCTTGAATTGTCTAAATTGTCCTTCAGAAGCCTATCAATAGTAAACTTGTTCACATCTTTTAGATTCTTGGTAATAGCATTCCATTCATTACATAGTTGATTTGGTATCTCTTCATCCCATTCAAGCTTTTGTTTCCATAGTTTCTGATATAGCAGTTTACCCAAGAGATGAGTGGGTGCAAGGAATCCAACAGGATCAAACAATGCAGCAATAGTTTGCAAAACCATTCTTTTTGTAGGGTGATTAGTAGAAATCAACTGCTTGATTGGAGAAAGTTTAAGTGCATCAGTATTAGTATCTATATTACTAAAGCACAATGTCTGTCTGTCTGTCTGTCTGTCTGTCTGTGTGCAACGCAGCCCAGAGAGTTGTGCTGGATGGATTGAGCTAAAATTTTGTATGAAGCTGCCGTGGGAAACTTCACCGTCATTTAAGGGCCGGATTTGCGATAGCTACCGTAATTCGTGAGTTATGCAAATTGCGCATACGTGTTTGATCGAATTTGAGAATTCAGTGTCAATTCTGCTTGGGATATATGTAATCGACCGTGCTGATCACGAATATCACATCCGTTTTCCAGTGCGATACCGTAATCGCGAGATACGACGCATTGAATATGCAAATTGCGTTTGATCGAATTTGAGAATTCAGTGTCAAATCTGCTTGGGGTGTATGTAATCGACCGTGGTGATCACGAATCTGGCATTCGTTTTCCAATCTGCTGCAGTAATGACAAGATATAGCATTATCCTTTTCTACAGTAGTATGACTGTTTGTTGGTTCTGTCTGCAATGCAGCACAGAGTTCTGCTGGATGAGCTTGAGCTGAAACTTCTTTGTATGAAGCTTGCTTCGCGCATTTTACCATCAAAATAAGAGTGGCACTACTGAAGCTATCGTAATCCATGCGTTATGCAAATATAAATGAATTATATGATAATACAGCACATTTTATGCGTGCTTCTGACTTATCAGAAGTGTTTAGAAAACAGTTCTGTACAGATCAATGGTGTAGTGCCTATGATGTCCGTTACTTTTCTGGAGCTCCTGGGATCAAACCTCTGCCATAAGAATACTTGTAACTTTTTTGTTTATAACTTTTTTGTTTTGCACGTGTTTATGCTATAAAAACTTGAACTTTTTATTATTTTTTACTTTGTTTTACAGGTGTTAGCGCTATAAAAACTTGTATCACATGCACATGCACGCACGCACGCACGCACGCACGCACGCACGCACGCACGCACGCACGCACGCACACGCACTGGACATGGACAGCGCACGTACGCACATGCACGCACGCACGCACGCACGCACGCACGCAAGCACGCACGCACGCACGCACTCACGCTCATTGACACGGACTCTCTCACGCACATGCACGCACGCACGCACGCACGCACGCACGCACGCACGCACGCACGCACGCATGCACATGGACGTGGACACGTGCATGCACGCACGCGCACGCTCGATCGCACGCACGCAAGCAGCACACACGCACAAAAACACTGACACACCCACGTACGCACGCACGCACGCACACACGCACGCACGCACGCACGCACGCACGCACGCACGCACGCACGCACGCACGCACGCACGCACGCACGCACGGGCTCGCGAGTGGGCGCACGCACGCATGCGCGTGTATGTGTTAGCGTTTTAGTTGTGCGTTGTTTTAGTTTTTCTTGGCATTGAGCACTGATCGTCGACGCATTAAACGTAATAAATGAAATATTGTGGTGCGTTTTGCCCGGTCCAATGGCCCAATGAACTTGGATTTCCCCGAAAAAGAAAACGGCTGAAAACAATTGATGCGTCCGCGTCCGCTGCTGCGTCCGATAAAAACTTTCTTAATTTTAGGCTTTGCTTAGGCTTAGTCGAGACCTTGCTTAGGCTCATGCTTTGGCTTTGATTTGGCTTAGGCTTATGCTTCGCTTAGGCTTAGGCTTAGGCTTAGGCTTCGCTTAGGTTTCGGACGCAGGACGCGGACGCAACAATTGTGCTTTGCCAAAAAAAGACGACGTAAGGAAGACACAAGCCCAAGCCCGCCGAAAACCGCCCGCCCACGGCGCGCTGGAATGGAATCGGAAGCGTCGGTCCGCGATCCTAGCTTAGACCAGGTCCAAAGGCCTTGCGCCTGCAGATCAAGGTGCATGAACATACATATGTGAGCAATCATGCAGATTACAAAAAGCCTATTATTATTAGCTGACTCTGAAGGGCTGATTAAAACAATTAGCCTACTGCCTATATGGGATTTATGGTGTGTCTGCTCAAGATGGTATAGTGCCTAATTTTTACTATCGAATGTAATGACTGGAGATGTAATGACGCAAGAATAAAGCGTTACAACAAAAAAGGTGAAATGTTTTCCTGCATTGCAGAAGTGCATTGGTTGCATTGGTTGACTTCCTTTGGCTTTTGCTGCAGCACTTTACAGATTCGTCATTGTTGTTTTTAAACTGAGCATTCACAGCATCATTTTATGACACATTGTATTGATGATGAGTCACTACTGAGGACATGAAAATATTGATAATGAATCACTCTGAGCACGTTTTTAATGATGAATGACAAATGACAAAAGAGATGAAAGGTTTCTCAGATATAGCAAAATCTCTGCCTATTCTCGCCCCCAACCCCCCATTGGTCATTGAGCTGCTCGACCTTTTGGGGGCCTCTGGGCGATAAACTATTTTCGGGCTCTCCCATTCTCTCCAGCCCCCCTCCCCCCCCCCCCGTGCACCGGTTCATGGTCTCCTTTGTGTGCGCGTTTTGTGCATGTTTCGGATTGTTCGTGCTGGGTTGCGAGAGCAAAACGTTTTTGAACATACATTGTACAACACACACAAACAGACACACCGAAAAGCCTATGCTCTCCCCCCCCCCCCACCACATAGCATCACCACAGAAAATAATACAAAACTTCTGCAAATGAGTCTCAGCGCATGTCTCCAATTTACGTCATCGGTGTGTTGATATGAAATTTATTTAAAACAGAGTGGGTGTTACAAGCATTTCTTTAGTATTCATGCAAATGCGTTGGTTGACATGCACTGGCTTTGGTTGACCTGTATTCCAACACTTTGCAGTTTCATCATTGCAGTGCTTCATCATTGTACAAATGAGTATTCTCAACATTATTTTATTTCATGAGACAAATTGATGTTGAACCACTTTGGAGAACTTTGCAAGCAGGAGTCCTGAGTTGAAGCGGCTAGTTCCACAAAATTCCCAGAACTTTAACTTCCTTTGCAGTCACCATATCATTTTCTGCAATTTGTTCACGAAATTCTGTTGAATTTGTTGTCCACTCCCTCAGATTGAATGATCCTTCAGAGAACAATTGCTTGGCTTCCTTATAAATTTGAATAGCTTTGGCAACTGATGAGGCACCAGTGATGACATTGTCTACATAGATTTCTGCAGCAATTTGGTCTCTAATTTGGTTGTCCTTCAGGGAATTATGTTTCTTCAAGTGATGCTTGACTGTTGCCGCAAGCAGAAATGGGCTACTAATTATTCCAAATGGTACACGACAAAATCTATATATCACTAAATTGTGTTGTGTTGCTGGTTCATTCAAATCCTTTATCCATAGGAACCGTGTGACATCTCGCTGGTCTTCATGAAGACCAACTTGCAAAAAAGCTTTTTCAATGTCAGCTACTACTGCAACCTTTCTGATTCTGAAGTTCAGGAGAAGGCCAAGCAAGTCTGGTAGCATTACTGGGCCTTTCAGTAAACATTCATTCAAGCTGTTGCTTTGTGCAGATGATTTGGCAGAAGCATCATAAACTATTCTGACCTTGGTTGTTGTTTTCTGTGGAGTTATAACTGCATGATGAGGAATATAATGTACTAAAGTTGACAATAGCTTTCCTTTAGCTTCTTCAATAATTCCTTTATTTAATTGATCTTTAAATATTTCATCATATTTCATCAGTAGAGTCTTATCTCTACTGAGCCTTTTCAACTGTGACTTCAATCTGTTCAATGAAAGATGAAAATTATCAGGTAAATCTGGTGTAGTTGACTTCCAAGGAAATGACACATAGTATCTACCATCATCCTTCATCTGTATAGTTGAATTAAACTGTTCAGTTGCAGAATCATCATCTTTGATACTTGGATCATCCATAATTCCAATAGTTTCCAAAGACATAAAATCTTCAACTGAGGGGAAGTGTTGATCCACTCCCAATCGCATCACAGTGACAGACGCAGCACTGCTTTCATTTGAGGTGAGTTCCTCTGCAAAATCTTGGGACTCAAGCCCAGTGAGAAGGTATCCTACCTTTGACGGCAGCAAAAATAGACCAGAAGGCAGATGAATACGTTGTTTTGTTTCAAGAATATCCCAAACACATCCATTCCCAATGAGAATATCAGGTTCAAAATTATCAGACATAGTGCACAGAGGGTGTGCAAGCTGTGAAGGAGGTATCTGTGACATATATGCCATATCCTGTGGGCTTAAATTGCCCTTGCAAATGTGCTGAGTTAAATGTGGTAACACATTTGCATCCAAAGAGAGGAAAGTACCATCATTCATCTTGATGGCAAAACTGACAATATAGCTGTCCACTGACTTTGGTTTGATAGAATTGAATACATTCAAAGAAATGGCATCTGGCCCTAGAGAGGGTAATTGTAGCTTGTCAGCTAGAGATTTCTTTATAAAATTGCGTTGACTAGCACAGTCCAATAGTGCAGTAGCAGAAACTTCTTGGGTGTCATGTTCATCTCTAGTGATTTTCACTGTTGCAGTAATGAGCATTGCATTTCCCCCTCTGTGTTTTTCTATGGAATTAGTTGCAGCATTAACAGATGCAGCATTGCAGGTAGCATTCTGGCCCTCATAATCTTCAGGTTCTTCAACAATTGACTGACTGTTGGTTTGAATAACATGTTGAGTAGAGGAAGGCTTATAGGTAGTCCTCTTTTGATTATAAGGTTGAGATATAGGCTTTGGAATTCGCTGAGCCTGCATACTCATGGTTGGTGATTGCTTTGGAGCTATCATCTTCATCTGTGGTGGAGCTGCAATAGGATGTCTGATCTGTCTTTGGAAATTCTGTTGGAATAAAGATGGACATAGCATAGAGTGATGATGATGAAATCTATTGCAAAATCTGCATGATCCCTTTGAAGGACACTCCATAATCCTGTGAAATGGCTTGGCACAATTGTAGCATATCTGAAGCTCTCTGACACGCTGTGTTCTGCTCTCCAATGTTGGATACATCTTGCAGTCAGTCCCATAGTGTTGTCCTTGACATAATGGACAAGTTGCATAATTTTGCTGTTGAGACTGTTGGCTCTCTCTTGTAATAAATGGTTTTAGAAATCTTCTCGAACCAGAAAAGGTAGTAGCCATAGTAGTAGTGTGCTGAGAGTTTGACTGCCATCTTGGAGTTGAAAAACGTGGAAATCGTTGCATGGTACCATGCTGCACTTGCTGTATATTGAATCTGGGAGAGCGCCCAATTGATGGATTGTAAAATCGTGGTTGCATAGCAGGACGGAATGGTTGACTAAATCCAACTTCCTGTTGTGTGTTTATTAAATCATTGAGGGCTTTACGCAGGCTTGTTACGGTCCATTCATGCTCACTAGGTAAACGATATGCCTCTTGCAAACGCTGCTTTACAGAAGGAGGCAGTTTCTTAATGACAAGAGCAGTAATAGACAATTGATTCACATCTTCATTCAAGGCCTCAAGTTGGCGCAGTGTTTTATCTAATTCCTCAACAAAGTGCAGAAGCTCTCTGGGATTAGAAGTTGATACAGGTTTTAGATCTTGAAGTTTATTGTGAAGCATTTGTTTAATCCTTTGATCATTACCATACTTGGATTTCAAAACACTCACAGCCTGGTCATAGTTGGCATTGTTCACAGCAAATCCTTCAATTGCACTAAATGCTGGTCCTTTGACTAGAGAACGTAAGTAGGATAATTTTTGCACATTTGGTATTGGTTGAGTATGTATACTGGCTTCAAATGCATCCCAGAATGTACTCCAGGTCAGTGGGTTGCCCAGAAATGGTAATAATTCTATTTTTGGTAGTTTCACATTGTTATATGCCTGTGCTTGGTATTGTTGTGGTTGTTGGCTAACTTGTGATATTGCTTGTTGTTGGCCCAAATGGTGATATAGATCAGTATCTATCTGATGCAATATGATATTGTATAGGCAAATCCTTTCCTTGGCTTTGTTTATAACATCTATATAGTTGTCACTGTCCTTTGTGGTATGTGCATATTGTTCTTCTTCAGTTTTCTTATCTGTACTATTAAGTCTGTTAATTAGTTGAATCCACTCACTGTGACAGTTTTCTAGTGTTGCAATTGTTGTTGTAAGGCGCTCCTTTTCAAATAGTGTATTGTTTTTATGATGATGCAGAAGCTCTGCATTCTCTGCTGGCCCTTTTGATGTATCCACTATAGGTCGTGGATCGCACCATTCTTCTAGCAGTTTTATAGCCCGTGCTTTTGTCAGACCAATCTGTCTTCTAATGGGCCCAGACATGTGTAGTGCACATGTAGAGTAGCTTGAACGTTTGGGCACTGTTGGAGTAGGGCCGTTGGTCGCTTCGCCACTTGTTGCAGCTCAAAGTAGATGCTGCCTTTGCTTTGTTTCTGCTACTGCTGCTGCTGCTGCTTTATTTGCTGCTACATAGTGAGAAGAACAAGAAGTACCCCAAAACACCCACAAAAGCGTATATGAGCGAACCCAAATTACCAATTCAAAACAAGTCAAAGTGGCACTTACACCTACGCAAACACCACAGAATAAAGGCCCCTACTTACCTAGACCAAGGATAGAATAAATCAAATGCATGACTGTCACAACAGGCCGAGCCGCGCCTGGGTGGTGGGCGGGCTGGGCCGAGCCGCGCCTGGGTGGTGGGCGGGCCAGGCCGAGCCGCGCCTGGGTGGTGGGCGGGCCGGGCCGAGCCGCGCCTGGGTGGTGGGCGGGCCAGGCCGAGCCACGCCTGGGTGGTGGGCGGGCCGGGCCAAGCTGCGCCTGGGTGGTGGGCGGGCCAGGCCGAGCCGCGCCTGGGTGGTGGGCGGGCCGGGCTGAGCCGCGCCTGGGTGGTGGGCGGGCCAGGCCGAGCCGCGCCTGGGTGGTGGGCGGGCCAGGCCGAGCCGCCCCTGGGTGTTGGGCGGGCCCGGCCGAGCCACGCCTGGGTGGTGGGCGGGCCAGGCCGAGCCGCGCCTGGGTGGTGGGCGGGCCGGGCCGAGCCGCGCCTGGGTGGTGGGCGGGCTCGGCCAAGCCGCCCCTGGGCGGTGGGCGGGCCGGGCCGAGCCGCACCTGGGTGGTGGGTGGGCCAGGCCGAGCCGCGCCTGGGTGATGGGCGGGCCGGGCCGAGCCGCGCCTGGGTGATGGGCGGGCCAGGCCGAGCCGCGCCTGGGGGGGGTGGGCGGGCCGGGCCAAGCCGCGCCTGGGTGATGGGCGGGCCGGGCCGAGCCGCACCTGGGTGGTGGGCGGGCCGGGTTGAGCCGCGCCTGGGTGGTGGGTGGGCCAGGCCGAGCCGCGCCTGGGTGGTGGGCAGGCCGGGCCGGGCCTGAATCTCCAGGCCCGTTTCGTTCTCTAGCGTCTACTATACATGGTATACAGGCGGCTTTGCAGGGCTGCGGAGCGCAATCATGCTCCACCGCTCCATCATCTGTTTTCTCCTGCTGGCTGTCTCCGCCACCGTCTACTCGTCGGCCTACACATTCGCCAGGCCGGCGCAGGAGCGCGGCCGGTTCAATCCCGGCTCGGGGCTCTTCCGGAGCCCCTTCGGCCAGTACCGGTTCCAACCGGAATACCGGTTCGGTAAGAGACTTTCGAGTGGGCAACTCCACAGCCAAGACGACAAGAAAAACTACGCGGTTGGCTTGCGCTAGCCCCCTACACGTTCATCTTTTGCAAGCAGTGGATACGGCAAAATGACAGTAACTCTCCTAATGCACTACATTCTGACTCCAGTGTTACATACCTAGGGTTAGGTACCATCCTCTCCTCTCCTTGCCTTAGAGCGCTGTTGTTGGTGGAGTTCAACCAACCAAAGTAATTTTTCAGTCAAAATTGTACAGCGTGAGAATGAATGTTTCCAGTCAAAGCTCGTGCATATCGCAGGGGGGGGGGCTAAATATGGGGATGGGTGGGTAATTATACGGCCTACGGTATTTACATTTACAGTGGGGCACTATTTGAGAATGTATACGCCAACGTGACGTATACATCAAAATGTGGTCGGTCCGCTGGTCGTACAGTATATGATAATACAGTGTGCCGATCAGGCTTGGGTAAAAAAATTTTTTTCATTTTATTGTTTAAATAAAAAAAATGTTTTTTCTTTTAAGTTTTTTTATTAAATGTTCTCAGAGACCGTTTTGGACGTCAAATCAATGTTGCAGAAGGTGTTTTAAGCCTAGTAGAGCGTCAACAACAGCGAACTAAGACTTTAAAAGCCTTTTAAAGTGCATTTTAATCAACTTTTTACTACTGATAGGTTTTTTTATTGAGTCGGACTATGACTGTCCAGACTTGGTTTGACAGCCTCCAGGACACCTCCAATAGTGCTAATTATGGTTACCTATATAGCTCTTTCAGGCTGCTACTAAGTAGGTATATAGCGTTTAAACGCACTAAAACGGTCGTTTTTGCCTATTTTTGAGCACTTATTGGACGATTTTGACAACGTTTTTTTTAATATAAAAAAAAATTTTCCAGTTTTTTTATTTTGCCCAAGCCTGGTGCCGATAGCGACTTGACACGTGCGCAAACCAACCTTGCGAAGATTTTGCAACAATACTTGGAAAATATGCGCGGCGACAATCAACAAGACAAGACCGCGGCCAAAGCGCCGAAACCAACAGGTACCTAATACCACAGTTAAAGAAAAATCGCGCCATTACAAAAAATTCACACATGCGTTGTATTACGTTCAATTTACTGTAGCCGCTGAGCCGTTAGCGGGTAAGACGAACGGACTTCTTAACGGTTTTCAGACAAATAACCGAACGACGGCGAACACTAACATTCGCCGTATGAATAATCTAATACATAGAATGTCTGGCATCTCTTCATTACATTGTAGCACGGCGTACCGTTCTAATTTGAACATACCGTAGCTAGTAAATTTGCATATACGTTCGCTCAGTTGTACACCAAATTCTCCCAAATAGACGTTGAAAATGAAATGCCCCATATTATACATACCTACCTATTGTGCCTTCAACTGCCTTTTGCCTATACAGGTACGGTAAGGACGTAGCGTTGCATGTGTGCTTTCGTTGTGACAAATGCGTACATAGAGTTGTCAAATTCCTAAGAAACTGATACATGTTCATTGTTTTTATTCGCGTGCGCGTCATGGCAGACATCGACTGTGGAAGTGTACTTTTTTAAAAACGAAATCCTCCGCCCATATCCCAATTCAGTTTGTACATTCAGTGGTCACGGACAAAAAGGACACTGCCAAGTCGGTTTGAGAAGCGTACGCACACGCACAGACACGAGCGAATCGGCGAGGGGGCGGTGTGACTGTGATCGATCGCTGTCAGAGAGACTCACACAAGGCAGGCGCGATTTCTTTGCAGAACCGTGAATAGAATCATGTGACTGACGGCAGCAGGCATCCCCATAAACCGGATAGACTACGGCATAGAGAACAAATGAACAATGTTGCGCGTGCATGCGTATACTTTGTACCTTTGGGACAACAATGTGACCCCCAGCTTTCACAAGACGGAAAATCTCTTGCAGTAAAAATTGGCACTTTGTAGCGTTTCCGGTCATTTTCCCCAATACCGTCTAGGTCTATTGTCTGTGCCTGTAGCTTTATGGTTGTTGTGGCGGGCCAGGGGAAGGGGGAATGGACCCCTTCCCCTCCCGAGAATTGAAAACTGGTGGATACCCTTCCAAAATGGGTAAGAAATTCTGGATCCGCCGCTTGTTGCTGTAGGTTGTAAATTCTCTTCATTACGGAGCAGAGCATATAAACTTGCTCCAGGCATTATTTCAACCTCGCCCAACCCGCCCGAAGGTGCAATATTGGAACGGGGTGGGGTACCGACGCCAGGTTCACTGTGTATATGGTAGGGTTAAACGCACGCACGCACACGCGCGCTTGTCAGAAGTTCAATAGTAGACAGTGACACCGCATTTACGACGACACATCAGAAGGGGGCGTGCTTCTTGCACGTGCGCACGCAGCCGCAGCAAAAGAGGAAGCGAAGGAACTTCCAACAACAGCCAGTCGCGGTCTCGTCCTCCCAAAACTCCTTCGCCAACAGCGCCGACTTCTCCGACCTGAAGGAAGACAATGTTCGATGTTCGAGTCGAAGTCAGGAGCGTATCTTTGCTTGGGCAGCGTATGGCTTACTGGTAGAGAATCGGCCTCTTGCGCGCACGGTTCTGGGTTTTTAAAATTCTTGATGGATCCACTTGATTGAGCACTTCCCTTTCGAAGGATTTTCTCGTGCTGTCGCTGCCCTAGATTACAGATGGCGCTCCTTTTAATGTCTGGCTAATTATGCGCCTTTAGACGGGAAGGCGTCATGGAGATGGGTATGCTATATTGACCATTAACGGCCTCCTAGCGTTGCCCCTACTCCAACAACAACACCAAGGAGCGGAACTTGGAAATGCCCACTTCGCTTTCGCTTTCGCCTTTTTGCGCTTCGCATTCGAGCGCCGCTCCGGCGGCGCCTGCGTCGCTTGGTCGACCATTCGGACCGTTTTCGTTTGCACCGTCCTGTCTTCGCATTTTGCCGCTTGCGTACTACCGCTCTCTAAAGTTTCAACTGTCAGTGCCAGGTTTTTAGCTAAGCCAGAATTTCGACGCATCTCCATCATCCTCCACTAGATAGGTAGGTATGCAATTGCAACAACCGACGTTTTTGCAGTTGCACGGATTTTACAGAGCCGGGGTGCATGTTGAAGCAGCAGAGTTCCAGGGTGGTTGCTAATTTTTGCTAATAAAGGAAGGCGGGGGGGGGGGCATGGATGGTGCGGTGCAGCCCTTCATATGCATGGAACAAGCTCACATTCCAACGAATGCCTACAGATCGTCCAAAAACCAAAATAGGAAAAAAAACCGCATCAAATCGCTCTTCGGTAAAAACAATTCTCACGCAACAACCATCAAAACGCGAAGTTCCCCCACCCTGCTGTAGTTGGTCGAATCCCAGGGGCGCAAGTACCGCCACCGACAACCTGCGCGCAGCACCCGGCATCGGCGTGCTAGCTTCGTACAGCTGGATCACAATCTACCCCTCTGCTCGTATAACAACAACGTGTGCGCGTGCAGCCGGCGTGTAAGAACGGAGAAAGATGTACACACAGACACACGACACTGCGAAAGGACACGAGCAAATGCTGTGTAACTTTGCAGCGCCTAGTGGAGAAAATTACATTGCGCTACAACAGCGCGGAGACATTACAACAGCACAACACAGTGGGCGCTGGAAGAACAATGCGCCGCGAATTGAGTACCCCAAACAAGCGGGCAGCGGATGGCCTAGTGGCAGAGAATCCGCCTCTTGCGCGCACGGTTCTGGGTTCGATTCTTGGAGGACCCCGATTCTTGGAGAAAAGGAAAATTTCGCTATGTCCAATCCACGCACTTGCCTGTGCTGTCGCTGCACTCTAGATTGCGGAGGGCGTTCTTCCGAATGTATTTGACGGCACTCGTCGCTAGTGCCTCTACACAGGAAGGCGTCTTAGAGACGGTGGGTTATGGACAGTCTCCTAGCGGTGCCCCTAATCCAACAACAACAACAACAACCTAAATAAACACTCCAATGGCATACCTGTAACTGGGGGGGGGGGGTTGGGGGCCCCGCAGAATTTTTCAACCACCCCCAATCCTCCCCCGCCAGAATTTTCCCAAGGGATTTTCACTCTTTCTAAAACGATAAAAGTGAGTAAATGTTGGTGACCAGTGTAAAAAAGAAAAATACTCGTAATACTTGCAAAACCTACAGTCTGCATTGCGCTGTGTGAACAACATGGCGCTCGCACGCACACTTTCAAAGCCATGGCAACAAACTGTTCCAAATTAAATCACCGCAACAATAAACAACAAAAAAAAAACAAAAAATACACAAACACCATTAAATATTTTGCTTGGTTTAACCTTGAGCGAGTGCAGTATTCCCTAAAGCTCGCCTCCACCTCTTAATTTCGGCCCCTTTGAAAGCAGCGACTTTTTCTGCTTATTTTTATTCGCAGTTTCCTTTGGATTTTTCTGCTTATCCGCATCTGTTTTTCTGTATGGATTGACGAAATCCGACCTTTTCTGGATCAGACCCAGTTCCTGAGAAGCCATGTCAAGAGCCATAATTGAAGGTTCATCGTAAAAATTCGATTTGATGGCGAAATCAAAGGCCCAGTTGAAAATCTCTCGGTATTTCGAAGTTTTTCGATAAAGGGCCAAAGTGATTTC
This sequence comes from Paralinhomoeus sp. GSCO2_6, assembly GCA_030248085.1. NCBI lineage: Eukaryota > Metazoa > Nematoda > Chromadorea > Monhysterida > Linhomoeidae > Paralinhomoeus > Paralinhomoeus sp. GSCO2_6. The sequence continues at coordinate 123,355 of JASAMY010002002.1, forward strand.
CGGCAGACGAACGGCCAAATCCGCGAAAAAAGCGGCATTTTCCAGAATCTGAAAAATACATATCGGGTCAACGAACTGAATAAACTGAATAAGACACTGGCCAATCAAAATTGCGGTTTCTCCGTTGCCTCATATGAAGCCGCTGAAACATTTCTCTGAGCTTACAAATGCAAATGTCGCACGCACGCACGCAACGGGTTTTTGCTCGGGGGAGCCAATTCTTGCACCAAGTAGCGTAAGAGCAGGTTATGGCAAACCAACGCTGAGAAGAACTGAAAAATACGCAATTTTATCAATCTGAAGAGGAGAAAACTGTAGAAGGGGGGGGGGGGGGCCGGAGCAGAATGCCGACTGTGGTGGGGGGGGGGGGGGACAACACTCGCCACCATATCGTAATTCACACCACCACATGGAACGCACAAGAAATAACGCACAACAGAGAGACTATCTCTGAGGGCCGTCGCAGCGGCGTTTTCTGCGCCGGGAAATTTGTCGCCGAATTTGTAGTTGGCACTTTCGACGTTCGCTCGCGCCGCGGTCAATGACTGCAAATTTCGAGCGATATTCAAAATTGAAGCTATTTAACTAAATTGGGTATTCCTTGCGGTGCGACTGAGCAGTTTCTGCAATTTGGAACGGGGAATATTCGAATAAATTCCCAATCCCATTATTGCCCGTACTTTTAATTTCTCGTTTTTCTTTTAATTCTAACCTCAACTTTTGAAAGAAAATAATAATATCGGAACATTTGTCCACCTTGTGCATGCCCTTGAGCAAGGCGTCGATCATATCGTACTGTTTTAGAGCGTCCTCTATTTCCATAATCACTACGGTAGCGGCCAAATGCTCGGCGCGTCGCACTTTCAGCAACTTCTGGTCTAAAAAAAATACGTAAATATACTGCACGTACATTGTGATTAGCGCTGTGTGCAATTACCCACACCCCTTTTCTTCGGGGGGGGGGGGGGTGTTTGTTGGCGTATGTGTATACTGGGCGTGCGTCGTGCGGCACCCCCCAACCCTCCATGGAAAATTAGACCCGTCCTAAAACCTAATGAAACAATTAACGCACAGGCGGCTAAATAAAGGGTTTACGGTAACTACAACACACAGACTAACATGAAAACTCACAAATCACGAGATTTCTATCATTTTCCTGGGGAATTTCGCCATTTTTCGTATTTAACTTAGCGTCATTTGAGGCGCCTGCAAATCCGCACATCAACAAAACGCTATACGCTTGCTCGAAACCAAATTTCATTACAAGTCGCATCTTTTACGGAGCATTTCCAGCATATATAAGAAAGTGAACCTGAAAAATAAAACATGCACACTGTACAAACATGTACGAGTACAAGTATTGCTACAAAAAAAGACGAAATAGATTTGGAAATAGACGTATCAACAAAAAATGTTTCATTCGGCTGATAAATAGATAAATAAGACGATACATACCACTAATTCCAGGCGTTGACTAAAACACACACCTAACACACCCAACACACCTGAAGGCTTAGACTTAGGTTTAGGTTTTCGCTTAGGCTTCGCTTAGGCTTCGCTTAGGCTAAGGCTTTGCTTAGGCTGTTGCTTACACTTAGGTTTTGTTTTAGGCTTAGGCCTAGGCTTCCGCTTAGGCTTAGGTTTTCGCTTAGGCTTATGCTAGGCTTAGGCTATAAATTCGCACTAGGTGTGTTGGGTGTGTGTTTTATGTAACGCCCTAATTCCACCACAAAATTTCCACATAAAACCAAATGCTTCGATAATTACATTACCGTATTCCACCATTCGCATTTCAATTATAAAAATAAAGATACGTGCAAACGTTTCAACCACAAAATACAGCTACAACCACTGTTTTCTTTCGCTTTCGACAACATTTACTGTACGAACAACAGAGACAAAGACACGCACAATACAACAGCAGAACTTAAAAAGTCGCAAAAACAACTTAAAGAAAGGACAGGAGCCTAGAAAAATGATGGTTGGTAGGTGCTGCCAGTCAGATCGGGTGAAAAGTTGCTGTTTTTCGTCAGTGTTTCGCTTTTTTCTTGGCCGGGCCCGAATTCGCCCCGCCACCTCCTGCGCGCTTGGCTGCCGACTGCGGTGTCTGAAAAAAAATGAGCAAATTCATTTCAATTCAAATAATAATTACGCAAAAAATCATGAGCAACGGTGGGGCGCATACGCACACACACACACACACACACACACACACACACACACACACACACACACACACACACACACACACACACACACACACACACACACACACACACACACACACACACACACACACACACACACACACACACACACACACACACACACACACACACACACACACACACACACACACAGACACACACAGACACACACACACACACACACACACACACACACACACACACACACAGACACACACACAGACACAAACACACACACACACACACACACACACACACACACACACACACACACACACACACACACACACACACACACACACACACACACACACACACACACCTTGCTGTTGGCCTTTCCCTTGGCGACGGTCTGTCCGAACGCCTCGCACATCTCCTTCTCAATGAGCGTGATCAGCGTGTTGCAGCGCCGTTGCAGCTCCTGTGCGTGTGCGTGTACGTCTGTTTGTCCGTTTGTGCGTGCGTTGGTGCGTTCGTTTGCGTGTGCGGGCCGCTTCTATGATCGCGGGGGCCTCTCTCTCTCTGGTCACAATCGACCGCTGCGCAAATGCGAGCCAGTCAGCCCGATCCTGGGGCATACCTGTAACCGGGAATTGGAACTGGGGGGGGGGGAGGAGGGTTCCAGCGCTTTCTGGAGGGGGTGGTGGGTGGGGTGAAAAACTGGCGAACGGGGGGGGGGTCTGGGGATGAAGAAATTGGTACCTTTTTTATCGATTTTTCAGTCAAAAATGCACTGTAAAAACCCTAGAATAGGTACTTTTTAGTCAAAATACACTCCAAATAACGCAATATAGGTACTTTTTGGTGGATTTTTGCTCAAAAACACTGTACCAGAGACATTTATTTTTCATTGAAGTAGCTATGATAAAGTTCCTAAAAATTCTGGGGGGAGGGAGGGAGTTGGGGAGGGTGTGGCTAGGTCAAACCTGGGACCTGGGGGGAGGGAAACCCCACCCCAGTTACAGGCATGTCCTCTGGGGGGGGGGCTGGCTTGGCTCCCCCAACGGGCCGGAATTGTCGTGCGCGTTCGTGCGTGCGTGCGTGCTGACCATGGCGGTGCGGGACTTGATGAACCAGTCGAAGCGGAACTGGGGCGCCTGTCGGACCGCCTGGCGCACCTCCTCATAGACGTGCTCGTTGTCGAAGCCCAACTTGTGCACCATGCACACCATGAATCTGTAGACGGAGAGAGAACTAACTGTACACTGCTACTACAACTCATACTGTATATATTCTCCAATAGAAGACCCAGGAGTACTAACCATTGTTTCAGCTCATTTGGCTTAACCCGGGGCACTACTGTAAGGGGCTCTTGGTACAACTCAAGAGCTTACGGTAGCTGAAACGGAGGGGGAGGGGAGGGCAGAAAAACGGTAGAAAGGGCTGAGAAGTAGAACTTTCCTACTTGTCAAAAATGTGTCAAAATAAATTGAGTGTTTTTTGGCGCTGTTTTCGGAGATTTTGACGATGGCAGAACACTAAAACTAACACTGTTCCGACCAAAAACGCTTTATTTAGGAGCAATTATGAGGTAAAATTGCCCCATTCTGGACACATACCTCTCCTTGGACCTCTTCAATATGTCCATTCAAGTTTGAGGGGGGGGGGGGGAGGGGGGGGGGGGGGCTTCGCCCTGAGGAAAAAAAGCGCGCCCACCTGTCCTCCTCCTCAGTGTAGTTCTTGCCCTTGTTGGTGCCGTATTGGATGCGCAGCTGGTGGAAGGGCGCCTTGTAGCGAGCCACCTTCAGGTCCAGCGCCTTCTTCACGCTCTTACGACGCTCGATGCGAGCCTCGCCTGTATTGAGAGTGAGTGCGTGCGTGCGCCAGTGCGTGCGTTCGTGCGTGCGTGCGCGCGCCAGTGCGTGCGTGCTGCACGCACTGCCTGCATGCGCGCGCACACAGGAAGTTCCAATGGCCAGTCCAAAATGCATACCCCCCCCCCCCCCATCTCTTCAAAGAAAGTTTTCCAAGGCAAAAGCGAAAACAGCAATGTCGTCATTGGCCAACCTTCGTATCGACGTAAACAACGAAACACAAACAGCCACGCGGCACGCACCTATCCGATCCGACCCAACACCTGCCACAGTCGTCCCACTCTAATCAACTCCCCCCCCCCCCCCCCCCCCCCCAGGTATGCGTATGTTCTGGATTCTACTCCAGTAAGGATTCCACGTAAGGATTCCAATCAAGCTAGATCGTTCGCGGCGCCTACTTTATCACCTCTTCCCCGCGCAATCGCCAAATTGGAGCCAGTCCGAGAATTACATTGGCCATATTTACTCGCGAGTGAGTTAGTGCGCTGTAGTCACGCTCCGTGTCATGTTTAGACTCTCCTTCTCACCTTTTTCTATAAGCCCAAGAACCTTGTCGCGGTCCGCCAGCTCGTCCAGTCTTTGCCAGAAGACGCGGGCGTAGTCGGCCACCTCCTGCTCGCTCTTGCCCTCGACCTCCTTGCAGACGGCAGCCAACTCGCGGCGACCCCATTTCTCGTTGGCCTGGAACAGCGCTGGCGTGCATTTCTTTCTGAAAGTGGGTAGAGGCGCCAGCAGCATCCCACCCCCCAAAACGTTTTAGTTTCATTTTTCATCCGGTCCACACACGCATGTAGAACACGAGACCGAGTTTCAACCAACAAGTGCCCATTTTGACGCTATTTCGGTGCACCGTTTCTCAATTCGTGATATCTACTCCCCGCAGGTTACCGGTGTGGTGTGTGTGCGTGTGTGGGCGTGGGGTCGCCGTTCACCAACCTTGACGAACTGGTGGAAGTCCCTGCGGTTCCAGGAGGCGAATCCCTGCTGCAGCAGCTCCTCCTTCTCGGCCTGCTCGGCCTCGGTGAGCGCCTCGGCCGAGTCGATCTTGCGCTGCTCCTCCTTCTGCTTGCGGTCCACCTCCTTGCCTTCGCCCTCGCCTCGGGGAGCCTCAACCAGTCCACCACTCTCTTCCCAAAACGCCCAGCAAGACGACCACGCGCAAACAACCCCACCTGCCCTCAAAATTGGAACATTGGGGGACAGGGCAAGCCGGAGGAGATGGGTGGGGGGGGGGAGAGAATGACCTAGCGGACCCACTCTTTCGGATAGCAATGCGTGTAAGTGGTCGAAAAAAAAGCAAAATGTTCGCCCCTGGCGCGGGTTTCACGCATAGACTTGTCCAAAATAGTACGATTACGTGCCAGTCCAAACCACCGCCAAAATAGCCGCCGACGTACCACAGGGTACATACATGTAGGTACACCGTTCTGTAAAATCCGTCCCCCTCTAAACAATTTCCGGATCCACCACTACTACGAGCCATAGTCGCTCTATGGATGACGTCAAAGGCCAGATGAGCGGAAAATCTGTGTCCTCCCAGTTCGACTAGAACGAATACGTCAGCCATTATAGAGCCTCTTATGTCAAGTTTTAGGTAAAGGCGACTTTTTGGTGACGCACAAACTCACGCACACGGCAATGGCGCGCGCCCTTTGACGCTAATGAAAGGCTCCTCTCGCCCTAATTACCGAGGCAACCGACGCCAAGAGCAGCCTTGCTTGCTACTCGCATCTCTCACTTCGCCACTCTCTACCCCTGCCCTCCCCTATGCGTATGCGTGACCATGGCTCATGGCCCATTTGTTGCTAGACGTTGCTAGCGACTACGTTGTCGTACTCTCAATTTCTCCATCGCAACGCTACAACGCCAACACCAGGCTACCGCTGGAGCTGGCGAGAGGGACATGAGCAGCTACAGCACGGACTGCAGCAGCAGTATCACTACCAACACGTCGACAACCGACATCAGTCTCGAACAGGACGCGACAGTGGAAAGACGCCAAACTCAAGGCAGCGATTGGCTCACGGCGGCACACAAGCTCGCTTCGGCAGACATGTTCAGTTCTTTCGTTCCACATGGCACGCCACCACCGGCACCACCCCAGCCGGCAAAGCAAGGCTCGACGAGCACAAGCCAAACGCTGACATCGACTCGGAAGCAACTGTTCATCTGTGGATTTCTCCGGGACAGAAAGTACAACAACCAGGTGTTGTTGGACGTCGTCAGCGAGCTGCTCAGTGACTACTTCATCACGGCGAACGCGACCCCACCAATCGGTGGTAGGCCAACAATCCATGACACACACCACAGAATGAAAGCTCCATATCAGCAGTTTGCGTTGTTTAGACTTGATCTTTCCTGTGGTGGAAGCAAAGACGCGTGAAAGTCTCAGCAGGGCTGATGCATTGCTCTTCCTTCTCAATGGCGGCACCCTCAAGGACGACTGCTGCATGAGGCTACTCCAGTACGCGTCAGAGCTACAGCTCCCAATCATTACTTTGCGACACCCAACGATGACGCTAATCGTTGCAGAGGAGAGATCATCGGCAGTGATCTCGAGTCAGTTTCAACTTTCAAAGCCTCCTTCCTCCCTGTCACACCCTTTGCTAATAAAACAAATAGCTTTTGATGACGCCACTCTTTAGGGGTCAATAGCTCTGATTGACCCATAATTAATGGTTGCCTAGCAATGGAGAGAAGCTTTCGCTTCCTTCGTTGCCTCGCACACAGATGTCCACACTACCCAACCTCCCTCTTCTAGGGCAGGCATCGACTGGCCAGCAGCAACAGCTGCCGTCATCAGGTGCGAATCCACTAGGGCGGCTGCTCACCGAGTGCTATGGAAACAGTCTGACCTACTACCGCATCGGCCACAAAGAGTGCATCAAGAGAATCAAGGCCAGACTACACTACATGGTTCACAAGTCGCCTCTAAAGAGAGCCAGCAAGAAGGGCACCAGACAAGATGGCAATCAGACCAAAGACGCCACCATTACTGTCCAGGTGCCAAGAATCCAAAAGCCAGTCAATCTCAAGCTGCCGCAGCTCGAGTCCCCGCTAAAGGACACCACTGAGCAGCATGATCAGCTCAAGAAGGGTGTCCGAAGAAGCAGAAGTGCAAACTATGCTAAGTCAACAACACCGCTGTCAACACAGCAGCTCACCAATGCAAGGAGAGACTCTGGCTACCTCTCAGTTTCAACAATCCAACAGTCAGTGAGCATGCCACAGACGCCTAATGAGTTCCTCGCAAGGTCACCAAAGTTTGCCCCACAGTTGACTGAACTGCACGATCCTGCACCACTGGGAGATGTCTCCCCCAAGAAGACTAAGAAGAAGCACGAGACAGAAAAGAAGCACAGGACGAACAAAACAAAAGCCAAGTCCAGCAGCACAACCAACCTGCTGGACACTAAGCAACTAGAGCACAATGCCAGCAGCTCCACAAGTGGTACCACAGACAGCAGAATTTCCAAGCTGCCACCCATTCGTCAGAGGTCCAAAACCACTGAGAGGAGACCAACACCTGGTCCAACAACAGCTCAGAAGAACAAAGCGCCTGTCACATCCACAAAACCTCCAGAAAAGACTGCCAATGGAGAGACTGAGAACACATCGACATTTGAAGAGGATGACACAGATGAAAATCTGCGCAAGTTCTCACTGCCACCCATGGAATCCAGTGCTAGCTTCCTGCATGACGAGGACGTGAGCACCTATCATGGCACCTACTACCTCGTCTTTAGCTCTGTGGCAGCCAAGCAAGGTGAAAAGCCACTGCTCATCCGCTTTCCTGGTGAGTTGGTCAGTGTGTGCCATGACACTGCAAATAATCTGAAGTGAAAAGTTAGTTAACTCGACTTTTTCTTTGACAACACAGCGAATTTGCAGGATGTTTGTAATTTCTAATGCTGGGCGAGTCAGTGTTACTCCTGCTGCTACCTTTACAAATCTTGAGCCACCTGAATGTTTGAAGTTCACAGTATATACACACGTGCAGCAACCACATCCACTGTCCGTTCTAGATGACATTCTGCCAACAGAGAGCGAAGATGGCGGGCATGGGGATAGTCGGATGGAGCAGGAACTCAAGGTTCGTGGGGCCCAGTATGACTTGGCAAAGGCATATGGTGCCGATGAAGAAGACAAGATCAGCACCATAGAGGGTGACCGGCGAGACAACGAGTCAGTGATATTCAACACCCAGGATGGACACGAAGCCTGGTCTAGATCTTCTACACCCATGCTAGCACCATTTCTCGAGGACTTGTGAAGTTGTGATGTCCAATGCGTCCATGTACCAGCGAAAGGAAATCGAGGAATTGAAGGAGAGGTGCCCATGGCGTACACTCAAGAGATTTTTTTTTGAGAGCTTCACATGAGAAACTGACCTTGTAGCCAATCGTCTTCTGGTAGTGAAACTTCTCCTGCTCGAGCAGTTCAAACAGTCTCGGAGGGTAGAACTGAAAGTCCTGGACGTTGGGCTGCTTCGAAGGTCTTGGTACCTTGGGGGCTCTGGGCTCAGAGGGCCCACCTCGCATTGCCTCTCTGAACATCACCCAAACTATTTGGCTGCAGGCACGCATGTTCATAGAAGAGAATAAGAGATCACAAACAACTCCATGATGTTCACATCGCTCGCACCCATACATCGTACAGTACCGTCAAGCTTGCACTCAATTTAATTACGCCCTCCGCCCATCAAATCAGAAGCCTACTCATCTAAATTGTTAAATGTCAACACAGAACAAGGGTTTAGCGCTAATAGCATGTCACGCGTATGATGAGGGCCCAAGCGCCAAGGTGAACTAAAAGCGAGCAAAGGATAGACGGTACATGGGAGGGGAAGGGGTGTACAGATGGGTGGGACTTGACTTCAAGGGAGCGGGTGGAGTCAAGACCAAGAAGTGGTGGGGGCCGGGGGGTCCGAATGTAGGTATCAGAATGATATTCTTCACCAAATATCCCTTTTGGTCAACGTAGGTGTTCTTAACAGCGTTCCTTTAGTGCTTTATGGCCAAAAAGCACACTGAAAAGGACGCAAAACACTCAACTGTATTGTTGCAGACAAGTGAAAAAGTTTAGTAAATTTCTGGAGGGGGGGGGGAGGAGGGTATAATGCATGCACCCCCAATGTAAAAAGCCCAACCAACACGTGTACATTTTTGTTGTAGAAATTCGTCTTTCAAACTACTTTCAAATTTCGAAAATTCGGACCTGAAGTAGGCGTCGACCTGGTAGTTGGCCTTGCGCTCTCGCTTGGGCGGCTCTATCCAATAGCCGCCCGCGGCCTTGCTCTGCAGCGCCTTGTAGTCCTGGCCCTCCCAGTTGTAGACCGAATGACCTGAGCGAGCGTAGCGATGGACTGATCAGGCGATCGATCGATCAAGCGACCGGGCATTCGCGGGTCTAGTGTCGTTCGCCGCTGACCATGCAAGCATATAGGCCCAATTCAAAAGCCACGCGATCCCAATCCACCTCTTACAATTCCACTTCCTCTAATTCGACCAATCGTGTGGTGTGCCGTTTGCGAGTGCCGCTTAGGTATAGTCCTTTAAACATCCAGTCCCAAAACTGGGATTCTGCGTGAATATAGCCATGCGAATGCGAAAAGGGCACCGTACCCTCTCCACCGGCGGTGTCCAAGGTGAAATTTCGCAAGCTCGACTCGCCCAACCCCTCGAGACGCTTCTTCGACTCCTGCAAAACAAAAGAAAAGTCTCAATTTGCTTTGAAAAAAAAAGGAAAATGTTATTGGCGTCGGAGCAATCGAAACTTCGAGCACTAGCCTGCGATGCGTCGTCTAATTCTCATAGGGTGGGCTCTCTTAAAATCGATTCTTGCCGTAGCATTTTCAAAATAATACACAAACCAAAAATTGTACCAAACAAGTGAGCGAAGTGCAGGGGTGCAGATACGGACTTACGTTATGCGCGAGCGTACTACCCCATATCCCCCCTTTCCTCGCTCAAGCCGCGAGTCACTCCAACAACAACCCCCCCCCACAGGGGAAGTGGAAGCAACCGTACCTTTTGTTCGTGTTTGTTTGTATGTGGGCCGCTTCTATGATCGCGAGGGCCTCTCTCTGGTCACAATCGACCGCTGCTAGTGAGATTTGAGACCCAGTCAGCCCGATCCTACATAGGTGGGGGAGGGGGGGGGGGCTGGCTCCCCTAACGGGCCCTGGAATTGTCACTGCCGCCGGGTTGGCTCCACAACCATACCTCGGTCCTCTTCTCGGACTTCTCGAGGATGGCATCGATGCCCTCGTCCGTGAGCTGTGACTCGCGACCGGCAAAGACCTGGTCGGCGCCGTGACGGATCATGCTCAGCATCTCGTCCTTGCCCAGCGCCTTCTGCGCCTCTTGGAGGCGGCCTGCAACGATGGGTTGTTGTTGTTGCTGTTGTTGGATTAGGGGCAACGCTAGGAGGCCGTCAATGGCCCGAATAGCTATATACCCATATCCATGACGCCTTCCTATCTAGAGCCGCATAGTAAGCCAAAGACCTTCGGAAGAACGCCATCTGTAATCTAGGGCAGCGATGGCGCGAGAAAATCCATCGAAAGGGAAGTCCTCAGTCTAGTGGGTCCATCAAGAATCGAACCCAGGACCTTGCGCGCAAGAGGCCGATTCTTTACCGCTAGGCCATCCGCTGCCCCCCAACAATGGGTTCGGGTGGGGGGGGGGGATAGTCTTGGGGGGGGGGCACGCACGCACGGACCCTGCTGAATGACGACGGCGTCGAGCTTGAGCTTCATCTCGGCCCTCTCGACGACGCGCTCCTCCACCGAGTTGTCCATGATCAGGCGGAAGACGCGCACCTGCTTCCGCTGCCCGATACGGTGCGCCCGGTCCTAGACTCGCCCGTGTATATTTACTTAAAATATTCATTTATTTTTCTTTATTTTGTACCAATAGACGGACACGCGCGCCTTTCAGAGTCGTAGTAGGCAAGCAAAGCAGAAATGTTCCACTCCGCACCATTTATGCCCAACTCGAAACCCACAGAACGATGTGTTCGAAGTCCCGTTCCCACTCACTCGCCTCCGCACCATACATATAGTTGGGGGGGGGGGGGGTCTCCGGAACAAAAAGTGGGAGTAGGTAGCCGACCATTTTTTGAATCATACTCTACTTTTTTTAGTCAAAATAGCACAAAAATGGTAATTAACCTGTTTTATGGTCATATAACACTGGAAAACACGAACATTTACTTACTTTTGTCGTTTTAGACAGAGTGAAAGCCCCTTGGGAAAATTCTGGGGGTGGGGAGGGGGTGTTGGAAAATAGGGGGCCCCCCTCCCAGTAACAGGTATGAGTGAAATTGCCGACGCACACACGGACAGACGAACGCACAGACCATGGCTTGGAGGTCGACTTGAGGATTCCAGTCCGAATCGTAGATAATGACGACGTCGGCGCTGGCCAAATTGATGCCCAAGCCGCCCGCGCGCGTCGACAGCATGAACACGAACTTCTCGCTGTCGGGTCTAAAAAAAAAAAAATCAAATTTAGCATTTTCCACAATAACCAGAAATAATTCCGAAGAAAAGTCCCTTCACGTATGAGGTGGCCGAATTTTTGCGACTAAATCGTTGTACGCGCGCGCATTTTCGAGCTTAGAATCTGCTGACGAAGGTCAAGCGCGAAAAACCAAGTCATTTCGATTCTTCAATCTCAGTATTTCCAAAGGAATACGGTAGAAATATTAGAAAAGAAAAGTATACATACCTGTATCTCCCAGCGGCTCCGCCCAATCAGCCCAGGGCCGTGTCTGTCATGTTTGGGGGGGGGGCACATATTTGCCACGAGGCGAGGGGCGCCATACATTCGGAAGAACGCCATCTGCAATCTAGGGCAGCGACAGCACGAGAAAAATGCATCGACGGGGAAAATCCTTGTTAGTGGCTCCATCAAGAATCGAGCCTCGGACGGTGCGCGCAGGAGGCCAATTCTCTACCACTAGGCCATTCGCTGCGCCTGTCCCACCGCACTTCCCATTCTCTCTTGAGGCACACACGTACGCGCACGCACGCACGGACCTGTTGTAGTCGTCGATGTAGGCCTGTCGCTCCTCGTGGCCAGTGTTGCCGTCCAGACGGCAGTACTGGTAGCCGCGCAGCCAGCAGTAATCCTCCAGAATGTCCAGCATGCGCGTCATTTGCGAGAAGATCAGACAGCGAGAGCCTGTAGGCTAACAAACTGAGTAAGTTTTTGAGTAACAAACTGCGCACTTTGAATAGCTCGCGCTAGGTAGGTCCTAGGAAGAAGTTGGGGATACCATTCGAAAGCTTGAAGTGTCTACTTTCCGATGGTGTTACAATTTTTTTAAAAAATTTTGAATTTCGCGCCAAAAAATCGCTTAGAAGCGTTTGACTGCATTTTTGCCGATTTTGCAGCTACCATATCTCGTTATAGAAGCACCGGAGCGAAAATTTATTTAAACATTGCAAAAAGCGCTTCAGGAGACCTACAAATTCTTCCTTTAAGTCGGCGCTCTAGCGTCAACCGCGAAAGAATTACAGTCAAAAAACCGATTTTTGGGCCAAAAAACGGCCCACTGCCACAACTTTGGCGACACCGTTTGCTCCACCGATTGACCCGAACTAAACCGAATTAGGGCGCGTTCGAACCGGCCATTCAAGGGCTTTCAAACGCGACATCGCGCGCCGCAACAGCTAAAGGCTCGTGGCTACCGCGGCGGTTTGTTTGAGTTTCGCGCATTTTTTGAGATTTTCACAAACATTTTTTAAACTGCCATATCTCAATATCGAAAGCGAAATTCAAAATTCTGTCCTTTGAGTTTCTAGAGGACATCTTGAAGTGTATGCATGCCAAATATAAAAAAAATCAAAAAATGTTTAGGCCCAGCCCACGGGGCTAGTGTGTTGTGCGCTCGATTTTTCCATCGACCTGCCAAATGTCCATCTTTGACAGCCTGGCTCGCAGCAGGCGCGCATCAGCTGGCGCTGCACAGCTGTACATGCGTAGCCTGTGTAACGTGCTATTAGCTTGCAAAACGCCGCGTTGAGCGGCCGTGGCAACAGGGCCAACAGCGCTGCTCAAAAAGGTGAAAAACCAGCTCGACCACCTGGCTTTTGCCTCACACTCCCAACACTGCGCAGGTGCGCATGCCATATTTTCTCCATTCGTGCCGCTCCTCCAATACTACCCCCTTCCCAATAGTGACCCCTGGCAGCTGAAGGTTGAAAAAAATAGTGCCCAATACCCTTCCAATAGTGGGCCCAGCAGTGCCAATGGGAGTCAGGGTTTCACAATTTAAAAAAAAAAGTTTTTTTTTTAAAAAAAAAAATTTTTTTTTTTAAAAAAAAAAAAGTTGGATTTTTTTTTTTAAATTAAAAAAAAAAATTTCTCTGTTTTTGGGTAAAATTTTGCTTTTGAGTGGCAAAAAGGCGTTTAAATGGTGTTTAGATGGTACAATTAGTAGTTATTCATGCATAAACTTGCTTATTAGCACCAAAACCAAGCTCTTTTTGGGGTTCCCAACTGGTTCCCAACATAGTGCGATACCGTACACGACCATTTAGAGGCAGCGGCTTTGTCACCATTTGACTAAAACAATGCTAAATACGCTTCTAAAGGCTTTAGGGAAGCACTAGTACTTGTGTTTGACACTCTAATAGGCTAAAAGTATCTTATAGTACAGGTATTTGGCGCCAATGATGGCTCCTAAGTCAATTTAAAAAAAATTTTTTTTTTTTAAAAAAAAAATTTTTTTTTAATTTAAAAAAAAAAACTTGAAATTTTTTTTTTTTATGCAACCCTGATGGGAGTCATTTTATTCCCCTTTGTAACCAGTGCCTCTGAGAGCGCCTGTTAGGTAGCTCCATTTCCAGCGCTAAATACGGTGTATTCAACTTGATTCATTATGAAAACCGCCCTGTCAGCCTCATTTTAATACACATTTGACCTCATTTGGGCCTCATTTGACTCTTTGTGACCCAATTTGTCATTCAAATTGAAAAGTTGAAGATGCACAATATTTTTGTTTGTTTTGTTTGTGTGTGGGCCGCTTCTATGATCGCGGGGGCCTCTCTCTGGTCACAATCGACCCCTGCTAGTGAGAGATGAGACCCAGCCAGCCCGATCCTAGGGGGCTGGCTGGGTCTCATCTCCAATAGTGCTGCTCCTGGGCAGCTGACGGTTGAAACAGCAGTGCTTCTGGGTTACAATTGCAGAATTTATAGTACTACAGTTTGCGCGTGGTTTGTGCGCGAAAACATCAATTCCTTCCTTCACTAACACAGCGCCATTTAGCTATTTTATGGTAGTATGGCACATCAAAATACACAAGAGCACGTACTTTATCATTGTAGGTAAACATGTCTAAAACAAGTTTTGAAAAACTCTGGGATGGTGGGCACTTTCTGGGGGGGTGGGGTTAAAAACTGGAGAAGGGGATCTAGAGAGGAACAAATACCTAGGTACTTTTTGGTCATTTTTAGTAAAAGTACCCCATATAAACCCTAAAATAGGTACTTCTTCGTCGACATACACTGTAAACGCAATATAGGTATATTTTGGTCGACTTTGATCAAAAACACTACAAAACACAGTGTGTTTCTATTTGGTAGTAGGAGCAACTTTTTTAAAATTCTGGGGGGGGGGTTCACAAAAACCAGGGGCCATACCTGTTGCTGGGAGTTAGGGCCCCACTATTTTTTAACCCCCCCCCCAACCCAGAGTTTTCCCAAGAGATTTTTTTCCCCATGTCTAAAACGATAAAAGTGGGTAAATGTTGGTGTATTTCAGTGCTTTTCAGTGTTATATGACCATTAAACAGCTAAATAACACTGTTTCGACCCTATTTATACCCATTTTTGACCAAAAAGTATCAGTATATGTAACAAATGGCCAACTACCCCCCCCCCCACTTTTGTGCTCCAGACAATACCACCCCCCCAATCGGCCATTTACACCCCCTCCCCACTCTGCAAGACCCAGTTGCAGGTATTGGGAAGGTTGGGGAGACTGTGGGTAGGGTCAAACCCAGAACCTGTGGGACGCCCCGCCCCCCTCCCAAGCCCCACCCCAGTTACAGGTATGCTTCCCCACCCCAGTTACAGGTATGCTTCCCCCCCCCCCTTAATCACTGATTAGAGTGCGTTAATATCTGGGAAACAGCAAAACAATGTTTCCTTAGGCCACCTTTTGGGGGGGGGGGGGAAGCGACACTGGCCACACCATTGATGCCCTTCCCCAGACCCTTTAGGATCCATCAATGCAGCAAGGCATCAACGACTAGTTTGCGAAGATAACTGTAGTATGCTGCGCACCTGTGCAGTGTTGGGAGTGTGAGGCAAAAGCCAGGTGGTCGAGCTGGTTTTTCACCTTTTTGAGCAGCGCTGTTGGCCCTGTTGCCACGGCCGCTCAGCGCGGCGTTTTGCAAGCTAATAGCACGTTACACAGGCTACGCATGTACAGCTGTGCAGCGCCAGCTGATGCGCGCCTGCTGCGAGCCAGGCTGTCAAAGATGGACATTTGGCAGGTCGATGGAAAAATGGAGCGCACAACACACTAGCCCCGTGGGCTGGGCCTAAACATTTTTTGATTTTTTTTTATATTTGGCATGCATACACTTCAAGATGTCCTCTAGAAACTCAAAGGACAGAATTTTGAATTTCGCTTTCGATATTGAGATATGGCAGTTTAAAAAATGTTTGTGAAAATCTCAAAAAATGCGCGAAACTCAAACAAACCGCCGCGGTAGCCACAAGCCTTTAGCTGTTGCGGCGCGCGATGTCGCGTTTGAAAGCCCTGGAATGGCCGGTTCGAACGCGCCCTAATTCGGTTTAGTTCGGGTCAATCGGTGGAGCAAACGGTGTCGCCAAAGTTGTGGCAGTGGGCCGTTTTTTGGCCCAAAAATCGGTTTTTTGACTGTAATTCTTTCGCGGTTGACGCTAGAGCGCCGACTTAAAGGAAGAATTTGTAGGTCTCCTGAAGCGCTTTTTGCAGTGTTTAAATAAATTTTCGCTCCGGTGCTTCTATAACGAGATATGGTCGCTGCAAAATCGGCAAAAATGCAGTCAAACGCTTCTAAGCGATTTTTTGGCGCGAAATTCAAAATTTTTTTAAAAAAATTTTAACACCATCGGAAAGTAGACACTTCAAGCTTTCGAATGGTATCCTCAACTTCTTCCTAGGACCTACCTAGCGCGAGCTATTCAAAGTGCGCAGTTTGTGATTCGCGCGCTCCATTATAAAATGTTCGAGTGGCACCCCCCCCCTGGTCCATTCTGACCGTATGAGGGTGCAATACTTGTAGGTGGGGGAGGGGATTTTAGGGGGATAATAATCTACAAAAAATTTTGAGGGGCGAGACAAAATTAGGGGGTTTGGCGTATGTTCCTGTCAGTTGTTGTGTTGTTGGTTCATTGATCGTCCACCTCTCCCCCCCGTGTCCTACTGGCCATAGTCGTTCCGCTTTTTTTGCGGGAGCAAGTTCTCAATGGCCATCGCCGACCCGGATAATTTCCACAAAAAGACCCTCCCTATATTGAAGAAATTGGGTAAAGTCGCGTGCTCTCCCCCTCGACCCGTTCAGACCCAACCTACACCTGCCCCCCCCCCCCCACACAACAATTTCTTCCAGAAACCTTCCAGTCATACAGGAATGAACGCATGAATGGGTCGTTTCGCGTGCATGGGCGTTGTTAGTCGGCTCGCAACCCGCACCCTGCTGCTTGAGCTTGGGCAGTAGCTTGTCGAGGACTACGAGCTTGCCGCTGTTGGCCACGAGATGCTCGTCGGTGGTGAAGGGCGGGCCCGGCTCGGCGCCGTCGAACAGATAGGGATGGTTGCAGCACTTGCGCAGGTGCATCAGGATGTTCATCAGGCGCGCCTTCTCCAGCTTGCCAGCCCCGTTCACGATGTCGATGTCCTTCATCAGGATCTTCGTGTACCTGAACAGCTGCTCGTGTGTGCGTGTGTGTGTGTGTGTGTGTGTGTGTGTGTGTGTGTGTGTGTGTGTGTGTGTGTGTGTGTGTGTGTGAGTGCGTCGCTCTAGCCGACTGACCACTCTCGCTGCATCTTGCTCATTCCAATGAAGATCTTCATCTCCTTTTTAGGCAGCAGCGACTTTTCAACGTCCGACTTCAGGCGACGCAGCAGAAACGGCTTCAGAACCTGAAAAGTCGACACTTCGCGCAAAATCTGTTAAAAAAATCGTTAAAGTTTGTGAAGTGGCGCAACCCAAAATTACGAGGTCTGACAACGACAAGAATGTTTCACCGGCGGTATATAATAAGTGATGATTATTCCGTCGTGGTGGTTTCTAATATCAGGGTGTACGCCTCAGCGTACAACCCTAATATGTGACCACTTCTCAATGCGGGTTTTTGAATTTTCGATCGCCTATAACTTTTGATTGCCCGAACGGATTTCGACGCGTTATGGCGCAAATGAACCGCCTTCTTCTGGGGCATCGAATGCGCCATAACGCGTTTCCTTGCTTTACTGTAAGGGGTCAATAGTTCCGAAAATGTTCCAATTTTGTGGCTTTTTTTCGTGTTCTCTGCCAGGTTTTTGGAGCGCCACTCGTGAACGGCTAAAGGTATCGATATGAAACTTGGACAGCATCTGCAGCTATTGCAAAGAAAATAGACGCCCAAAGGATTTCTTGACAGGCAGCCCCGATTTTGAGATATCGTCGATTTGGCGATTTTTCTTGGACATAGCCGTTTTTTTTTGGTGGTTTCCACCATGAGTAAAACTCCAAAAATGAATGGCTGAATGAGGATGGCTCACACAACAAATGCCGAATATGTGACGTGTTGCTGCGTTTGGTTCAGTTTTTATACACGGTTTGTTCAAACTGAAGTTGATCAGCTGCAAAGTGTATAGGTGGCTATACATCAATGAGGCATGCCTTAATTAATACCCCTCTTTTTCAAACTGGACTTTAACAAAATAGCGTCACATATTCACCTTTTTTTGCAGCCACCTGCAAATTTTTAATTTTATTTTCACCAAGTTACTTTAATTGTGCAACCCTGTTGAGCATTACAAGCCGCCCGTATTACAGAATATTCAAAACTGTCTCTTACAGCTCGCCTATTAATCCAAAATCCCCCCCCCCAAAACACAAAACCAACTTTATGAAAAAAACAAATAAAAACCCCACACACCGCGTGCAGTCTCGTCACCAATGTCTGATCGCCCAAACAATTGTTGGTGGTGAACCACGTGTCAAAGTCGTCAGAACTGGAAAATACGTCGGGCAGAAGGAAGTTCAACAGAGCCCACAGTTCGTGGAGATTGTTCTGCAGAGGTGTGCCCGTGATCAGCAGCCTGTTGGTCGACTTGAACGTCCTGACGATTTCCGAAAGCTGCAAGCGAAGAGATTTTTAAACAAATTCGAGAAAAATCGGCTAAAAAAGACCGATAGCAAAACAGAAGAAAAACACGATGTCGTCGACATGTTTCAACTGAAGCTTAGAAGCGCACAGTGGACATGGTACGAGGATGAGCTTGTGGTGGTGTAAGTGGTGTAGATTAAAAATCTGTTCCTTTTTGCAAGGCATACTTTATAATTTATCTTAATGTTTTTGTTAACCGATATTAATCTAGAAACCGACAGCAAGCACTGCCAGGGTTGCACAATTTAAAAAAAAAAGTTTTTTTTTTTTAAAAAAAAAAAGTTGGATTTTTTTTTTAAATTAAAAAAAAAATGTCTCTGTTTTTGGGTAAAATTTAGCTTTTGAGTGGCAAAAAGGCGTTTAAATGGTGTTTAGATGGTACAATTAGGTGTTATTCATGCATAAACTTGCTTATTAGCACCAAAACTAAGCTCTTTTTGGGGTTCCCAACTGGTTCCCAACATAGTGCGATACCGTACACGACCATTTAGAGGCAGCGGCTTTGTCACCATTTGACTAGAACGATGCTAAACATGCTTCTAAAGGCTTTAGGGAAGCACTAGTACTTGTGTTTGACACTCTAATAGGCTAAAAGTATCTTATAGTACAGGTATTTGGCACCAATGATGGCTCCTAAGTCAATTTAAAAAAAATTTTTTTTTTTTAAAAAAAAATTTTTTTTTTTTAATTTAAAAAAAAAACTTGAAATTTTTTTTTTATGCAACCCTGAGCACTGCACACTTTTTTGTGCCTTTTCCATCAGCCCAGCAGACCCCTTCCCAAACAAGGAACAAATTCTTGTAATAAACACCCCACCCCTGCAATAATACCCCCACCTTGCTCTTTTCGTTCTTGATGCGGTGCGCCTCGTCGATGACGAGATAGCGCCAGTTGAACTTGCGCAGCGTCGCCTTGCAGATGATGGCCATCTCGTAGCTGGTCACCACCACCTCGAAGTCGGACGGCAGCAGGCGGTCCCTGATCAGCTCCTCCTGCACGCACACACGTACCGCACGGACAGACTGGGCGCACGCACGCACGCGCATAGTTGCTAGATGTTGCTTTTTTAAAACGGACTATTGAGAGACGGATTCTTACTGCTGTTGCAGTCGTACTGAGAATAACCGTAACGACTGCAGAGCCATTTTGCAATCTTGTCGCTGGATTTGGGGCGACGCTAGAAAGCCGTCAATGGCCCATATAGCATACCCATCTCCATGACGCCTTCCCGTCTAGAGCCGCAGAAATAGCCAAAGACATTCGAAAGAACGCCATCTGTGTAATTCAGGGCAGCGACGGCACGAGAAAATCCATTGAGAGGGAAGGGCTCGATCTAGTGGATCCAACAAGAATCGATTCTCTTCCACTAGGCCATACGCTGCCCAGCAAAATCGCAATTTCTGCCCTCCCTGGGCCTTATTAGAGTGGAGGGGAGTGTCACTGTTGTAGCGACTATCAGCTGTTGTCATCTGTACAGTACTGACCCTGGTCTTTTCGTCTCCGATCAGACAGACAGCGGAGAGGGTGGGCACCCATCGCTTGATCTCGTTCATCCAGTTGTTCAAGGTCGACTTGGGCGCGATCACGAGGTGGGGCGAGGCGGCCTTCTTGTAGTGCTTCATGTAGCCCAGCACCGAGATCGTCTGCAGCGTCTTGCCCAGGCCCTGAAAAGAGACAAGAGGTTCAAATCAAATCAAAATCAAATCAATGTTTTATTGATGCATGAACCAACGCAGTACAGGGAGTGCTAGTAGAACAAATTCTTGATATTTCCGCCAAAAACGCGCTTGGTAGGATTAAAAATGCAGAAAAACAGTGCCACGAGCAATTTTTTTAATAATTTGACTTGACTTTAGGTGCTCCCAAAATTGACAAAATTAATTGTGCAACCCTGCGCTCAGGGTTGCATAAAAAAAAATTTCAAGCTTTTTTTTTTTTAAAAAAAATTTTAAATTGACTTAGGAGCCATCATTGGCGCCAAATACCTGTACTATAAGATACTTTTAGCCTATTAGAGTGTCAAACACAAGTACTAGTGCTTCCCTAAAGCCTTTAGAAGCGTATTTAGCATCGTTTTAGTCAAATGGTGACAAAGGCGCTGCCTCTAAATGGTCGCGTGCGGTATCGCACTATGTTGGGAACCAGTTGGGAACCCCAAAAAGAGCTTGGTTTTGGTGCAATTAGCAAGTTTATGCATGAATAACTACTAATTGTACCATCTAAACACCATTTAAACGCCTTTTTGCCACTCAAAAGCTAAATTTTACCCAAAAACAGAGAAATTTTTTTAATTTAGAAAAAAATCCAACTTTTAAAAAAAAAATTTTTTTTTTTTAAACTTTTTTTTTAAATTGTGCAACCCTGCCTGCGCTACACTGAAAACGAAAGAAAAACACCCATCTTTACCCATTTTTTTAATATTGAGAGGGGAGGGGGGTGAACCACCCCCCCAGTCACCTTATGGTGACGACTGACGAAACCAACCCTCCTGACAGAGAACCATGCACTCACCATTTCATCGGCCAGAATGCCGTTGATTCTGTTTTCGCCCAGTGAGATCATCCAATTGAGACCGCGAATCTGGTAGTCTCGCATTTCTCCCCCTTTCACGTCTGCAAAAGTGCTTCGAAATTGGCTGGGGACAGGAATATGCGGGTGCGAGAGGGGTATGTACAGGTAGGCTAGGCTAAGGTAGTCTCCAGAGCAAAAGGTGAGGGGAAGATATTGCGACTTATATACGGGAACGCTTTGGTAAAAAAAATGGGCCAAAATAGGCTCTAGATATTTATTTTGTTGCTTTATGGGAACAAAACACTTAAAAGCACGGCATATCATCAACGGTTACTCAGTTGTATCGTTTTTGACAGCGTAAAACTCGCATAGGAGAATTCTGGGGGCGCCCGGGGGGGGGGGGGGGGGGGTTGGAAAAATATTCAAGACGAGCTGGTGCACGATGCGGTCCGGGTGTACCCTCACGGACAGACACACACGTACACACGCACGCACACACACATACCGACACGCGTACACGCACGCACGCACTTACACCAGGGACTCTCCTCGAAGCGGACGACCTTCTCGGCCTTCTTGGTGAGCGTCAGCAGCTCCTCGTCCTCCTCCTTCTCCGTTTTCCTGTTTTCAAGTAATCAACTTAATTACAAATTAGCTTAATTAAATGCTTCAATCAATTCAAAGACCACCTGTGACGATGGTCCCCTTCGCTGGTGCGTCGGTTGCTGCCCGAGGGAGGGGGCGAAAAACCCTCGGGGGGATTCGGACCCCCCGACGGCCGGCCGCGAACCCCCACCGCGCCGGCCGCAACCCTCTTTCCGGCCTTCGTCTTTGTTGGCGACTTGGGAGCGGCGTCTGAATTAAATGGGGAAAATGAAAAATTTATACAATCGGGACATTTGGCCACTTTTCCAAAGGGACAAAACAAACATTCCGTGCGCATTTCGCCAGCTCTTTACCGGCTTTCGAGGGCTTTTTGTAAAATTTTAATGATTAATATTAAATTAAAACAAATCCCACCGCCCGCGTCGCCGCTCGACATGAAATGCGAGAAGATTTCGGTTTGCTTCAGGAGGAATTCGAATCTCTGCGCCTGCTGCCGATTCTCGTCGGGGTCCTCCTCCCCCTCGTTCCCGTCCCCTTCCTCCGCCTCATTATCATCGCTTTCCTCGGGAATTTCCTCTTTTTCTTCAATTTCCTCAACCTTCTGCGCGGCTTTTTCGCCCACTTCCGAGCTGTCCATCTCGGCGTCGGCCGGCGGAGAGTGGCTGTCGCGTTTGTCGGACATTTTTGTTTGAGGGAAATTCGAGAAAAATTCGATCAATTCTACCGCTTTTTGAATCGAAACAATTAGGCGGCTCGTATAAAAGGGAATACCCTTTCCAGGTGTCACCAGGTGTCACATTTCGGCAATTTTGAAAAGATGCAACAGATGCAACAGATGCAACGATGCAACGAATCACTGTTCCCGCCTCCAGTTAGGGGAAAAGCAAGTTCATTGTGCCATTGTGCCATTGTGCCATTGTGCCGAGAGAAACACACCATAATATTTTAAATGCGTCGACGCTCAGTGCTCAACTGTTAAATACTAAAACAACGCGTCACAAGCCTTCGTGACGAAGCCTAAGCCTAAGCGAAGCCTAAGTGGTGGAGTTGTTTGTGCAAACCACTCGTTGGCCGCCTCCACCGCGCAGGTTCTTTACAATATTAGCTTGTCCACGCTTGACCTTGTTCGCCAAGAGATGGACGAAATCCCGACGAAGGGAGAATCCTTGGCGACGAACGTAGGGCCGAGATGTGTCCATGTTCAGCAGGCGCCGATCGACTTGGCGACCTTCGTACTGCCAGCGCCTGCGAGTCGCCATCACCGCCGTAGGAACACTCGCGCCAGACGACGGCGTGTTGTCGTTGACTCCCATGTCCTCGCCGCTGCCCATCGTCGGAGGAGTCGTCTCGCCATCATCGCCACCGGAGCCGCCAGCAGAGGAAGGTGTCGCGTCGGGGAGAGCGCTCCTCGGGTCCTCACGCCGAGGACGCGTCTTGTCGGTCTCGACGCACAACTTCTTCGCAGCCGAGACCCCCGGGTCTTTATGCCGGAGGTCGGTGTCCTGATTCGACTTGGAAGGAGGGCGCTTCATCATGTCCACTTGGCTGGCTGGCTGCGCTTGAGCGGTTCGGAAGATCTTCTGAGCCGGTGGGTCCATGGGCTTGTCACCAGCGCTTGATCCGCCAACGCCGATGCCTTCGTGCTGGCCGCTCCAGCCACTCGCGTCTTCACCTTGCTCGCCGATGACGCTGCTCTTCGAAGTCGGTAGGCCGTCCAGCTGAGCCAGGAAAGCACTCTCTTCGTAGTCTTCCATCTTGTTTCCTGAGCTTGTTTCACGGTTTGAACGCTCCGCTGATGCTCCGCTGATGCTCTAAGCCTAAGCGAAGCCTAAGCCTAAGCAAAGCCTAAGCCTAAGCCTAAGAAAACCTAAGATTCAAAGTGATTCAAAGTGACAGCCACCTGGGGGACAGCCACTTTGAATATTAGGCTTTGCTTAGGCTTAGTCCAGACTTTGCTTAGGCTTAGGCTTAGGCTTCGCTTAGGCTTAGGCTTCATCACGAAGGCTTGTGACGCGTTGTTTTAGTATTTAACAGTTGAGCACTGAGCGTCGACGCATTTAAAATATTATGATGTGTTTCTCTCGGCACAATGGCACAATGGCACAATGGCACAATGAACTTGCTTTTCCCCTAACTGGAGGCGGGAACAGTGATTCGTTGCATCGTTGCATCTGTTGCATCTGTTGCATCTTTTCAAAATTGCCCACATTTCCAGGTGTCACCAGAGGCAGACCCTCTTTGGGAGGGGCAGTAGAGAGGTGCGCACCGAAATAATATTCTTTGCTCTGACTTGGTCTTGGGCTTAGCTTAGACTTAGTTTAGGCTTAGCTTAGGTTTAGCTGAAACTTAGCTGAGTTTTAGCTTAGGCTTAGGCTTGGCTTAGGCTTAGCTTAGGCTTAGCTTAGGCTTAGCTTAGGCTTAGCTTAGGCTTAGTTTAGGCTTAGCTTAGGTTTAGCTTAGGCTCAGGCTGGCTCAACAAGCACACGCGGCACAAAAAGCACTGTCTCGCTCGCCAACGTCACTGAGTGTGACGTCACAACCAAAAGTTACCCTTGTGCCCTTGTCCTTGTGCCCTTGTGCCCTTTGAGGGCGAATTTCAACAGGGTATTGTACCCTGTTGCAAAAAAGCTCAGGATGTTCTCAATCGGGAGCCAGCCCTCCAAGCCCTCCACCCTGCATAGCTACTGATGACGGGTGCAGTGAACATGGCTAACATGGCAGTAGTCGTACGTCGTCGTTCCACACACGTCATGCATGGCCGGCCGGATTTCAGGTCCTGGGCTCTCGAAAACTATCTGCCCATTCAGTTTGGCTGGATGACCACATCCCTGACAGATTCCGATGCTGGACAACATTCGGAGAAGCGTCCGCCGTCACCTGCCGCCCCCGACGACATCCATGGTGACTGACGCTGTCCTGCCGCTCTTGATTTATTGCTTGCGGCCCAGCGGTGACGCACCAGTTGTTCAGGAGCGCGAGACGAGAAGAGCGCTGGCCGCCCTGCTTGCGGCCCAGCGGTGACGCACCAGTTGTTCAGGAGCGCGAGACGAGAAGAGCGCTGGCCGCCCTGCTTGCGGCCCAGCCGTGACGCACCAGTTGTTCAGGAGCGCGAGACGAGAAGAGCGCTGGCCGCCCTGCTTGCGGCCCAGCCGTGACGCACCAGTTGTTCAGGAGCGCGAGACGAGAAGAGCGCTGACCGCCCTGCTTGCGGCCCAGCCGTGACGCACCAGTTGTTCAGGAGCGCGAGACGAGAAGAGCGCTGGCCGCCCTGCTTGCGGCCCAGCCGTGACGCACCAGTTGTTCAGGAGCGCGAGACGAGAAGAGCGCTGGCCGCCCTGCTTGCGGCCCAGCCGTGACGCACCAGTTGTTCAGGAGCGCGAGACGAGAAGAGCGCTGGCCGCCCTGCTTGCGGCCCAGCGGTGACGCACCAGTTGTTCAGGAGCGCGAGACGAGAAGAGCGCTGGCCGCCCTGCTTGCGGCCCAGCCGTGACGCACCAGTTGTTCAGGAGCGCGAGACGAGAAGAGCGCTGGCCGCCCTGCTTGCGGCCCAGCCGTGACGCACCAGTTGTTCAGGAGCGCGAGACGAGAAGAGCGCTGGCCGCCCTGCTTGCGGCCCAGCCGTGACGCACCAGTTGTTCAGGAGCGCGAGACGAGAAGAGCGCTGGCCGCCCTGCTTGCGGCCCAGCCGTGACGCACCAGTTGTTCAGGAGCGCGAGACGAGAAGAGCGCTGGCCGTCCTGCTCTCAGAGACGAGGCGGAGGTGCGCGTCAACGAGCGCCTCCTGAGGCGCGACTTCGCCGATAGCCTGCACGAGCGCCGGCGTGACGACACTGAGCAGAGGCGCCAGCAGCAGGCCACGGCGCTCAACGACTTCGCCCACAGGACGGCCGCGCCCGCCTCGTCAACTGCAGCTAGCAGGCACAAAGAAGCAGCGGCAGCCGAGAAGACGTTGAGAAGGCAGGATGTAGAGTCCGTGGGGGTGTCGGCGTCGGAGGAAAAGCGCATGTGCATGCGCGTGTGCATGCGTGCGCGCATGCCTAGGCCTAAGCCTAAGCAAAAGCCTAAGCCTAAGCCTGAGCACTGGCATAAGGCAGTCTAAGCAAAGAATCTTCTCATTTCGGTGTGCATCTCTCCACTGCCCCTCCCAAAGAGGGTCTGCCTCCGGTGACACCTGGAATCGTGACACCTGGTGACACCTGGAAAGGGTATTCCCGTATAAAAGGCGCACCCTGGGAAACCTAAGTTCATTGTACCATTGTACAATTGTACCATTGTACGGAGAGAAGCACACCATAATATTTTACATGCGTTGCCTCTCGATGCTCACCTGCTAAATACTAAAACAACGCGTCACACGCCACATTTCTTTTTACAACAGTTTGATTTTATGTAATCTTTCAATGAATTACGTTACATTTCCATTTTTTATCTTAATTCCCATGTGGTTGTACAGGGTGGGCCATTATGTATCAAGTCTCGATGTTGTTGTCCGTGTGACGAGGCCTTACCAAATATTCAACAAAATCACTTTATATTTCAACGCTTCAACACGCTCACAGTGCACCTCACACACCGACGCAGCCTCAACTTTCAAATGCGACTGGCACTACAGCAAACGGTGCTAACCAAGTTTTACCCAGCGGGCAAGCGACGCGA
This sequence comes from Paralinhomoeus sp. GSCO2_6, assembly GCA_030248085.1. Taxonomy (NCBI): domain Eukaryota; kingdom Metazoa; phylum Nematoda; class Chromadorea; order Monhysterida; family Linhomoeidae; genus Paralinhomoeus; species Paralinhomoeus sp. GSCO2_6. Next base: position 149,529 of record JASAMY010002002.1, read on the forward strand.
CCCCAACATCATCGGGTAGCCTTAGCGTGAGATTCTTTCGAACGAGGCAGATCTACATAATGGCAACGAGCGTTCAAAAGTAAATTCCAAAGTGGCGCGCAAACTGTTCGCGGTGGTACAACAATAGCTTGCCAGTCACGGAATCGGAATTCACAAAGTTTGTAAAGTTTGTGGAGAAATACGGGTAGCGCACGTGCGTGCAGGCACGCACGCACGCGCGCAGGCACGCAGGCACGTGAATTCACGGGAGGATGTGGAAATGCGCTGGGTGGGGTAGCGTCGGAGGACTGAGAACGGACGGCGGTGACAACCGCCGGTGCTGCCTGGTGGACGAGGAAAACCGCCGCTGCTGGGCCGCTGGCAGCCACGCCAGAAAGCGCATGCTGGAGAGCTGCTGGTCGACGCGTTTAACGTGTCAACGTTTGCGTCTGAACGCTAACCTAAAAGACACTGCTAGTGCTCTCTTGGCTTCTTCTTGGCACACACTTCACTTCTCTCTTGGCACACACCAAGCAGCGCAGCACCTGTCAAACAGGCGTTGCAGTTGCAGATGGCAGTCTCAGCAGTCCGTAGTCTTGGGCGGGCAACTTGGCGCCGCACAGGCAGCACTGTGTGTGTGCGTGTGCGCGCACACACGCACACGCGCGCACACAGGCAAACCTAAAGCCTGAGCCAAAGCCTAAGCCTATTTGCCTAAGCCTATTGTGTGTGAGTTTTGTTGTTTTAGTACTTAACAGTTGAGCATCGAGAGTCAACGCATGCTTGCGTGTCTTGCGTGCCTGCGCGGTGCGTGCCTGCGCGTCGCGTGCGTGCATATGCTCGTGTGTGTGTCGTTGTGCGCGCGAGCGTGCGTTTGCGAGCGCGATCGAGTCGACGTGGCTGCGCGCGTGCGTGCCTGCCTGCAGACGTGCACGTGCGTGCACATCTGTGCGTTCGTGTGACCGTGCGCGCGCGCGTGCGTACCTAAGCCTAAGCCTAAAAAGAAATTGTAAAAAGAAATGTGGCGTGTGACGCGTTGTTTCAGTATTTAGCAGTTGAGCATCGAGGCTCAACGCATTTAAAATATTATGGTGTGCTTCTCTCCGTACAATGGTACAATTGTACAATGGTACAATGAACTTAGGTTTCCCCGCACCCTACAGTATTGGCAAAATAAACAGCTACGAGGTACAGTAACGATTTAAAGAGTACTGTGGTAGATTTAACACTTCGCTACTGAAAATGAGCACTTCACTACTGCGTTACGGTGGTATACATTGATGCTAATTAAAACCAATGGGGGGCCGCACTTTGGCCAAACTTTTTCGGAGATATCTGTTATTTGCGCAAAGCGCCGCAATTTCAAACCGTGACCGCGAACGCGCTTGCCCGCGAATAAAAGGAAAAGCAGTTGGCAGTTCACCCGTCACCTATATACATCGGGACACGGTGTCCGTGACCAATTGGAGACACTTCACCCCGCTTGCTAAACCAACAGCCCCTAGCTGAGCAACGCAGCATGAACGCTGACGCTTCCAATATCAGACAATGTGCCTCATTACAACAGCACTTCAGTTCAAATGGTCAGTTGGTTAAGACTCGCTTTTTGTAAAAACCAACCTAGTCCAACCAGAGGGTGGCACAATCCCCGAATTTTTTTTTGATTTTTTTGAAAAAAATGTTTCTAGACCGGAATTGGATGGGGAGTCCGATGATCAACTCGAAATTTCGATTTTCACACCGCAACTTTTTTTATGGACAAAAAACGTTTTTTTGACTCAAAATTTTTGGTACTTCTGTTTTTGGCCCGTAACTTGCGATTTAGAGCTCGAAACTAAATTTGAAGGCAGATTCGGAATCCTCGTGAAATTGCGCGTCTTTTTGGTGGCAAAATGGCGCGGGTCAAATTTACGCACAAATACGAAAACACGCGTTGAAAATCTGGTTGGATCACAAATTCGAGGTTTTTCGCTTGCGGTTTCTGCAAAACCGGTTTGCGCACCACGAAACCCAGTTCAGATGAAAGCCCGTGAATGAGCTATGAACGGTCAAATTTCGGGCACACGTCTAGATCGAAAATTGCACTTGAAGTTGTCGACTGAACGACGAAAGTCGACTCGCTGGGAATCAAGTGTTGGGTATAGTTCTTCTTGGGCTCATCCCAGACTAAAGTCTTGCGTGGTCGCATACAAGCACGAAACGACTGCGAATTCCCCGATTTGACTATACCCCAAAATATGGTCTGGATTGGCGTACTGTAGCGCAAGCGTTACACTGTGCAGGTTTCCCCCATCGCCATTACAGCTTGCTTCGCCTGCCATTGCTGCAAAATCGGTTTGCGCACCACGAAACCCAGTTCAGATGAAAGCCCGTTTCATTCTGCGTCGAATGAGCTATGAACGGTCAAATTTCGGGCACACGTCTAGATCGAAAATTGCACTTGAAGTTGTCGACTGAACGACGAAAGTCGACTCGCTGGGAATCAAGTGTTGGGTATAGTTCTTTTTGGGCTCACCCCAGACTAAAGTCTTGCGTGGTCGCATACGGGCACGAAACGTCCACAAATTCCCGTGTTTGACAATACCCCAAAATATGGTCTAAATTGGCGTACTGTAACGAAACGAAAGTGTCACATTGTGCATATTTTTGCACCTTGCCCTAGCAGCTTGTTTTGCATGCCGATTCTGCAAAACCGGTTTACGCACCACAAAACGCAGTTAAGATGAAAGCCCGTTTTATTCTGCATCGAATGAGCCATAAACAGTCAAAATTCGGGCACACGTCTAGATCGAAAATTGCACTTGAAGTTGTCGACTGAGCGACAAAAGTCGACTTGCTGGGAATCTAGAAGTGTCTAAAGTTCTGCGTGGGATCACCTCCGACTACCCGGTGTGATGCAACCTGCGCGGGGGGGGGGTGTAGAGCTGCAAACCGACCAAATGTTCGGTATCGGTATATACCGAAACCGACCATTTTGTTCGGTATATACCGAAATTTCGGTATATACCGATGTCGGTTTGCAGCTCTAGGGGGGGGGGGGTAATTATGATGGGAAGGAGGCGCTTGCCATAGGGTGAGCGCCTATAACTACGGATGGCCTCTAAGCGGGGCACTTATTACGAGGGGGCGCTTATCATAGGTTACGGTATGCTCATACAACAGCTAAAAATGCAATTTAGACTGCATGTTGACCTTGTTTTGACCAAAAGTGCTACTTCGGGAAAAGCACTTGGTTGGGGGGGGGCGGGGGTGCTAATGGGCCAAAAAGTGGGAGGGTAGCCACCCATTTTTTTGAATTATACTGGTACTTGGTAAATACTCGGTGTACTAAAAACAAAATAGGCTCTAAATAGTGGTATTTTTATTTAGCTGTTTTATGGTCATGTAACACTGAACAACACTAAAAAAAAACAAACATTCATACAGAGTGAAAATTCCTTGGGAAAATTTCTGGGGGATCTGGGGGGGGGGGGGGGGTTGGAAAAATAGTTCCCCCCAGTTACAGGTATGGGGCATATCGATTGTATGTGGGGAGGAATAAGAGACAAAAAGGAGGATGGATATATGTCCAGAATTGGAAATGTTCCACCAAAATAGCGCGTAATGTAGGTGCTCTTTGATAAACGCATGCGTCATGTCTAAGCATACCTGTAGCTGGGGGTTACCCTCCCCCCCCCACCATATTTTGACACCCACCTGGAATTTTATTTTCCCAAGGGATTTTCATCCTGTCAGACAATAAAAGTGAGTAAGTGTTGGTTACAGGTATGTGTCTAAGCAGCGTAATTTTGCTGTTTCATGGTCATGTCACTGAAAAACGCACAGAAACACACGTTATCACATTGTTAGTGGTGTGGTGGGTGGGGGTGTTGAGGGTGTGTGGCTTATGAGTGGATGGGGAACCGTCTCCAGCCCCCTCCGCTCCCCATGGCAGGTATGGTCTGTCCCAGTGGCAATTTCCCTTCCCAGTGGCTGTGGGGTATATGGTATACTCAGTGCAAATCGACTTTTTTGTCGCTCAGTCGACAAATTCAAGTGCAATTTTCGATCTAGACGTGTGCCCGAATTTTGATCATTTATGGCACATTCGTCGCAGAATGAAACGGGCTTTCATCTGAACTGGGTTTTGTGGTGCGCAAACCGGTTTTGCAGAAACGGCATGCGAAACAAGCTGCTAGGGCAAGGTGGAGAAATATGCACAATGTGACACTTTCGTTACAGTCGCCAATCCAGACCATATTTTGGGGTATAGTCAAATCGGGGAATTCGCAGTCGTTTCATGCCTGTATGTGACCACGCAAGACTTTAGTTTGGGATGAGCCCAAGAAGAACTATACCCAACACTTGATTCCCAGCGAGTCGACTTTCGTCGTTCAGTCGACAACTTCAAGTGCAATTTTCGATCTAGACGTGTGCCCGAAATTTGACCGTTCATAGCTCATTCGACGCAGAATGAAACGGGCTTTCATCTGAAGTGGGTTTCGTGGTGCGCAAACCGGTTTTGCAGAAACCGCAAGCGAAAAACCTCGAATTTGTGATCCAACCAGATTTTCAACGCGTGTTTTCGTATTTGTGCGTAAATTTGACCCGCGCCATTTTGGCACCAAAAAGACGCGCAATTTCACGAGGATTCCGAATCTGCCTTCAAATTTTAGTTTCGAGCTTTAAATCGCAAGTTACGGGCCAAAAACAGAAGTACCAAAAATTTTGAGTCAAAAAAACGTTTTTTGTCCATAAAAAAAGTTGCGGTGCGAAAATCGAAATTTCGAGTTGATCATCGGACTCCCCATCCAATTCCGGTCTAGAAACATTTTTTTCAAAAAAATCAAAAAAAAAATCGGGGATTGTGCCACCCTCTGGTTGGTTTTTACAAAAAGCGAGTCTTAAAATGGCTGCTTAGGTCAATGCAAGGTGACCTTTATCAACCTTTTAAGACAGCAATAATTCTGTGTAGCTAAGGTAATTGCAGCGCATGCAATGTTCTGGTATATGTAGCGTACGCGCATAGGTACAACGTACTTCGGTGCCAAAACACCAATTACATGTGCATTGTACTGGAGTGGCATAGTAATCGACCAGCTTCATGTGTGGCCGCAAATCGATACCAATCAATTCAGACGCCCTCACCTTTGTTCTGGTGATTGTCGTGATAACGCTGATCATTATTGGGCCTTGCATTTGCTGCAAGAAGCCGCGATTCGATCCAGCGCAGTGCTCAAGCGAAATCACTTCAAATCTTGCGGCGACCACGGAAAGTCAATCATTCTACCGGTCGACAGAGCCTCCGCCCAGCTACGACAGCGCCTGTATTGGCCTCGTGTGATGCTACCCAGAAATGGATTCTAGCCAACTACCTTACCTAGGAACCGATCACCGTGATTTATTTCTTGCGTAATGGTGGTGTAACTCGCGACATCTAACTGACACTGCACAAATAGCTGCCCGTGTTCGTACCAACAATCTTTGAGGGAAGTTTTTCCGAAAAATGTACTGAGTTTTTACCATACCTGTATGTACCTTATGTGTACCTAACTGTGCGAAGCAGAAACAGCTATCTGGACTACTTTATTTGCCAAAAAACGCTGCGTTTGCCGGCGCCAGAGAAGATGAAGTGGCTGACTGCGGGCCGGATGGAGTGACTAAGGATCGCTGACTTGATGCACACTGCTTGAGGGACGAATCGATTTATACTTATCGCTAGTGCATCCTAAGGCTTGCTTGAGACGCTTTCTTGTGGTGTCCGGGCAGGATGGCGCCGATTCACTTTAGTACTCCCCGACCCGACAGCACTGCGAACTTCTTGAGAGCCGAAGTCATTTCTGCTTCACAACGACTGGAACGCCTTGACAAGCTGCGAAAAGAAGCTATAGATCGAAATTGAGCATTGTGCACATGCGGTTACGTACATGTCAGAGAGCGGCTGCCCATATTTGACCTTTCGAATCAACCCCTTAACACATCTTTGTCCTCCCTCCCCCTATTTATTGGTCAACAACCCTCCTCTTAATCGATTGTCGCCCCCCCCCCAAACAAACGTCGGCCTCCTGTAGGTAAATAGACCCTTCCAAATTAGCGTTTGACACCTCTAATTGCTGTAGGGTGCAAGTTAGCATGTAATCAGGGGAATGCATAATGTCAGAGTTGGAGAACGCGTTATGCAACGACGACTCGACGCACCTTCTATGTACCTAGTGCTGGCGACGCGTAGAACGATCCAGCTGCGAGAGTTTTGTCTCCTTTTTCCACGCCAAGGACCGCAAAGTGGCGCTCGCAGCGCCGTGTCATCCTCGCACTGTTCACACCAGGGTAGTCATGGAAGGAACTGGTTTGTGCGAAGGGGGGGGGGGGTATCTCCAGCCTTGAGTCGGGCCCTGTGCGTCCGCCCACACCCGCGTAAATCATACGCGAGAGCGCAGCGGCAATGACGGACGACCGTTTTGCAGTGGAGGAGAGCGGACGACGAGACGCAACAAACAAGCGGGTAGATCGGAGAGCGGCCAACACTCCGCATCACCTCCTTGTACCTAGGCACTCAGCTCGGAAGGCATGACGTGTGCCCTATATTAATTTAATTGAAATATAATTCAATATTTAATTTAAAATTAAAAAAAATACTCCCAAAATGTTAAGCAGGAAAATGTTGAGCTCCCAAAAAGTTAAGCAGGAATACATGTTATAATTTAAGCTAAATTTAAGTACCGTAAATCCTCCAATAGTGCCCCCGGGGCACTATTTTTTCAACCTCTCCTTACCCGGGGGCACTATTGGAGGGGGGGTCACTATTGGAGGGGGGGGCTTCTATTATTTCAACCTAAAAATTTTGAATCGTAATGCTAGTTTCGCTGTCAAAATTGCCGATTTTTCGGTGATTTTGATCACTTTTGCCGCATTTAATGATTGATTTACCGCTAATACCTAGTTGCTGAAATGTACTATTACTGGTTAGTAGTAGTGTGTATACACGATATAAATGTACCTACCACTATATTTTTGCCCATAAAAGGCACATGGCACAACATACCCCTTACCCCCGGGGGCACTATTGGAGTGGGGCACTATTGGAGGGGGGGTTGTATTGGAGGATTTACGGTAATTGCCATATCCGTTCTAATTGCTTTGATTGAGCTTTGTGCTTTGTCGTACATACTAGTTTACAAGCCTTTACCTTTCCTTTGGTTTGATCCTTTGCATGGCGCTCCCTTCCCTTGCCTCCCTCCCTCAGTTTCTTTCTATCACCCGACTCTTGTAATTCAGTGACGCCTTTAGGTGAAGACGGGTCTGCCGTCAAATTGTCCGAAGTGACGAATCAAAGCGTACATACTGTAAGTGGTGCTCAAGGGCCAGTCCTGCTGGGAACGTCCACGCAGCAACCGCTTCGACGTCACTCTAATTTGCTTGACTGGCCACCACCATTACCAACACTGGTGCCCCCCCGGGTTGTGGAGAGTTTGAAATGCCTTTAAATGCTCGGCAAGCCTAAGGCTAAGCCTGCCTGGAATCATTGAAACGAAAAAAAATGTAAATGCTGCAAAAGCTGCTGCTGCAGTCACGGCAAAAGAAGATGGCCCAGGCTGTTGGTGGCGGCCGGTGCCGTTTCTCCGCCCATGCCAAAGTCGCACATCCTGCTACCCGCGTCTAGACATTGCACAATTTTACCAACTGCCCCCCCCCCAACTAGATATCCCCCTGTCAGGTGTTGTTAGCATACTGATAGTCACACCAACAAAATGGCTGACTATTGCTTGCAGCATGATGCCGTCCACAATAGGAACATATTTGACATGGAAGTTTCAAGAGTAGAGTCAATTGACAATCTACTGGACACAAACATTACTCCCAATTCTGCACAGATTTACTTTTGTGCTGCCAGAAAACATTTGTATCAGAGAAACAAAAACAGTTTTGTGAAGACCTCTGAAGACTTAAGGTGCTGTTGTGTTGCGTGCAATGTAAAAAAACCTTCCAGTAACCCTTTTCATTCTATTGTGTTCCTGTATACGACCTCAGGACTACAAATAGCATATTTGACTCTACAATTGGTGTTCTATGGAAAGTAAGGTGCAGTATGCTGGATAAATGTCACATTTTTACAAAAAAAATCTGGAATTATTTTGCTTTACATTCAAAACAGTGAGCCACAGAAAAGTTGAGCATCGCTGTCACTGTACATACATAGATACCTGTAACTGGTTGGGTGGAGTGTGGGGGGTATAAATGGCCTTTTGGGGCTGTCCTGAGCAAAAAGTGTGGGATTGATGGTTTTTGTTTACCACTCTAATAGGCTAAAAGTATCTTATAATAAAGGTATTTGACACCAATAATAGTTCATAGGTTACTTTAAACTTTTTACTTCTGAATAAAAAACTGTTTTTAATGCAACCCTGTGTTCCATGTATGCTTAGTTCTTTCAGAACTGTTTCCAGTAAATCAAAAAGTTCCTTACAGGTCTGTCATTTTGCTTACATAACTGCCTACATTGCAGTACATATTCAGAAGTCTGCTTTCTCTGGCAATGCATTACACTGCCACTGCTCGTTCACCAACAGTTGGAAATCTACATAATTTTCTTATGTCCAGCAAGGAGAAACTAGTGGAGAGGGTGGGACAACTTCCCGAAGCTTTCAACAGTGCTACAGTTTTGGGAACACTCTTTCCTGGACCATATCCTACAACACGGCTCCTGAAGTGCTATCCAGAAATATTTGAACCAGATGCATATGATTTACAGTATCTTGGACATGATGAGATTGAGCTAGTTGGAACCTATTCAGAGGAACGATGCTACACTGAACTATGTCATTTTGATTAATGTCCTAGGTGCATGCATCATGCACTCCAGCCCAATTACTTTAAATTGTACTCTACATTGTCCAATTCAAAGCTTTTCTGAACTTAAGTGAGAATGGAACTGCAAAATATGCTATACATTGCATCTGTCACTTCTGCCCTTTCACTGCAGCATTGTTCATATTAGACCAAAAAGGTATACATTCCGGAGTGCTGGGATGATAAGGTGGCTTTTGCTGAGAACAAGGATGTATTTCTAACACATGGAAATGGAAGCATGGGAACTGTAGCTGAAGTTTATGAAGACTCAGCTTGCATAAAGAAAGATGGCACACAATCGATAATGTACTTTTTCTCCAGCACAAATGATGATGACTTACCATACCGCTTGTTTTGGGGAGATCAGGTTTGTATGGAAGCTTTTTGAATGTTGTATGGCCTGCTTGTGAAGGCTGTTTGCTGCTCATACAACAAGCAAAAGACACCATATGTTATGGTTTGCTTTGTGCATTCAGGTCCAGTTTACTGCTGGTGAGGGATCAGAAATTGCTTGCAATGGACTTAAACACATGCCTCTTTGCAAGGATGTTGTCAGAGTGCAGGATATTGGCAAGCAATTGAAGTCTAAGCTAGGATCCAGTCATAACTCTGTTCCACACATTGGACCAGGTACAACCATACAGACCTGTAACTGGTGGGCCTGGCTGGCCTGGCCTGTAACTGGGCCTGGCCAAGTGTGAAGGGGGGTGGGGCTATAAATTGCATGACACTGTTCTACTCTTGAAGTAAATCATTCTCATTGTTCTTACTCATTGTTATTATTAGTTCTCAGCATGATTTAGAATTGTTCTCAAGTGGGGTGTCTTTTGAAGGTGTGGTGTGTGCTGAAATATGGGCGCCACTTACAACTGATTTTGTGGTACTTGGTGTGCTGTTGGTTATGACTCAGAAATTACATGTTTCTTTAGCTTCTGCTAGAACAGCAGGATCATCAGCTACTACAAGTGAAAATCCAAATACAGATGTTTGTTTTAAAACTGAACAGGAAAACATCAAATTGATGGATGTATTAGTTGAAAATGGACTCTCACTCAGTGCATCCCAGTGTCACTTTTGTGAAACCAGATCCCATTTGTATGAATTTGACAAAGTTAACAAGAGTGTGAAGCTGAGGCCTGATGATTACAGGTTTATTTATGACTTTTGTTGGCTTCAAGGATCTTGCAGAAAGCCAATGATTGGCTGGGTTGGTTGTGATGTATCAGAAACAAATGGTTTCAGTTATGTTTCATTGTTTTTCTTTGAGTGTTGTTGTACTTGTAGCAGGATAACATTAGATGATCCATTATAACAGTATGCAGATTAACAGGAGACACTCCATTAAAGGAGAATCACAGAGTGTGCTGCTGAACACAACCATTTGTTTAGGGAACTGCTTCTACTGGCACTGAGCTATGTTGAGATGAAATACAATTCAGTTGAAAAGTTGAGGTCTCACATCTTGGACCCTTCAAGAGTGGCACCAGAGGAACTTGGAGGCTTCTACACCAGAGATAGAATGGATGATTACTTCACATCTCCTGGTGGCATATTTCTGCTGTTGAAGGCCCATCCCACATTGTTTCATGTTTATGGTGACTACAGCATTAAAGATCAAATTGAAGTGGCTGGTGTCTTTGACCAGGAATGCAGCTGTGCTTCTTGTTTATTGTACTGTTATGAATAGTGCTTATGCTCCTTAGCAAATGGCTAATGGCTTATTTGTGACACTTTGGCACAGCTACATTCCACTAGGACATGCTTGTTTTCATTCCTGACAGCTGGGATAACAGTCAGACTTTGGGAGTGACACTTTCAACAGTCTCCAAACAAACCATCCGCATGGAATGCTCCTCACAAACTGAACAACTGGCACACAAAAATGTGTCTACATTGACTGAAATGGAGCTTCTCAGAAGTTGTGCCTGTGATTCCAAAACAGTGTCCACATCCACAGATGGTCTTGACCAGATCAGTGCAAATGAAAGTGTGCTGGATCAGTCCTCTTCTGAAATGGAACACATATCTGGACCATCAAGTAAAGCTTCAGTGAGCAACACTTGCTCAACAGGCAGGTTGAGCGCTCCAGTTAGCCCAGTCTCCAGTTTGCCAACACTTGAGTCAACAAGACTGCAGTTCTCTTCAATGAATGTTGATGTGGGCAAGTTTCTCTATTGGCTGGTTTCTTGGTTCCCAAACAAGATCACTAACAAGGCTTGTCTAAAAGTACTGTTGGTGAGTTTGTGTATTTTGTCTTGCAGTTTTTATTTGGTGTATGTGCGTCTTTGCCCATATTGCAGGAGGAGTTTGGAATGTTGATGTCACCCATGGCATTGATGGTCTGGTTTGTTCGTCACAAGAATTTGTTCAAACTCAAGCGACAATCCAAAGGTGCATACTGCATCCTTCTTTCATTGCATGTTCTCTTCAATTTCATATTGGTTTCATGCTGCTGCTATCCTGACCTCAGTTTTGTTGGAAGCTAGAATTTAGCATGGTTTTCTGTAAATCTGCAAGCTGCAATCTTTTTGTTTAATTTTGATCATTGGCCACTCGCTTCCACGTTGGCCAATCTTCTTGAAATGTTCACATGTTATACCTCCAACCCTTGCCTAAACATGAGCAAAGTTTCAGCCAAATCGGCCAAAACGAATAGACTTTTACTCGCGTCTACACAAAACCAACGGTTTTCAAAGTGGAGATTGCAGACTGGCCCGACTTGGATGCTGTTGTCTTCCAGCACGATGGCGCTCCTGCCCACTGGTTTTAGACAAAGTTTTGAGGTATATCATGTTAAAATTTCAAGAATATTGGCCAACGTGGAAGTGAGTGGCAAGCGATAAAAGTTGGCGGTGTGTAGTCATACGTGTACTGTACACAGCTGTTTCATTATTTTTATTATTTACGCCAAAGAATAATGAAACGGTTGTGTGATGAACGAATTTCCTTGTTCTGAACGCTGGAATAAAAACCCACTGTTTTCCCTCCCTACCTCAAAAAGGTCTGCTCAACCCGAACTAACTACTGTCTCCAACATCTGAGAGGCCCCTTAAACAATTATAGATGTCTGTCTGTCTCACACGCGTAATGCTAATGGACCAATTTCCTAGGCCCTGGCCACTGGATTAAAAGCCCACTGTTTTTCGCCTCCCCATCTTAAAGAATAGGGCTGCCCCTCAATCTGGGCTCGCACATTTAGTAAATTCCGGCAGCAACATCTGAGTGGTGTTCGTCAAGCAATCATCGATTAGCACCCCAGCACAAACCTACCCTCAATGCGAATTGGCGCCAGAACAACAAAAAGTAACCAGCGATTGCACATGAGATCAACGATTGCACCCAAGAACAACCAATGAGATCAACGAAGATCTGATCAGATCAGCTTTTAGACCAAATTTGAGCAAAAATTTAAACAGATGTCACCACTTCAAAATGCCAGGACGAATTGCGCAAGTAGATAGATGGCCGGGACTTCAGCTCGCCCTGAGGCGCGTCGCACCTGCCGTAGCCGCCCGGGACGTAGACAGCCCAGCCGCCCAGAAGGCCGTCCGTGTTGTAGATGAAGACGTTCACGTCGAGCCAGTTGGCGATGGCCCAGCACTCGAACTCCATCGCCCAGGAGCCAAGTTTACGGAGATCGCCACGTCGAACACGGACGCTCTTGCCGTTTTCGACCACGACGTCCCACCGGTTGGCCAAGTGCTCTTCCGCAGAGGAGAACTTGTCTGCGTAGTCACGCAGGGCAGGCCAGTTCTGCACAATGTACTCGCAAATCTCGCGACGGACGACCGCATGACATTGCTCGCTGCCAGATAGGAAAAAGCAGACAGCGCGAAAGAAGCAGTCGCCGCCGCCGCCTGTTGCGCGGCAGATGGGCGGCTTTTTGCTGCTGAAGACGGTGCCAACAATGGATCTGTCAGAGGATGGTCCGATTAGCTCGATTTGAAGATCGCGGCACATGCGGCGTTGCCAATCCAAATCGGGCGGCGAGAAGGAGTAGAGCTGCAGAACAGTAGGCGGAGCAGACTCTGCCGGCCGATTCGAGGGGACAGCGGCAACAGCAGCAGCAGAGGTTCCACGCAGCCGTTTCGCCGCTACAGCGGGTGGCACTTTCTTGGCCGGTTCGCCTGCTTTCGCTGCTGGAAGCGACACAAAGCAAGCACGCTGCCCAGGTACCAACAGCCCAAAGCAAAGCCAAGAAAGCAAGGAGAGGAAGCAACGCAAAACACGTCACTCACCCTCTCTCCTGTCGATGAGTCGCTGCGCTTTCCTGGTTCTCTTCCCTTCCGAGTCGAGGTCGGCCAGCAGATACTGCACTCGCTCCAAGTACGGATTGGCTAGCAAGACGCGCTCCCATCCTTTCAAGAACAATTTCGCCAAACAATTTCAAATCACCTTTAAAAATCATCCTACCGTACTGAGCGCTTCATTATTTTTTGCTGCATCATTATTTGTTCCACTGTTAAACCGTTTCGTGTGGCACGTTCATGAGATCTATAACTATTTCTAGCGCATTATCTTCATTATTCTGCGAATTTCACTAGGTTCACTAATCGCTTCATTATTTTTTCACCGCTGCTTCGTTATTTACGCCAAAGAATAACGAAGCAGAATAACGAAGCATTACACACTCGGGTGAACGCGAAGTTGGCTCCAGCACCATGGCCCACCCTGTATATTATAGGTAGACATGCGTCTGTGTTTGATCCGAGTTTAGTTTTGCATGTGGCACATCATACATTTGCATGCATGAAGCATGTGGCTTGCTAATCTTAGGGAGGTCTCCCAAGAATCTTGCAGCTTCAATACATACAAGTATATTACATACATGTAGGTGTACAGTCAACACCACTGAAAAATCGCGGGGAAGTCTGAGGAGGCGGAATATCTCAATCTGTTCCAAGCCCCCCCCCCACCCTCCTCCTCCTTCTCCTCAACATACGCCAGCCACTGCCTTGACTTTTGTGCATGCTCTTTGGACTTGTCTTGGCATTATGATTTGTGACGCAGCGCCATCTTTCACGGTTTTCATGAACAAATAGAACGAGAAAGCTGTTTAGACACAGTTTTCATCCATCTGTGCCAGCCAGTGCACCCAGTTGATGAACAGTGTCAGCCATGGGTGACGCCTTCGCATGAGCAGCTACCTACCGGGCTGGATCGAGTTCTCTTCTGGACGCTCCACTGGTTTGGCGCCACTGAAGTGACTATTCGGGAACTGCTGGCGGTGCTGCAGGTACCATTTCTAATTCGTCTGCATGATTCATTTGCACGTGTTTTATTTTTCATTCCCATGGCATTTGCAGTTTTCGCATTCATTCCCATCCATTCAGACGGGCTTCTCCCAAGACGTCACTGAAGAGCAGTTGCTGACCATTGTTGCCTCGAACACAGAGGCATTCGAGTGCTTTATCACTCCATCCGATGGTAAGTGTGTGGCAGCTTGAATTTGCATATGTTTCAAGAAGCGTTCTTAGATTTGGTGGCGGATTTGGGTTGCGGTGGGAAGCACCCATGTTCGTGTATGATGGGTGGGTGCTGGTGTCTGGAGGGTTTGGGTAGGGCGTAACTCAAACCAGGGCCAGGGTCTGACGTTCTTCCTTTCTCGATCTATTCTGCGCCTGTCTCACAGACGTGGCGTGTCGTCTGTCGGAGGAGTGGAGGAGTGGAAGAGACGAGTTGGGTCACGAAAAGAGGCTGCCATTCTCTCTGGTGCCTTCGCAGGCCGTCTTGGCAACCGTTGAAACGATCTACAGAAGCTGCTGTATGGCCGGTGGACAAGGCGATTGACGAAAACAAATTTCGATAAGAGGACTCATCAAAATTGGGAAACTACTAGTTTGTTGCCTCATTGTTTGTGTGTACTTGTATTATGTGGAGTGGTTGCGATTTGCCCGTTGTGAGGGGTGAGTGTGGCTCGATCTCGATTAGTAGTCTGAATTACCTTACTCGCCAAAGGCGCAATGATGGATGGATCTTGGAAGAAACACCCGCACAAAATAGCACTTTGGAAAAATATTCCGCTGAAAAAAAATGCCCGGGAAAAGATCCAGCTGGAAAAATGCCCGACCAAGTTGCGTTTGCGCGTGTGCCACTGGCGCGCACGCACGTTTTATCGCTTTGCGCGTTCTAAAAACCGCTAGACGTTAGCCCCTCGCCGAGCTGTTCATGAGGATACACAGTGGTCAAAGGACGCAAAATACTCTCCCACATCTCTCCCAAGAAGGGGGGGGGCATGCTTCCCCCCCCCCCCGAAATGTTTAGGAGCTCGTATGCATTTCTTAACTGGTCCCCCCCCCATCTTAACTGGTAATGCGAGTATCTGTGATTTCTACTATAATTGCATTGCACAGGAAGCTCAAGAACAGCGATAATTACAGACTCGTTAGCGGCTCATGCACAACGCATTGACCCGCAATGCGGGCATTCGCGTGCACGTGCTGCTTCCACAGGAAATCCTTCAATGTAACACGAGTCGTGCGCCAAACGCTTGTTTGCTCGAGCGATTCAACGAGCAAACAAATCTATGCGCTCGACGCTTCTAGTCTAGGGATTGTTGCGTTTGTTCGCCAAGGGAAACGCCGCACTTTGAGGATCCGTAGGAAGGGAGGCTTGCGTAGCGATCTGTTTGCCAAGTCCGTGGGCAGCGGCGCGAGCCGAGCCGACCGATCAAAATCCTCCATGTTTGCGCATCATTCTCCGCGCGGTCCGAAAAGCGAGACAGCTTGTAGCTATGTAGCTGAATTGTGTGAATGCAGTAGCCGAATCCAGTTGTTTGGCTGGAATTCAAAGGTTAGTCTGTAAGGGGCTGTCTGTAAGTCAAAGAATTCAAAGGCTGGGGCTGTGGCGTAGTCCGTAAGGCGTTGGACTCCTGACCGCGAGGTCGGAGGTTCGATTCCTTGCTGGGTGAAAACCACGGCAACCCCCTTGGGCAAGGGGTTTAAACCACTGCTCCGGTTTCTGGCTGTACCGTGGCTTCGGCCAAAAATCAGTGCCAGGTGGGGGCCCACCTTGCCTCGCGGCAGAACAACGCCCATTGTTATGTATACGGCGCCGCCCTGTGATCCTGGTGATTCAGTTAACGGCCATTGTGCTGTGTCAGGTGGTTGTCGTCAAAAAATAAAGTTAAAAAAAAAAGTTAAAGGTTGGCTGCGCCTTGCGTGCGAGCCAGTTGTCGTTCAATTGCCTCTTGTCGTGCTACTGACTGAACCTGGGATGTGCAGCAGCTACCGTAGTTTACACTTACCGCAGGCTCGTAATACAAGTATGCTACGGCCATGTGTTTGATGTACCCGTGAAGAAGTCAATGTTGCACTTAATTAAATTGTTTGAAAACTGATTTTTTAAATTGCGATATCTGATAGCTACATTAGTAGGTACAGTATATAGGTAATTAGGTATATACGTACTGGAATGAGCTCTTCTCACATGGCCCCTCTCAATTTATAAGACCCTCCCACTGAGATTGCCGACCCCCTGCAAGTAGTCCTCCCTCATACTGCAGCCCGAAAGAAACAACCGCTTCTTTCGGGCTGCAGTACCGCGGTGCTGATTTCTTTCTTAGTCACCGCGGTGCTGATTAGGATGTTCCCACGGTTGGAAACAAGCAACGAACACTAATTGGGGCGTAGGTACAGGTAGGTACCGTACACACGCGTTTAGGCAGTTATAGAGTGCTAAAATAGCGCACCGAAATGCCTGCTGCTCAGACGATGACCTCGCTCACGGTCGCCTTCAAGCCGTACCCACCGTACGTGAACCCCTGCTCTCTGCACGGCTTGCTGCCGACCAAGCAGTGCAAGTACCCGGGCGTCGACAGTGAGATCCTGGGCAGCGCCCTGACTCTCCTGGGAGTCAACTACACGCTCGTCGACTACAGCTCCGCCGAGTGGGGCACCTACAGTCCGAGAGGCGTGACCGGACTGTTGAAGGCCGTGGCGGACGGAGAGGTGACGACGACGGCCGTGACGTGGGCCTTCGACGAAACCAGGGAGGGGTTGGAGCGAGGAATTGGATTGTTGCTAATATTCAAATCCACGAGTGGTGTGACACGACGAGCACAGCAATCTGGGTTGGATCTTTTTACGGGCTAGAAGATGCGGCCATGGGAGTGTTCAAATGCTGCAGCATGACAGGGCTTGACATGTCGGCAATTGCCTGGCGCTCCAACCCTCCCCCTCCCCCAGAGACCTGTTTCTCGACTACGGCTACCATATCCTGGACTACCGCTACGTGTTCGCCATCCAGCAGAACGAGAACGACATCATTAGGACGGCTCTGAGCGGCCTGAACGTGTTCAGCTGGCCCGTGTTGGGCGCTCTGCTGCTCAGCTTTGCGCTGTTCTGGTTCGCCCTGCTCATGTCGAGCCGGCTGGCTCTCAAGTACGCCAGCTCCTCCGTGGGGCACACGGCCTTCCACCGCGCCTACTATGTGCTGAAAAGAAACCGGTTTCTGAAAGGGGAACGGATCCGCTCTCTGGTCGACAGACCCCTGGTGATCGCGTTCGGCATTCTCGCCGGCATTTTCATGGGAATCTTTCAAGGACTGGTCGTGACGAAGCTCCTGCTGAGACCCAAAGGTTCGAAAAGTGTTGTGTGAACGTTCAGCCAAAAAGTGTACAATTAAAGCCTTTTGTAAGACGCAAAACTGGAATGATCAAAAACTGCTGGCAAACCGAAATTCTGGCTCTACCTACGCAAACTCGTCTCAATTTGTCAGGATCGAACCGATTAGGTAAACAAATTACTTACGAAATTATTTAGATTTAGATAGAAAGATTAAACAAATTATTTAAGAAATGCACTGGGAACGTTTCTTAAATCGTGAACGACAAGTGGCTTCCGAATTTAAATAAACCAGCCAACCAGTGGCGCTAAATCGCGTGCTTCTGTATGTGCGTCGTGCATAAATGTTATGTCTAGGTTTAAAGTTCATTTGCTGAGGTCGCATAATTTACGGAGAAATTGAAGCACGCTCACATTTAGTTTCCTACATAGAACTTAAGTGCATTGCACATTGCAAAGTGTAGGGATTTGTTTCAATGCAATCAAACGGGCTTTTGGCCTGATTGGCCGTTTGCCATTTACGTCACAACTTCGGTTGAGCAAACAAAGTCAAATGCTTGCAAATTCTTCTTCACACAAGACTCCAAGAATAACCCGATAAAACAACATTATGGTCTGATTTATAGAGCAAACAGTGTGGTTTGATAATTAAAGAATATGACAACAACCATATGTGTACCTGGGGGGGGGGGGCTTTGGGGCCCACTTTTTCCAACACCCCTTCCCCTCCTTCAGACCCCCCAGAATTTTCCCAAGGGATTTTCACCTTGCCTAAGGTTTAATTCATCTTGTCTAATTTCACCTTTTCACCTTGTCTTAATTTCACCTTGTCTCGTAGCTTCCTACACGACGAAAATCTGCAATGTACATCATCTGCACGAGCAGCCTGCACTCATAGCATAGCACCGACCTCTGACTTGCAGCTGTGGAGCCTTTCTCCTCCCTCCTGGAGCTGGCGGACGAGCTGGAGCGTGGCAGATTGAGACTGATCCAAGAGCCCGGCTACAACTGGTTCCAAGGACAAGTCGAGAACTCCAACATCACCGAGTTCAAGCGGTGAACAGCTGAGAATCCTAACGACTGTACGAGACATTTATGGGTACCGTCAACCTATAATTGCCCCCCACCCCTGGTGGCTAATTGTTTCATTCGAGCTTTAGGAGGGGGGGGGAGTGCAGAAATAGCGGGGGCTAAGAAACTGGAAGAGTCGATGTGAGGGGAGCTTTGTTGGCGCAAAACGCGTAAAGGAGACAATGGGGGGGGGGACTTATAAACTCAAAGTGGTCTTGGGAGGGTGTATAATTGTAGGAGCGCTAATATGAGGGCGGGGGGGCCAATTGTACGGTATTCGGTACCGCCTGCACAGTACGGCATGGATACATTCAGCCAGGACTAGAGGGTGTATGACATTGTGGAATACCATAACCCCTTGCCACAAAATGCCAAAATGCCTTGCCACAAAATGAGTCTATAATGGTAGGCGTTCTTTTTGTTTGCGAATACCTATGGTAGGACTATTCCCTTTGGTTCAGCTTTTGCTCAATTGGGTGAGGCTTAGAAATCAAGGCACCACCTCTAGCTCGCAGCATCATTGCGCTAGCTTGAAAATTCGAACGTCGTGTTGTGGTACTGCACGCTGCAGCGCGGCCAGTGCGAGAACACGGTGTCCGCGTCGATTTCCAGGCTGCGAGAGGTGCTGCAGCGGGACGAGGCCGCGAGACTGCAGCTCGAGCGCAACGAGACCGCTTCTCGGCTGCTCCGAGGCGGCTACGTCAGCGTCGTGCCCATGCCCATCGCCTGGGAGTTCGTCAGACAGTGTGAGTTATCAGTCACAGTAATCGGGGCGGAGAAAGGGAAGCTTCCCCCTCCCTCCGGAAAAGACAACCCATCAATCTCCGAGTCCGACCCCCCCCCCCCAAACCCTCAGAATTTGTCAAAAGTTTTCAACTCTGCAGAGGGATAAGACCTTTGCGTCTCTTTCAAGTGTTTCGGCCATAAAGCACCGCACAAAAGGGTGTTTAGTTAGAGGCATTTGGGCCTACATACATACAACGGAGTCGGCAAGCAAGCAACTGAACAACATCAACAACAACATTTCAGCCGATTGTCAACTGAGGGTCCACGAAGTCAACGACTTGATGAGAGTTAGGCGCAGTTGGATCTTTCGTAGCAACAGCTCCTTCGTGCGAGATCTGAACCGGGCTCTTGTCAGAACTCAGGTGGCTGTCGTGCGCGCGCGCGCACGCACTCTTAAGGCCAAAACACACGCCACCGTCCCGGACCGTCCCGTCGCGAGGACGCGCCTATCAAATGCACGGTATCGATTGAATTTGGCCGGCAGAAAATCGATACCGTGCAATTGATAGGCGCGTCCACGCGACGGGACGGCACTGCACGGCACGGGACGGCCCGGGACGGTGGCGTGTGTTTTGGCCTTCACATGGATAGAACGGTTGCATTCCAGGGTCTGATCGGACGCCTGGAGGAGAAGAACAGTAGGAACTACACGGAACGACTGCCCTGCCAGCAGCAGACATTTCAAGAGTCGGCCGCGCTGTCACTTGTACAGGTTGTTGTGCGTAGTCGCTCACTCGACAATGTATGTACAGAACGTATAGGTACATCTATACAGGTTGGAGGCATCTTCTTTCTACTGGTTATCGGAGCGTTGAGCGGCGCATTTCTGCTGGGTTTGGAACTGGTGGGAGCCTTCCGAACCATCTATGAGATCCTCTTCCCGGAAGAGGCGTACAAAAAGAACAGTCACATACAGAGGAGACTGCGTGAGTTGCGGCCGAGAACAAGTCTTATTGGGCAAGACTACCTGCCAACACTGCCAATCAATTTGTACTACTGCTAGTTTTACTCTTCCAGACCCAGTTACACGTATTGGATTGAATGCCTACTAGGTATGTACGTGTCACGTGACGGCTGTACATGTTACCAACCGCCCCCCCCCCCAATCCCCCAGTTACATGTATGAGTGACGGTACTTACAATTTGCGCAAATGAAGACACCTAAATCATCGAAGCAATACATTTCAGACAGCTTCCAAAATCGCTTTGAGCTGGCCTACCAGCACCGGTAGTAGAACAACGTCCTGATTGTCATGTGTGGTGGAGGACGTGCAGGAAACACTGATGTGTGACAGTGTGACAGTGATACTGACTCTCCATGCAATTTGGTTTAGTGTGACGAAATTGCACAGCACAGATTTTTTAAGACGTACATATGTCCATACACCCACGTGCGTTGTACAAGTCTTCTTTCTTGCAAAGCGTGGCACTACCTATGTGTGGACCATACCTGTAACTGGGGTGGGGTTTGTGTGGGGGATCCCTCCCCCCACTTGCTGGTTTTGACCCTACCCACCCCCCCCCCCCAGAAATTTGAAACTGTAAATTGTAATGTGTTTTGTACAGTGCTTTTGAGCAAAAATCAACCAAAAAGAACCTATATTGGGTTATTTACAGTGTATTTTGACTAAAAAGTAGCTATTTTAGGGTTTTTACAGTGTCTTTTTGACCAAAAATCAAACAAAAGTGCCTATTTTTTTCCTTCCCAGACCCCTCCCCCCTCCTCCAGATTTTCACCCCACCCACCACCCCCCCAGACAGTGCCAGAACCCTCCCCCCCGGTCCAAGGCCCGGTTACAGGTATGTTGTGGACCTGTCGTCAACGGGAAGTATGCGTTGTCTCTAGTTTTCGCCACAACTCTGCAATAATACAACGTTCGGTTCGGTTCATGAGTACCTTCTGTCCGGACGCAATTTCAGTTCATTGACCACAGTCTTGCTCATTGACCACACACGCCTCATGCTGTTGCGCTTTCGGAACAGTAATGCATAAATCAACGTCGGAAACGCAACACAACAACGGAGGAGCACAGCTCAAGACACTCTGACGCGCTGACAAAAAATACCGGGAAAGTCTACCGTGACCTAGGAAACGCGTCACACGACTTGGTGTAAAATGTACATAAGCCGAATTTATAAGTACCTATGACGAGGAAATGAGGATCTTCTAGGCGCCGTGGGCGCCGCCCAACCTTGCAATTGCACGTCCAATTAAAATTAAAAATTTGCTACACATCGAGCAATATTGGATAGTGGACAATGTACCTATGTACATGTTGCCATGGTAGGTAATAAACAGTTCAAGCAAGTTTTTGTGCATTTTCCAGTTGAAAGGTTGGCCACCCATATTTTGCATCTATATAAGCAATCACATTCACAAGTACTAGCTGCTTAATCCTCAGAAACCGAGCGAGACTGCACTACCCGTTTGCGAGCCTTCTTGCCCTTTTTGGTTTTCTTGGACTTTCGCTTTTTCCTGCTGCTGCGCTCTGAGCCCGACTCGCTGTCTGTCGTGGTTTCCTCATCGTCATCTGACTCGTTCTGCTTTTTCTCTTCCTTTTTCTTGCGATACTCTAATTCTTGGTCAATCTCATCGAAGAGATCGTCGACTTCGGCGATGGCCAACTCGTAGTCGGCGCGCTTGCGCAGCAGGTAGCCCTGCAGCATGGCGGGCGTAACTTCGAGGCTGCGGCGTGACTCTTTCGACGTGACTTCCGCCGCCTCGGGCGTCACGGTCTTCTCGGGCGCAACATCAACGACGGGCGTGACTTCTTCGGATGAAACGGAAGGCTCCTCAGCAGCGGGCGTAAGTTCGGCAGTGGGCGTCACTTCATTCGATGAGATTGAGGCCTTTTCAGTGGGAGCATTGTAGCGAGATTCGAAACGATCGTGCAGCGTTGTGACAAAGAGCTCGGCCGTGTCTTCAGGCGCCTTTGGGAAGAAGCGGCTGAAAACCACAAATTTTAAAAATTAAAAACGCGAACACTGAACACTGAATAAATCCCACCCACCGGAAGATGCCGAGAAACTGGACGTCGGAGCAGTAGCCGACTTCCAGCTTGAGATCGACCCTGCCCGGCCGGATGAGGGCCGCGTCGAGACGCTCCACGTAATTGGTCGTCATAAAGAGGATGCGGCCGTCGCCGCTCGCGACGCCGTCGAGGGCGTTGAGGAGGCCGCTGAAGCTGATCTGCGCCCCAGCGCCCTCCGCGTTCTTGTTCGACTCGGACTCTTCGCGGCTCGTGAACGCAGCGTCCACGTCCTCCAGCAGCACCACGCACCTGGAGGAGCAAAGCAAGGCGGTGTATAGAGCTCCTTCTGTTGTACATAGGAACTTCTATATCGGTGAACAACAGATGAAACAACAACTTTACAACAATTCCGATTGAAAAAAGAAACAGTTTTTCAGTTGTTTTTTTTTTAATTGCCCAAGCCTGTTCATAGTGATAGCAAGGCTCTCTACACATTAGGTTGCAAGCTTAGACGCATATTTAGTGATGCAGCAGCACACACGTACCTCGCGGGCACCCTGTTGAACAGGTCTCTGAGATCGTCATCAGTGGTGTTCTTGTTACTCAGCGACAGGATGGCAACGCCGTAGTCGAGGTAGCCAGCGATCGCCGAAATTATGCTGGTCTTGCCACAGCCGGGCGGCCCGTACAGCAGGTAGCCTCGGCGGTAGGGCACACCAGTGCCCACGTACCTGAAAAGGATAAGCGAATCACCGGTGGGTTTATCGAGCTTGTCAACTGGAGAACGTTAGTTGTCTCGACTGTAAAATCCTGTAAAAACGAAGTTTAACGTAAAAGTGTGCACGGTCGGCTAAGAAGAAACACATGCGATATGAGGGTCGATTTTAGATCATGCGGCTTCCAGCATCCGGCACCTGTCGCAAACTCATTTCAAGCCCAGGATCCGACTTGCCAATCAGAATTCTGACGACCGAAAATCGGCCTTAGTAACCAGTAAACAAGAGTCTCCTCACCAGCCCTGGTCGGCGATGAAGGTCTTGAGGTCGTCGAGGAGGCGCTCCCTGACGCCCGTGTCGAGGATGACGCTCTCGATGGGCCTCTTCCGCTGCAGGTTGTTGCCCACGCTCTGCCAGCCGCCGTAGTTGGCCGACCAGACTTGCGTGCCCCGTTTCAGCGACTTGATGTGACACTGGCGGACCTCCGTGAGCAGCTCCTTGAAGATGCTCGGGTCCTTGCCGATCGTCGACAGCGTCAGCGTCTTCGTGAACAGCGAATGCCCGCCGCGCCAGCCTCCACCACCACCGCTGGCGCCTTGCTGTAAACGAGACATCGGTGTGT